>JAVXUO010003037.1:0-436743 GCA_033065855.1 Escallonia rubra | reverse complement strand
TCACTTTTACATCAACTAGCAAATTGGCAGCTGATGTTAACAATAACAACTCAAGTCTACGACTGAAAAAAGAAAGGTCCAAGGCAAAGCCAAACGTAATGGCCATCAACGACGAGTGAAACGATAAAGTAGTCTCTTATTTGCCACAAGGATTGCATATTGCCTATTTCTAAGAGAAAAAGTAAAAAAGGTGCAAGGGCACCCATGCAAGCAAGAGCTAGGGTTTTACATCATTTTGCGGTCTATTGCTTTGATGTGATTCACCGAACTTATTTACCAAGTGCTTAGATCGCGGTGCAAAATATTGTAATTCGATTTTAATCAAGTGTTTGAGAGGAAGGTACTTTAACTAGGGGGATGGAGAGATTCAATCTTCACCGAGTAACTAAGTAAATGACGGTCAGAACAACATGTATCAATGCACTGTACGCCAATAATTTAGAAATAGTCCGCCATGCTCTGTAATCATTTAGAGTAGAAGGTAATGCCACATTATCTGACTGCTTCCTATTTTGGTACTAAGTTTCCATCTTAATACTATTCAAACATGCCTAAATTTACGTTCCTTTTTTTTCTTCCACTAACTATCTCCTATCTTGCTCCAACGACACTGTCTAACCCTTTAGCTATGAAGGTGTTGGAATTTTTGAAATATATGTAAAGTGTAAACCAAATTATGAAAATGAAAACGGAGGAGAAACATTAAGTTATCACTTGTTACATTGAATCTTTTATATCTATTTGGTTTTTGAGAATTTCTATTTTTACATTCTACTTCGGAGTATTATTTTTGTCCAAACGATCGTTTTTCACTAAAATATTATTGTTTTATCATTGATAAATTTTTTAGCAACAAATAAGAGCATGAAAAAGCATAATACGGAATATAGTGTAAAAATAGATGTTCTATTGTCTTCTTGCAAATTTTTAGATTTAATATCATTAGTTATGATGACAATTATTACAGGTTAAACTAATATCATTAGTTATGATGTACGAAACCTATGAACTGGACCTGACATCAGAACTCTTACTGGGTATTTTCTACGGAAATTCTATTCAACCGCCGAATTCCCCCTCCCTTTCAACTCTTCTCTCTCCCCCCTTTTTTGTTCAATTTACACCCATCTCCCCTCTTTGATTTCTGAAGGAAGTTCGTTGGGGCAGCATTGTAGCAACCAGATTCAAAGTCCTCTAGCAGCCACCATCTCTTGAGTTGAGGTCAGCACCAAAAATCTCTATGCATTCTGTTTTTCTTCTGATACTACTGGCATGCAGACAACCTGTTTGTGTATATGCCCGAAAGAAGTTTCATATAGTAGCATCACTTTATAGTTTCGCTTTTCATGCTGAATCACTGGAGCATATAGAATTTGTTGAACGCTTCATAAATTGGACATATAATAATGTCGAAACTATTACACTTGTTTTGGGCCACCCATTGGAAAATTTTCAATCTTTTGGGATAGTACATGTGGAACGTGCTTTAATAAGATAATCACAATTAAAATAATTGTAACTAGCTAAAACCTCCGTGCATATCAAATACAATTGTTGGTCATCCGTCGGTCATTTTTCTTTGTTAAAAAGCTGATATTCTAGCGCTAGTTTTAGTGACAAAAGATTCATAAGTTTAAATTTTTAGCACAAAAGGAAATTGAAACCGTGAATATGTCAATAGTATTATTATCATCACAATAGCAACGGCGCAACTGATACTGACACGGCAGAGAGAAGTAACTAATAATTTGGCGGACATAAAATTTGAAGTATTTGAGCTCTCTGAAAAGCCTCAAGGAAAATAGCTGAAAGCACATAATTTAAACCCTCATGCTCATTTCACACATCGCTGGTAGATAACTAAAAGGTTAGCATATTGACACTAAGCATATTTTAGTGAGGGGTGAAGAAACATAAGAAATGCAAGACTATCTTTTGTTTACCTCGGTGATTTGAACCATCACCAAGTTCTCACTGCTTAGTTCAAAATAATAAACAAAAGACTGAGTTTCAAAAATGTGTAGTTACAATAGTAGTTGTTGCCAATTTTTTGCAACTATTCTCAGGGGCTAATAATCAATTAATCGTCGATAAATACACAGTGGTAGTTCTTGTGGTTATCATGTTCTTAGCTATATAACAATTGACACTATATGTAAATAACATATATAGTAAAGGTACAGTTGCTGCCATATTCCTTCTTTGTTAGACATTAAAAAGATGGAGCATTTACCAGATTTGCAAATACTCACCAAAATCGTAATGTAAGTAACATTTGGAATTGTCTAACTCATTTCCCTTGTCTACCATATCAGAAATCTAAACGCACAGTAATAGTACAACCAAATGTTGGAAGAAGCAAACTGTTCACAAACAAAATCGATAATCAATAGTTGGAAACAAAAATCGAACACAAGAATGCAACTCAGCTACAGTAGATGTGTAAAGTAAGGCATTCAAAAACATTATTCACCACATCAGAATTTAATTTGAATCCATTGCAAGTTAGAAGGCAAAAATGAAAAAGTAGCCCAAAAGTAATACGGAGTATTTAATTGCAAAAGGTGAGGACTTAGAAACACAACAGACTCAAGTGACTTTTGGCTGCATTTTCTTTAAGCCAGCTGCTCTCCTAGTTACTCAATGAGCACCAAATTTGCTATTCTATCCTATCTTATTACATTACCAACAACTGAAGCTCCGGAGCACATTCCTGGCTTCCAAACTTGAGGCTTTGCATGCCCAGTTGGGGGGTGTGCGGCGATGATGTGTGTGCTAGCCAACTAATAACCATTTCGGAGTCACCTTCTATGATCACATGAGTTTACCCTCCCCCTGATGGCTCTCTTTATCGCTAGCAGCACTGCAGCCGCCTCTGCACCTTCCACCACCGTGGATTTTATCTTCTCCGAGATTGTTGATACATATCACCTTGCCGTCATGATCACTTAGAATCACTGGTAGATATGAGAAATATTTTTTGACTGCTGAAATTGAAGTTAACTTTTGTCCAGTTGAAAGGTGGGGAATTCACCTCTTTTTTTATTTCTTGGTGGGCTGGGGCAGAAGATTTCTAAAATGTGATCTATAAGTCTTGCTAATCACACTGGCTCTGAATGTGAGGCAAATCTCCTTCTCCTTGAATAGTGCACTGAATGTGAGTCTTGCTAAGATTTCTTGATGACACTGTAAGTCTTGCTGCAAAAATAGTGTACTTGTTGTGTCCGCCTGTGGAGTGAGTGAGGTGCTTGCCGAATTTATGATGCTCTTCAGGAAGGATATGATATCGCCATCCCCATCAATTTTTGGTGGTAGAAAATTCTCTGCAGTAGACATCCAATAGGTCCTGGCAATGGGGTGTTGGAAAAAAAGGGTGCTTTGATGTTTCTTCACTTTGCCCATTCAGTGCTCAGGTAGTATCCAAATCAGGTTGATTTTGATCATTTCATTCTCACGATCTCATGCCTTTTCTTGATCTTAGTTTCCCAGAGCATTTTTCATAGTTGGTTTGGGTTGAGGGGGTAGCTCTAATAGCCAGTGGTATATATGGTGAGGTAGGCCCTTAAGTGTCCACTTTTCGGAAAGTAACTGTAAGCAAATGTACTGCTAATGCAGTTTTGTAGTGCATCATTTACCCTTACAACCTTTTCTGATGTGAATAATGAGTTGGAAAAAGGGGTATAATTGCCTTTTACTCGCTCTTCATAACTAAAAGGATGAAGTTATGGCTAAAATGTAGGATGAGGAAGTTCAGAACGGTTTTGCAAAAGGAGAGAAATAATGTGAGTAATTTCAGTTTATATCCAAAAGATTGTGGACACATAATTAGTTTTATTTGAGAAAACTGAAATTTCTAAGAAAATTAGATTGGGCTTTGGAGATCTAAAAAGCTTCTAAACGAATCTAGATATATATTATAGATATCCAGTTGCCTAAACCAAGAATGACCAATCCAATTGACATATGGCATCTGCATTCTCCATTTTATTTTGTACACACACGACTGGACCAGTACTATAGATATTTATAGCCTTTAGTATAAAAGCGGTACTGAAGCTATTGCTCTGCTTGCATGTTAAAGACTCTCGTCTAATGGGTGCAGTAAAAACAATTTCAAACGAAGGCTGAAAAATAGTTTTCCTGTTCACTCTCTTGTTAGATCGAACCATTATTCGACTGAGTATGAAAGTTCAACCATGTTCACCACATACGAAGAGGCAGGAGGAATAAGTGAGGATGGAACATGGCACAAAGATAAGGTTTGCGCAATTCCTCCAACTGGCTAGTAAACGAGAGAAGAGCTTGCTTTAAATGCACCTTATGTATTTGGGAATGAAATGAACTAAATGTTCAATCATAAACTAGAAATATAAACTTAGAAAAATATATGTAAAGATGATTTTAATTTCTGAATATTCTGTGTATGATTTTATTTTCTTCTTAAACCAATTTTTGGTAAAAATTGGACATAGATGCAGTCAATGAAGCTTGTAACAAATATAGGTGCGTCCTTTCCCAGATCCCCAGTGGGGGGGGGAGCCTTGTGCACTAGTGCGGCATTTTCACATCTTCTGTGGCTGTTGGTGGGTCTGTTAAGTTAAAGTCATTGAGCAAGATAGTGTGTTACTTCTCTCTCTCTCTCTCTCTTTTTTTTGGGGGGGGGGGGGGGGTATATTTGATCCTTCCAAAATCTTATGTTTTGGCAAGCCATGTTACATTTGCATGTCTAGTGTGCCTTATAATGGAGGATTACGCTCCATCGTGACTTGGAGGTCACGGGCTCGAAACACAAACAACTCCTCCATAAAAGTGAGCACTTCACATCAAACCTTCTCAGATCCCGCCATTGCGGGATTTAACGAACAATTGCCACTTGCAGTTTGCTGATGATTATGAATTAGCCATTTTCCTGCTGGTGTCCGCACAATTAATGTGTGAACTTGTTGTGTCTTCCATATTTGATTTGCTATGAAAACCGGTAAAATGTCTTTGTTTTGTTGAGCAGGGCACTACAATATGTTTTGGTCATAGACGGATGTTCAGAAGTCCAGTACCGCCTATTGAAGAGGAAAATCATGCCCGTACTAATCAGGTCAACTAACTTCAATCAACTTGTCCAAATTCCCCAGAAGCTTGCAGTGCGTATTATCGAGTTTAAATCAACCTGCCGGTCTCTTTCTACTTCAGAAACCGAAGCTGAGATTGAGAGAATAACCAGAATAATTAATGACCATCCTTTCCCAGATCATCCCCTTCATCCTACCCTTTCCAACCAGATCTCTGCAGCTGTCCTTTCCACCTCCTTCGTGGAAAATGTTCTTGGTCGCCTCTTTGCAACCCATTCAAATGGCCTTAAGGCATTCGAATTCTTTATATTTTCCCTCAACCACGCAGAATTTTGTCCAAGTTCAGATGCATTCGAAAAGACACTCCACATACTTACACGAATGCGCTACTTTGGCAAAGCTTGGGAACTCATGGAAGAGATCCAGCGCACTCACCCTTTGTTGCTCACCTTGAAGTCAATGAGCATCATGCTATCCAGAATTGCAAAATTTAAATCCTTTGAGGATACCGTTGAAGCCTTCGAGAGGATGGAAAGTAGTATTTTTGTTGGTAAGAAGTTTGGTACTGATGAGTTCAACGTACTTCTTCGAGCATTTTGCACACAACGACAGATGAAGGAAGCACGGTCCATACTCAACAAACTGCACTCTCGATTTCTTCCCAACACGAAGACAATGAATATTTTGCTACTGGGATTCAAGGAATCAGGTGATATTACTGCAGTAGAGTTGTTCTACCATGAGATGGTTAAAAGAGGTTTTAAACCTAACAATGTAACTTATAATATCAGAATCGATGCATACTGCAAGAAAGGTTGTCTTAGAGATGGTTTAAGGCTTTTTGAAGAAATGGAACGCGTGGATTGCTTGCCCTCATTAGAAACGATAACCACTTTGATTCATGGAGCGGGAATTGCTCGAAATGCAATGAAGGCGAAGCAGTTGTTCGACGAAATTTCCTTGAGAAATTTACAGCCAGATACCGAGGCTTATAATGCATACATGAGTGCTCTCATCAGATCCAGAGATATCAAGTCTGCAGCTGGCTTAATGGATGTGATGGAAGAGAAAGGTATTAGCCACAATAATGTCACCTATCATACTCTCTTTACAGGACTGATGAGATCACAAGGTATGGATGGCGTTTGTGAGCTGTATCACGAGATGATTAAGAGAGGTTTTGTGCCCATGACAAGAACTGTGGCGATGCTGATGAAATTCTTCTGTATAAATTGCAGACTCGATTTGGCATTGGATTTCTGGGAGTACTTGATAAAGAGAGGGTGCTGCCCTCACAGTCACGCGCTGGATCTTTTAGTGACGGGGTTGTGCTCGCGTGGCAGGGTTCAAGAAGCATTTGAGTGTTCCAAGCAAATGTTGGACAGAGGGAGGCATGTGAGTGAGGCAGTGTTCCGGATGCTGGAAAGGTACTTGCTGCAGGTGGGAGAGGTGGACAAGCTGAAAGAGCTTGACCGGATGATAAAGAGACTACAAACTGTCCTCCCCCCCTCAAGAGGGCATGCTGTTGGCCTTCCTCCACTCCCTGTGGTTCGTTAAGCTATTGATTGGGATTAGTTGATGAATGTGCCCAAATGTCTGCACAATACGATTGTTAAAATCATAATCAAATATAATTTGTATGCTGATTATGTAAGATACACTTCAAGTAACTTTGTAAAAGAAAACAATGTTCTAACCCCTGGTGCGGTGGCTCAAAGTTTTTAGGTAGGCATACTTTATTGCCAAATGCCATCAAGTAAGCTTTATTTTTTGTCGCTTAAAAGAGAGTTTTACTTTGTAGAACACAAATTTCTCCTGGTTGTAATTGTTTGTACATATCGTCATAGTTTTACCTTTTTTTTAGTATAATTATGAGAATTGCATTAGTAGTAAGAGTGTACGTAGTTGATTCATATTTCGTCGACCAATCCTGTCTTTATTGAAAAATTTTCTTTTATAATTCCTTACACAAAGATTAAAAAAAAAAACCCAATTCCAACCTTCTCAACCAAATTTTCGAGCAACATAAACCAACTTCTTATCGATCCTAATTCATTCGGAAAATGCATCCCGGTATCTTAGCTAATTTTGCACCAAAAAAAAAAAAAAAATCTTAACTAATCGAGTCTCTACCAAGAAGCACAAGTCGGAAAACACAATGTATGTCCTGATATCTCTTTTTTTTTTAAAAAGAAGCACTTCATTGAAACTTGCGTGAACATTAATAACTCCCTCCAAGAACCGTCTTAGACTTTTGTCTCGGTAGACAATATATATTACGAAAAAAGGCGTAAAATAAAATAACAAAAAAGTGATGTCATATATTGTATTGTCGGTCATAATTTTACAGGTGAAGGAGTTTTCAGAAAAGGTTTTGTCTAGGGCTAATTCCGTCTTTTCGCCAAGCAAGACGGTACCACCCACCAATCTTATACATTACCTGCTCTCCACAAATGCCCTTCTGTTCCATTCTCACGCTTTTCTCTTCGGCGTAAACCCTAGAATCGTTTTTCTTGTAATCTTTTGGAAACGTTTCAGAAAGATGGCTTCGAAATCGAGGAGTGATAACTCACGTTTCGGCGATGGAGCGAGTCCCGGGTTCGTTTCTCTTCCCCGTTCTTTTCTTCTTCCAATTTTTTTTTTGGCCAAAATTTCTGAAAATTTATGTTTTGCCGTTACAGGAAGATCTTCATCGGAGGGTTACACAAAGACACTCATTACAGTCAGATCTCTATCCCTCTTTAAATGAAAAATATTTTTGCCTTTTTTTGAGAAATGCGATGTTAATTGGTGAATGATTGACATTTTTACTTGCTTGGGTTTGACTTTGATCAACTCTGCGAACTTACTTCGCCCGTTTGTTACATGTATTTCCTAGTTGGTTGTGGTTGGGGTAGCTTTTGAAATTTTAGGTCTTCGCGGTGGATTTTGGTCCATTGTTGTTTCTTGTCGATTTCTGTGCCTTTGTTAGTAGTTCGTGGGTAGCTTTTGGAATTCTAGGTACTTGGTGGGTTCTGTTCCGTTGTTGTTCTCGGTCCTCTGGCTCAGCTGTTCATTGAGTTTCATGATGCTGCACATTCATTAAAAAAATATGCGTGCTTATCTGGCTTTATTGGTTTCTGATTGCTGGAATTTTGTAAATCTTGAGGTGCTTCTGGGTGTTGATTGTGGTTAGGGTAAGCTTTTGGTGACATAACTAGTACGTATTCTGTGGGGTTTGGTCCATTGCTGCTTTTGGTCATACTTTGTGCCTGGGTTGGCTGTTTTATGTTTCTGTTGTATGTCTAAAATTTTGGGCTCTTGATGCTGTCTGGTTCTAGGTTTACGTTACCTGACATGTATTTGCTTGTTTTTTGTTTGGGCAGTTTTTGTGATTTGGCTGTTTGGTACCTAGTTTCCATTTGTTAACAATCTGTTTGCTGTGTATGTTTTTGTTGCATGAGGAAACCTAGGGCTTGTTGATGTATAATGCTATTTTTGTAATAGTTATAATGTGACGGAATTGAATTGTATCTTATGGTGATTTGGTTTCTGAGTATTGTTTGTTGCTGACTGAGGTTTCATTTACAATACTGTAGATGCATTTAATAAGCACTTTGGACAATATGGAGAGATTACTGACTCTGTGATCATGAAAGATCGTTTCACTGGGCAGCCCAGAGGTTTTGGTTTTATCACCTATGCGGATCCTTCAGTTGTGGACAAGGTTATCGAGGACACCCATGTCTTCAACGGGAAACAGGTTATAAAATATGCAAGACATAGTTGTGGGTATTGAGTTGAGGTTTAGTTTTACTTGGCAAGGGCATTGATATTCAACATTATGTTTTTTGTACACATTTATACGTAATTGAATTAATTTTGGTATTGATTAGGTTGAAATCAAAAGAACCATTCCAAAAGGAGCTTCTCAATCAAAGGATTTTAAAACAAAGAAGATATTTGTTGGGGGTATACCATCAGCGGTCAGTGAAGGTACTTTGCTCGTGTTAAATACATATGACTTTGCTTTGCTTGGCCTTTTGCTTTCTTTTACGAGTTTTTTGATTTGTTCAGATGAGCTGAAGAATTTCTTCTCCAAGTATGGAATGGTTGTTGAGCACCAGATTATTCGCGATCATGAGACCAACCGTTCTCGTGGGTTTGGATTTGTAATATTTGACAGTGAGGAAGTAGTTGATGAGGTTTTATCCAATGGAAATATGATTGATATGGCTGGTACCCAGGTGAGCTTAGTTTCATGGCCCCTTAAAAATCATTATGTAAACAGTTACATTTTCAACACAGGTCGTTTTACACTTAATTTATCTGTTTTTCAAGTTTTTTTTCCTTATGGGCTGGTTACCTACTGTTTACATGCCCCATTTTTTGAATACAGTTGAGATTGCTACAGGTGTAGATCCTCCAGGGAAGGGCTACTATTATAGTTTATATGCAGCAGAAATTAGGTTAACTAAGTTGCTTTGTTGTAGGTGGAGGTCAAGAAAGCAGAACCAAAGAAAGCCTCAAACCAACCACCCGCTCCTGCATATGGTAGCAAGTCTAGGGCTCGTTCTTTCGGTGATGACTTTGGTGGATTTAACAGCCCGTATGAGGGTTTTGATGGGGGCTATGGTCCTGGTTCTTATAGAGCACCAGGGGGTCTTGGCAGGCTTGGTGGATATGGTGGGTATGGTAGTGGTGGTAGTGAATTTGGCGGTTATGGAGATTTTGGCAGCAGTACTCTAGGAGGCTACCGTGGTGCATCTTCTCTTGGTTATTCTAGCCGATTTGGAACTTACGGTGGTGGGTTTAGCGGGGAATTCGGTGGCAGTGGATTAGGTGGTTATGGCAGAGGTGAAGGCTATGGGGGATATGGAGGTGCAGGTTATGGTGGTGGCTATGATACTGGAGCTGGTGCTAGTTATGGTGGAACAGGTGGGCTTTACGGGAGGGGAGGCTATAGTGGCAGTAGTCGTTACCATCCCTATTCAAGATAGATAAAAGTACAGTTCTGCCTGAGCATTGCCATAGGACTTCCACACAGGTTACCTAGTTTCCTGCATTCTGTCTCGCGCATTGCTAGGTACTTTCTCAGCGGTAGAGTTGTCTCCTACAGTTGCAAGTGAGGAAGCTTTAAGAGATCTGAGGAGTTAATTTAGATTGCCTTCTCTATTGTATCTCCTAGATGAACCTCACTGATTCCTCTAGTTTCGTGTCTGGTTGTGGTTTTTAAGACTATTTCTTTAGTAGCTTGTTATTTGCTGGGTTATTCCCTAGTTGCAGTATAGGTACTCATGTAAAAAAATGTTGTTAGCTTTCAAGCATGCTTAAGCATTTTGTATGGAACTTGCCATTGTTAACTAATTTAGATGGTCCCAACTAGGAGTAGCTTCTGATGGCTAATTTGGCCTGGCGAGTAGCTATCACTCTGCTGTAGCTACTATGTTGGATGTTGGGTGGTAGAGTCTGTCTTACGTAGATCTCATAGTCAAATATGTGACAGGGCTAAGATAGGTAAGATATACCAAGTTAGTGAAACTAATAGTAAGTAACGCAGTGCCCACTTGTTTGTGGGATCGGATGTCAGGATCTATCTCTCTTCCTGTTTTATTTATTTATATTATAAGAATAATGTTTGTGCCTTGAGATTGATGTCACCAGTGAAATCTATTTCTTTTGCAATGATGCTACTTTCTGTCCAAATCTTTGAAAGTCCTTTGGCGATTGGTGGTTTTTTACCACCTGTTTCCATTTTGTATCAGTTTTAGATCTGTGGATGGACACAGCTGTTATCTTCTGAATTCATTCTGCAAATTTATTGTGAAATGAGACATGATTTTCATGAGTTCTGGTATTGTTAAAGGTGATCCAACAAGTTTGCATGCCGTTGTGTAGTCATTCTGCAACTATTTATCGTTGGTGCTTTGCAGTTGAATGCTGGTGTATGAAAAGCTTGTCAAGTTGGGCGCATTTCTGTTTTCAAACTGCTAGATCTTCAAGTCAATGGACCTTTGAATTTTTTGAAGTAGTAATTGAATTTGAAAATTCAAGCCTTCATAAAAAGTAATCTTATACCAAGGCATTTGTTAATGCCACAAACTGCCCATATGAAAGTGTTTTCTTACCAAAGTATTTCTAAAATTTTGCATGCGAATATCGGAATACCAGAATGTTGTACTTAAACCAAAAAAAAATATCGTCTCCTCGATCATTTTGCCATATCTAAACTATAACTGACCCCTTCTAAAAGTTCATTAAACGTACTCTAATAGTTTATATTGAAATTTGGTGTTTGAGAGAAGACCCAAAACAAGTTGAGAGCAATTAATTTTCCTTTAGCTCTTTTAACCATCTTTTTTAAGGACTTAAGGGGGTTATGTCGTGGTATTTGCTCTCTTTCAAATACTTTGGTGTTAGGTCTATGTTTATATTCATTTGGAGTCTCTGTGATCTTCGAGATTCCTTAAATTAGTTAAATGTATCCTGCAAAAAGAAAGGACCGTTTTTTTTTTTTTTAATGCGCATCCTATGTTGTGTACCGGGTCTATAGTGGAGGTATCTTTTTTTGACCAATGGAGTGGACAAGAAGTTGAGGGTTTGGTGGTGGATGCTCCCTGCATCATAACTTATAATTGCTAGTAAATACACTTTTGGTAAATTTGAAGGACTTCAATGGTAAGATTAAAGTTATAACAGGTGAGCAGGCGGTTTAATATCTTGTCCCCAACCTGAAAGAGGCCTATATTTGAACCTATAATATTAACGCCGAGGAGGAGAGACTCGGCACGGGCGAAAATACATTGTCCAAAACATGCAACCTTACATAGTAAAAGTTCCCGACTTGATCAAACCGAACACCTTCACTTGGGATCTCAGACGAATCTTCCATCTCGTTCCACCATCGGTAGCTGCTCAATTTTCCGGTCACTTCCACTTATCGATTGCTTCAGTCGGTTACCTTAAGTTCTCGTCCTGGGGACGCCTGTCTTGCCCCAAAACTATGGCGTAAATTATGGAAGCCGTACCTACATTCTGAAAGGGTGCGTCCCATATTATTGGGTAGAAATCGCAGCGACCACCAGATTGTGGGGAAGACATTCTAGTTCTACTCTATTGTGGTTACGTTCGTGGCTGACACAGCCAATTTTGCGATGGCCTATGTTATTGTAAAGCTCTCTTTGGCTGTCTGTGGCTTTAAGATTTATCTGGTGGGGTCAAAATCACGTAAATTTTTTGAGAGGTTTATCTGTTTGGGCCACGCCACGGTATCAATGTTGATGCCTGCAAAGCCACGGCTACCGGCTTTGCTTGCACACTTCTATTCGCCACTTTTCAATTTTTCCATTCCATTCATTAAGATCATCGGTCAACATCAGGCATAGGGCCATAGGCCTTGTATTGTTCAAATCTATTTGGGCAATGCCATGTTGTCCACGGCTACTCATCAAAATTGATTGTGTTGATGCCTACAAAGACACGGCTGCGAGCTTCGCTTGCGTACTTCTATCTGCCACTTTTCCTCTAGGCCTCGTACTGTTCAAATCTATTTGGGCAATGACATGTTATCCAAGGCTACTCGTTAAAATTGATTACGCGTTGATGCCTACAAAGCACGGCTGCCGACTTCGCTTGCGATCCCATTCTATTCCTTAAGACCATCAGTCAACATCAGGCATATGCCTTGTATTGTTCAAATCTATTTGGGCTATGCCACGTTATCAGCTGCTACTCATCAAAATTGATTGCGCGTTGATGCCTACAAAGCCACGGATGCCAACTTCGCTTGCGCACTTATATCCGCCACTTTTCCCATTCCATTCATTAAGACCATCAGTCAATATTAGACGAACGCCTTGTATTGTTCAAATCTATTTGGACAATGCCACCTTATCCACGACTACTCGTCAAAATCGATTGTGCGTTGATGCCTACAAAGCCTTGGCTGTCATCTTCGTTTGCGCACTTGTTTCGGCCACTTTTTCCATTCTATTCATTAAGACCATCAGTCAACATCAGGCATAAGCCTTGTATTGTTCAATACGTCATGGATTCGAATTGGAGCGTTCGTGAAATCCATACATTATGAACACGAGCAGACAAATTTGCTAGTTGCAGCTCTATTAGCAATTTCCTGGCTTGCTGCTCATCACTGCTTATCTATAGATTAATGCCTTTCTCCTATGTGTTTATGCAAATGATGGATAAGAGTGAGCAGGTGAGCAATGTTACCGCACATCTCAGACAAAACCTTCCTTGCCGCATTTTGTACTTTGTACATATTTACCTAAATGACGGAGCGCTTTCTAGTCTAGCACAAACGCACAAACTTTGACATCCTATGCTTGTTGGGTTGGCTGTTTGGTGCACCAAAAGTTGTTTGATGGGGGTAGCTAAGCCATCGCCATGTTTCTCACTTACCTACCATCTTGGGAATTCTAAGGCGGTATTTCATTTTAAGTCATTTTAATGGGAATGTGTACTTTCTTTTTGTTTCTTTTCGGTTGCCTCGACTGAGTTTTGAAACATCTCAGCTTCAAGTTCGTTATGTTTTCAAAACACTATAACAAATGCGTGCTTTCTTTCTACTTAAAAAAAAAACCACAATAAAGCAACAAATTTTATAATTTTTTTTTTTAAACTACTATGGCTAAAAAGCAAATATAGTAAAGCATTAACTGAAAATATTCTACGACTCAAGCTGTTTTGATTGGGGCATGCGGTCAATGAAAGCGATGTCCAAACAAGAGATTTTATAGACGATGAGACTTAAAAATGAAAGAATTTCAAAATAATTAGTATCTTGAAGTACCTCACTGAAAGACGTTGGTAATGCCATTTAGTAGGCTAAATCCAAAAGTTTAAAAACCAAATAATGACTTGTTTTTTGCTTTTTTTTTTCTTTTCATTTTGAGTTACGATCCATATATTAAGTTTAGTCTCAAAAATTGATGTGATTCACTGTAGAGTGCTTGCAAATTTGGTTTTTATTTTCGCTCAGAGCTATTTCAAGGTTGACGTCCCTTTCATTTAGAGTGTGTTTGGATAGAAGTTTTCAAATTAAAACTCTAAAAAAATCTTCGCAATAAATCCATTCAAAATATAACATTTTTGCGAAATCATTGAGAGATTTGAAAAGGGAATTTGAGGGTTTGAAACCACTGTCCACATTAGTAGTGTAAACTAGTCTCATCTCAGATCTTTACTTTCATGATTTTGTTTAGTCTATGGGATTGAATAGATGGACCCTGATTCACTTTTTATTTTACCTTTTTTCTTTTCGGTGAAACCTAATACCACTTTTCCATACCCTATCACCCACCCCCTCCCCCATCTCTCAAAGTGATTTTTTTCATAGTAGATTATATATAAGAAGTTTTATTTTTCACATCATGTATACATGTCAATATGAAAAACTTTTGTGTGTATATATCTATCTATTAGTAAATAGTAATAAATAGCGTGTACATACATTAAAGGAAAATTTTTGACTACTATTTCGGTCGGAGGAATCTTCTTTCTACCCCCTATATGGCGACAATCAATCGTTTCTAAATGTTTATAGTGACTTTTATTTAGTGACGCTAAAGAACTGCTGTTAAGAATTGTCGCTAAAAGTATTAGAAGAAAAATCGCTAGAAATATTTAGCGACTCCTAATTGTCACTGTACACGGAATTAGAGGAAGATTCATATACCCAGGAGCCAAAGTTATTCTACATTAAAAATAACTATTTTTGTCGTACTACAACAAGGTTTAAAATTTACAAATTTGAAAATGAGGGCATTTTGAAACGAAAAAATTTATACATATTTCGAAATCCGAACACAAATTAATAAGTAGTTAAACGTTAATTGCAGCGGCAGTGCTACGTCGTTTGGTGTTTGAGTCTGATATTTGGGAGATTCCTCGTAAAAACGCTTCTTTCTCTGCTAAGTCCCGACCGTACGTGTTGAACCTCACGCCGGCACTCCACATCTTCACACAGTCCCAACTCAGCCAACTCAGCGAGTCATGGGCGGGGAGTCACGGTACGAGATCGGCCAGAACGCGTACATCAAGCTCGCCCTCCACGCTCTGAAGCACAAGACTTCCGCCGTCAACGGCGTCCTACTCGGCCGCCTCTCCGGCAGCGATGCCAGTCCCGTTGTTGAGGTCACCGAATCCGTCCCCCTCTTCCACTCCCAGATCGGTGTACTCGCTCCCCTCGAGATCGCCCTAATTATGGTTCGTCAATCTCGCACCTTATAAACCCTAGTTATGTTGTCTTTTTGTTTTTAATGCTTGGTTTGAACAGATAGAGGAGTATTATGGCGCTCAGGGTTTGAGTATTGTTGGCTACTTTCACGCCAACGAGAGATTTGATGATGCCGAGCTCGGTAATGTCGCTAAAAACATCGGCGATCATATTTATAAGAACCTTCCCCAAGCTGCTTTACTATTGGTATAATTCTCGATTGCTTGATCTAATAGAGTCCAGTAAGTATTGCTTGAAAAGTCAAACTAGGGCAAAAAACAAGCGAAGTGAATGATGTTCCAGTTCTATTCTATTAATTCGCTATAAGAGTTGGACAATAATTGTGAAACGGAGGTACTCTATGCTAGTTTTCTTTTGTGTTGATTTTTGTTTCTTTTTTAATACAAAAGATTGGGTGGTCCAATACCGATGGTCTCGAAGCTCGCTTCGACCATCTACGACCATTGGATGTATTACAAAATAACCCCTGCCTACTTTAGCCCCTCCTCCAATCCCAGCAGCCCTTCCAATCCAACAATTCTAGATGGTCGGGACCAATGGTCCGGGACGATGCAATATTGACTCGATTTTGGAAATTAAATAATTTTGTTTAAAAAGTCAAACTAGGGCAAAAAAAATAAAAATTAGCTAACTCAATGATGTTCCAATTCCATTCTAAAAATTTGCAAAAAAGTTAAAGGTGACTATAATTTTGGAAACATAGGGACTATATGCAAGTTTTCTTTTGCACTAATTTTTGTTCCTTGCAAACAATTACAGTTAGATAACAAGAAACTTGAAGCTTTATCGAAGCAGAAGGAGATGGCTCCTGTGATGCAGGTGCGAATTACTGGACTCAATGTTGTCCATGCTGACTATCATGTCTTGTTTCTTTGGTTGGATTGGATAGATATTAACAAAATTGGTACCTCGTGCTTATATGGTTATATAAGTTGCTTTCTTTAGTTTTTTGTATTTCCTTATAGTGATTTGTTGAGTGACGATGTAGAATCGTCAATAGTGGTTCCAATATTAGTTGAGTTATAAAGTGTTTTCCATCTTCTTGTCACTCGACTTGTTTTTCTGTTGTTCCGTATTGTCGCAATGTTTGGGGCCAATACAAGATGCTTCTGCTCTATATAGAGTATTTCCATAATCCATTCTGAATTTCATCTGGATAGTAAGTACTCCGTAGACGGAGGTTCGCTGTGAGAGCGGATCCATGACATGACTACTTTGACCATGTAATTCAGCATTCCTGCTGCACTTTTAGTATGTGGCCCTCTTAGGATGTATCCCCGAATCCTGCTACTCTACCTGCCATACTGTAGAAGAATTTTCTGAAAAAACTGCACCAGCAGAAGATTATGCAAAAACAGACCCCGAAAACGTTTTCCCTGGGTGTCTTATACAGTGAATGCTGGAAGATAGAGGTGGAAGTTTTCTGAAGCTCGACTCGTTATACATGTTTCAAATCACAAAAGGGCCGTTACATTGCCTTTCCACTTTCGATGATCTCTAGAGGGAGATCAATCTCCCGTGAGAATTGTCATCGGCGAGCATTCAAATGTTAAATGTCTGGGCAAGGTTTGGAAACGAATTGGGTGTGCGTTGCTCATGCTTTGGTCATTGTGCTAGATTTAAGTTCATGGAGAAAGCCTTGGGCTTCTTGTCCTCTGATATATCATTTCTTGTATAATAAAGCTGCAATAGTAAGACTAATAAAGTATCGAATAGTCCAGTATGTGTTGTTATGGAGTCTGTCTGACCAGCAAGCCAGTATCCTTTTCTCACTCTTCTCATTATGCTTGTCTAGTTATATGTCAACTTTATCAATACCTTGCTAGGGTGTTGTTCAGTTGAGTTGTTGATTGACGTACTGCTGCTAGGGCATAGATAGCATACAAGAGAATCTTTTCCCCACCCCACCAAACACACCGAAAACACACACCAGAATGATTGAGAAGAAAAACAATGAGCAAGGTCAGAACTCAAGTTGTTTCTGAGCCAAACATATGCTTTCATGGTTGGCTATGGGGGAAGACTGTAAAAGATCTAGTTGTTTGAGCTTCTTTCCCCATGCTGTATGTGTTAGTTTCCACATGCTGACTGGTGTAGCGCTATTGGCATGTGTACGTTTGGCTTGGGGGGGGGGGGGGGGGGCAGTGCTCGTGAATGCGTACCGTGAATGCGTACCGTGAATGAGAAACTTTGTATGTCGACAAATTGTGTCTCTAGTACCAAGTATTATAACTTGAACTGTGGCATAGAATGACGGGTACATGTTGATATTACCTTCACGTATTCATCTTGGCTGATATTCCTAGATGATACCATTGTGAATGTAAGATATTATGGCCTATGGGTGCTGTCAATTGCAAATGGAGCGTTGCTTCTGTTTAGGTCACTTATTCT
This sequence comes from Escallonia rubra, assembly GCA_033065855.1. Taxonomy (NCBI): domain Eukaryota; kingdom Viridiplantae; phylum Streptophyta; class Magnoliopsida; order Escalloniales; family Escalloniaceae; genus Escallonia; species Escallonia rubra. Next base: position 419,046 of record JAVXUO010003037.1, on the reverse strand, counting down.
TACTTCCCAGCTTCAATGAGAGCGCATTGTTGCTAGTCTTTGTTTGAGTAGGTTCTGTTTGGGACTACAATTGGATATCTGCTTCTTGCACAAGACAAGTAAGCCTTTTGACCTTGAGCAATAGACCAGTCCTAGAGTCGGCAATCGTGTGCTCAGTATTTTGGATAGACAGGGCATACAAAATAACTGGTGGCCTATGTCTTTCGGACAAAGAGGTTACAAATGCAATCTTGACTACACCGTTTTTTGTTGTATCTTGTTGGCCATACCATGGTTGTTTCTCTGACTGCTATCCACTCCCTCATGTAACCTGTCATGCCTGGTTATTTTGACTTTTGATATGTAATGGGTCATTGATAATGGGCGGGAGATAAAGAAAAGTTACAGCATGTTAAGCATTTTGTCTTGACAATGTCTTGTATTTGAAGTAATATTCCTATGGAAGTTCTGTTCCATTGGGTAGTCATATTTAGATATCATATTAAGAAGGATTTCTGCACCCCATAATTTGTTTTAATGTACGTTTTTCCAGCAAATCCAACTTCATATTCTGTTGATCACATTTGCCTGTCCTGTCTATAATGGAGACTTGCAAGTTGCTGCAATATATACCAAACCAGCTCTACATAATTGGATGTTCTTGAAAACAAAGCTCATTCTTCTGCCTTCCCTTTTTCAGCTTTTCACAAAGGATGCATCTAAGAGTTGGAAGCTAGTTGGATCAGATGGAAGTAGCCGGCTTTCGTTGAAAGAGCCTTCAGCAAATATAGTCCTAATGGATTACATTTCTTCTGGAAAATGGATGGATATAATTGATTTTGATGACCACCTTGATGACATCAGCAAGTAAGGGCCATAGATAATCCCCTACCCCTACCCCCTTCCCCCTCTTTCTTCCTTGTCTCATTAATATTCAATGTGTACCACAATGTTTTGTATGCTGCGAATATCAAAGTATTTTCTACCTTCTGGCAGGGACTGGCTGAATTCTGAGCTTTTCAAGTGATGTCTCGTGTGGCCTGTAGCAAATTTTCAGCTGCCAAGTGGTGGTCTTTTGTCATTCAGTTACCAAGGTTGGTTTTTGGAAGACTAGTGTCCGGCAACTAAAGCTAAGATGTTTTAGGAATTTATTGTAAGAATTTTTGCTTGTCTGGTAATCCTTCTTGATGTATGAATTGCACAATTGTTCTATTGTAGATTTTTACAAGGAGCTTTAGCTTCTCCCTCGAGTTAAGTTGATATTTGACGTCGATTGAGCTTATTGCTGCAGCATGACAAAATGTAATAAATGTGCCTCTATTTATTTTCTTCCTTTTGCCTGGACGGTTGGGCGGCCTCTGCAGGTAGTATATTTGAGGAAGTAGCTTCGCAAGATGTGTTTAAAAAACATCGTAGGATACTTTCAAGTTTTCAACTGAACGAATTCGAAAGTAACATCTTCACTTACTTTCAAAATCTTACATGTCAGTGTAGAATTTTAAGAATTTGTAACACAAATGTCCTGTTATAACATCATTAGTACTTTGTACAATTTTTTATACAGCAGTGTGTTGTTATGTTGTTAATTTCAGCAAAAAACTGGGTTAATTTACTTCCCTCCATTCGATTATGCAGTGAAGTTGAGTGAGTACGTTCAGTCATCACCACCACTGCAACAACCACCGTCACCACCGTGTCCTTCAATCACAACAAGAAAAACCCACAACCACCATGAACCCATGAAACCCACATCACCCCTTAACAGATGTATACGCGCACACATGCACAGATTTGCAGCAAGTAGATATAGGTGTGCACATGCACGCATGTAAACACACACGGGCAGAGGCACCAGGACCCGAGATGGCTATCCAGACACCAGAGGCGCGGGCATAGTCCTTGGCGCGGAACATGCGGGCCTGCTCGTGGCAGGGGAGGACATTGCAAATGGCGACAGAGCAGGTCACCCCTGGTGGATCTTCATCGACGCAACCGTTGATGGAGGACGTTGCCTATGGCTAGGCCTGGCAAAATATGACCCAACCCATTGAACCCAACCCAATCCGTTCATTTTTATTCACCGCGGGTCAACCCAATCAAATCTGTGGGATGGTCACTCGACCCGCGGGTCAGAATTGGGTTGTTCAAATTAATAAGGGTTATAACGGGTTGGGTCACTCGACCCGCGGGTCCAAACGGGTCCTATAATTACAAGACGTAGAAAACCCTAGATGAGAAGAGAACATGCTCTGCCCCGTCGCCCGTTGGTTCTCTCCCGCGACGCTTTCTTGCGACCGTGACAGCCATCACCGTCGCCGGTGGAGCCTCTCTCCATCACTCTGTGTACGCCCTCAGGCGCAGGGAGATCCGGCAGACGATCGGGTACTTCTACAGCCAGGCCGGGTCACCGGTCAACGTTGGTGAGCAGATGTTTCTGGCTGTTCTCAACGTGATCACGAGCATGTTGTGGGGTGGGACGGTGAAGGGGGAGGAGAGAGCTAGCCTGGGAGCGGAGTTCCGGCAAGTGGTGGCCCAGATGACGGAGCTGCTCGGGATGCCTAACGTGTCGGATTTTTATCCGGGTCTGGCCCGGTTTGACCTGCAAGGGATCCGGGAGAAGATGAAGGGGCTGGCACTGAGGTTTGATAAGATCTTTGAGACCATGATTGATCAGCGGCTGAAAATGGGTGGACAGGGCAGTAAGGATTTTCTGCAGTTTCTGTTGCAGCTGAAGAATGAAGGAGATGCCAAGATGCCTCTCGTACTTTTTGATTGCTTCGAGTTATGCTTTAGTTCTTAAATTTACATGCTTCTTCTTTGTATTTCTTCTTGAAAAGAATGTGTTCATTTAATTGATAGGATATGTTCACTTCTATTTTGCTTTCATGGGATTTTCTTATGCTTGAAAAGAATGGTGTTAACTTTTATTTTGCTTGCTCAATGAATTTCATTTGGACGAGATTACTAGTGTATCTTAGCAGCCTAATTTAGCAACAAAAAAAAAAGTAACGGGTTGGTTTGGGTCGGGTTGGGCTGGTTGTCTGACCCGTTTTTGACCCAACCCGTGCCAACCCAAGCCTTGTTGGGTTAGATTTGGGTTGGACCCATTTCTGACCCAGCCCGTTTTTTACCCTTATTTTCTCGACCCAACCCGACCCAACCCGCCCATTGCCACCCCTACCTATGGCGATGTCGCTCCTGGGCCTTCATGAGGACGTCGGTGCCTTTTCAGGGCTCCATCGGGATGAATGGGGAAATAAAAGTTTTTTTTGGGAGGGAGGGGGGGTTAGGCTTTTGGGAAATGTGTGGAAGGTAAACCAAGAAAGGCATGCCGCTGTGAGGAGGGGTGGTGGTTGTGCGGCATGTTAGCAGTTGGCGGGGGTTGTTTTTGTTAGAAAATGAAGATTAAAAAAGAAAATTATCAAGACAAACAAAGGGTAGAGTTGCTTTCTTACCAAAAAAACGTTAAAGCCATATGCGTTTCGGCTAATCAAACAACGTATTTGACATTTTCCATACTCGCCTCGTGCTAACATTACACCCTAACCTCTAGGGGTTTAGTGACACTTCTCCTTCTCTCTCTCTTTTTTATTTATTTATTTGGTGAATTGGCTTAAGATTACAAGCTATGGAATGTTAAACAAGTTAAACTGGGGAGTAACTTGGATTGACTTTTTATGGATTTAACCAACTCATCCCAAGAAATGTAGGTTTTTATCTAACCCAACCCACTTAATATCAAAATAGGTTAGGATGATTTGAGCTTTTGAAACACATTTGAGTTAAATTTCATATTTTATTAGTAACTTCCATAAATAAGAACCACCACATATCCTCCATTGCTATTTGACACGGTTGGCAGTAGTCACCACCATCGATTGCTGCCGCCTTTGCAGCTGGGAACCTTTTTCAATGCCGACTGCCGATACCAATGTCATCAGCCTCCACCACCCCCGCCCCAGCCCCTGCCACAACCACTGGCAGCACCCACCACTGACCGCCGGCAGCCACCGCTAGCCACGACTCTAGTTTTTGGTATAAAAAAAAATCATACTTTGTTTTGTTAAACACATTGAAATTTAAACATACCACTCAACCCAACCCAGCCCAACCTAATTAATATAATTCTTGGGGTTAAAATTCGTCGGATTTTAAAGCACAAGTTTTTTCTTGGGTTGGGTAAAAATTCAATCCAACCAACCCAAGGTGCACCGCTTGTGCCACTGCCATTAATTGAACGTACATGCAACATTATCTAACAACACGAAGAACAAAGTGAAAAGGAGGAGAAGACGATACGATGTACATTGGCCGCAAGCAGGGTTATTGGCTTTCGGTTTGTTGGAGAGTCCACAAACATTTCTTCCTTTTTTTGATGATTGTCTATAGGGCTAATTACACCTATATCCCTGAGGTTTGGGGGTAATTACACGCGAGGACACAAAGTTTCAAAATGTAACACTTATGTCCATTGACAAACGGAATACAAAAATACTTAACGGTTTTGACAAAAAGACTTGATTGCCCTGACTTTGAAGGTTATTTACTTTCAAAATGTAATTTCTCTCTTATTTTATTTTTTTCCTCCTCTGTCTTCCCAAACCATTTTTTACCCCCATAAATTTCTCTCTCTTCAGTTTTTTTTCTCCTATCTCTTCCCAAACCACTGCTTACACCCACCATGCCTCACCGCCGTGACCTAACCACCGGGCACCACCATCGTGACCAAAGCACCTAGCACCACCACCGTGACCCAACCATCATGCACCACGCCGTGGTCCACCTGCACCATTGCCATGACCAATCTACAGCCACCAACCCGAAATCCACCACCGCCTCCACTAATGACACAAATTCCGCCACAACCACCACCATTTGACCACCCTAACCTTAAATAGACAACTACCCAAAACCAAACCCACCATCACCGACCACGCTTGACCACCATCGTCGACAGTCGCCGATTGGACGGGAAAAAGGAGATGAGGATCCGTCGGGGATGGTGGTGGCAGCGCCGACTCCATCGCGGGCGCTGTTGGTTGATTGGTCACCGGTTGGACTGGAAAGAGGAGATAGGGATCTGTCGGGGTTGGTGGTGGCACTGACTCCATCGCTGTTGATCGGTCGCCGATTGGACGGGAAATAGGAGATGGGGATTTGTCGGGGGGCTGTGTGAAGAAGAAGAAGAGGTGAAAAAAGGATTTAAAATAAGATCAAAAGATAGGAAAGTGAAAATTTAAAGATTTAAAAATAGAGAAAGTAAAGAAAAAAGTATTTAAAATAAGAAAGAGTGAAAAAAATAAGGTTTCAAAAATATCCTAATTTAAAAAATAGGGTTAAAACCTTAATTTGGAAAGAGAAAGAAATAGGTTTGAAACCCTAATTTTGGGAATTAGGGTTGAAACCCTAATTTTTTAAATCAGGGTTTATAATCTTTATACAATGTTATGTAGATATATTGTATAAGGGTAGTATTGGTATTTAAAAAATACGTATGAATGACATCAGCCAAAAAGTATAATTTTTTAACGGAACCCTAACGGATGGATATGGCTGATACATTTTCAAAGTTTTTGGTCACGGTATGTTACATTTTGAAACTTTGTATCATTGACTGTAATTACCCCCTAACCTCAGGGACATAGGTGTAATTAGCCCTTGTCTATACTAGAACAAGGGCTTGTTTGGCTTGCTGGGCGCACCTTTGTTTGGCGTGTAGATCTTGCGTGTGAGCAGTTGCACCAAGCATTAGCATCAAGTCTTCAGTCTTGCACCAATTTTTATCATACACGTTATTTTTGCAATGAAATCGCCTTTGTATCAGTTAAATACCGCACTTTACTCAACACGATCACTTATGCATGTGGAACAAAATTTTTGAACTGCAATTCGGATTTAAATTAAGAAGCGTCTACAACCCTCATATATAACAATAAATAGTGATTTAGTGACACTTAAAAAATACCGATAAGAATCATCAGCAAGCATTTCTGCATTCCTTTGACGTCAACTATGAAAGAGGGGCAATCTTTTTGATTTAGGGCAGATTCGGAGAGACGCCGCATAACTCCAAATTGGGCCTCTCAGGCCCAATTATCGCTGGGCATGTCAGTTGGATTTGGGTTTTAAATCTGCATAACGTGGCCCAATATCATCTGCCAACAGACTTTCAAACGTAGCAGCCTGCCCCGTCGTTTCGACGTTTGCCTCTCTTCCCCTAATTTGCAACTGTTGTGTGTACAGTGTACTGTTTTGCCTCGTCAATTTTCAATTAAGGCCTGTTTGGTAACCCACCAATTCAACATCTTCCTCTGTTTTTACTCTCTGTTGCAGCCGCCGCGTTTTTGCGTTCTTTGTGTGTAGTGTTGTAGCTTGAAGAATTAATGGCCGCTGTCTCGGTTGGTAAGAAAAAGGGCAAAGCCCCGGGAAAACACCCACCTGTGAAGAAGCAAAAGAGAGAGTCTTTTCCTGCTAAATCTTCAAGAAAAGAGGGTATTGTTGGCAACCTTGATGGGCAGAATGCTAAAAAGAAGCAAAAGAAAGTGTCTTTCTCTGCTAATCGCTCGAAAAAAGACGATATTCTTAGCGGCTCCGATGTTAGCGACGAAGAAATAGAAGAACAAGAAGATGTGGGACCAGATTCTGGTTCGGATATGTCTTCTGATGGAGATGACCCCTTTAAGGACGATTTTCTTCAAGGAAGTGACGAAGAAGGTGATATATATATTTGCGCACTGTGGTTCTAACAGCATTATTCCGATTTTGGGATTTTAATTTCTTTGTTATTGTTGCAGCAAAGGGGTCTGAATTGGATTCTGACTCGGACGTGTCGGACATCGAGGAGAAGTCGAGAGCAATTGACAAGGAAAAAGCACGGGAAGAAGAAGACGCAGAAGCCGAGTTGCAGCTCAACATCAAAGAAGAAGCTGATGAGTTCAGATTGCCAACGGAGGAGGTTTTAGTTCACTTGATGCTCTATTTTTGTGGTTAATGTCGGTTTCTTTTACTATACTGATTTGAGTTGGTTAGGAAGTTGTTTTTGTGCTTACTTTGATTTCTCTCTGTGAAAATGTAGGAACTTGAGGAAGAGGCGCAGCAACCCCCTGACCTCCCAAGTCTTCAACGCAGGATAAAAGAGAGTGAGTCCTCTCTCTCTCTCTCTAAGCTTTTCATTTTATTGTTATCCATTGTGGTAATTGCTTAAAAATCTGTGATTCAGTTGTTCGAGTGCTTTCAAATTTTAAGTCCTTACGGCGAGAGGGGGAAACACGCAAGGATTACATTGAGCAACTCAAGTTGGATTTAGGTACATACTATGGCTACAATGATTTCCTCATTGAGGTTTTGGTGGAGGTAAGTCGTAATATTCATCTCCATGATATTGATATATCGTTTTTGCTAGGTTGTTGTTTTTGTTTTGCTTATGTGGTGATTTTTGTGTCCCTACTTCTGTTTCTAACAGATGTTCCCCGTTGTTGAACTTATGGAACTTATTGAAGCTTTTGAAAAGCCTAGACCTATATGTCTTCGCACAAACACTTTAAAGGTGAAATTTAGACTTATCATTATGGTGTATTGGCCAGTGACATGATTGATTTGTCCTGCTAGAGTTGATTTCTCTCGTTGTAAACTCAGACACGCAGACGAGACTTGGCTGGTATTCTGTTGAACAGAGGTGTCAACTTAGATCCGTTAAGCAAGTGGTCAAAAGTAAGAGCGCCTATACTTTGGTGATAGCCTTATCTATCATTCTCTGATTTTATCAATGATGTTAAACCTTCTAAACTTGCAGGTTGGTCTGGTTGTATATGACTCACAAGTGCCTATTGGTGCCACTCCTGAATATATGGCTGGTTATTATATGGTATCTTGATATGCTAGCTGGTACAAATTGAATTGGGCTTAATTATTCGGTCTGTTTGCTTAATACTGATTTGAGTTTATCAACAGTTGCAAAGTGCAAGCTCTTTTTTGCCTGTGATGGCTCTTGCTCCTCAGGAGAAGGAACGAGTTGTTGATATGGCGTAAGTCGATATGTCTTGCCAGAGAGATATCTAACTGCATTTTTTTTTTTTTAAGGTTTTCTGAGTTTGTCATGTTGAAGTTACTCCCTCGAACTTTTTAGTGTTTCTCCCTCTTCAGAGCAAATTTTACTTGTTTGTAGGGCTGCTCCTGGTGGTAAAACAACTTACATTGCTGCTCTCATGAAGAACAGCGGTAGGTGGTATATACTGTTCTTGTTGCACGTATTTAGTTGTAGACCCCTCTTATTGACATTGCTTCCTTTCACTTGCGCCCGACATGCCATGAAGAAATTTATTGGTGTGTTTTAGAAAAGGGCTTATTTGTTAACTTTTTTTGCGCCATTATCGATTGAAGCAAAGTTGACCCCACTTTTTTGTCGTTGAGAATCACATTGTCGATCTATCTCTCATTGAGTAGTTTCGGTTGCCTGCGGTGGTAAAAACCGTCCCCATTTTGATGTAAACGAATTGAAGTAGATAATTTTAGGCTAACATACCAATTTTATGTACATATCTATTTCAATCTTCCCTCCGTATTCATTTGTTAAATTCTCTAGGGTGTTCAGTTGTATGCTTCTGCTCTCTAATTTTTCTTTCTTACTATGACAGTATAACACCAAACGCGGACCCTTCCCTCTTTATAATCTCTATCTTGGAAGCTACATGTGATTTATTTGATTACCTTAGTGTTAACATGTATATGATATATAAAAGTTTCTTCCTGATTCTGGTTTCTTTTTGAAGTCTTTATGCTCCCATTAAACGGTTACTGATTTACTATTGTCTCTAGGCATTATTTATGCTAATGAAATGAAGGAACCCAGACTCAAGTCACTTACAGCAAATCTGAATCGCATGGGTGTCACAAACACCATAGTTTGTAACTATGATGGGAGAGAGGTCAGACTTTTATTGTGTTCCACTTAATTTTTCTGTAGTTATTGGGTATCTAATTGTTATTGCAGCACCTAAATAGTTTGAAATTTCCACTATCTGTACATATGCTATTAATACATTGATGTTGCTGCCAAGATGGCTTTCATGGTCAGGAGAATTTTCTTTTGATCCATGAAATTCTCTGAACGAATTAAAAAGACGATGCAAATATCTTTGCCGATTTCATTGCTGCACTTATCCTTGACCTTTACTTGTCTGTTTTGACAGAACTTCTTACGGAGTATATTTTAACATGTGTGTCCGCCCTTTTTTTTGACTGTTGTTGATTTTTGTTCAACTATTCAAAAGCTGTACAAAGGGGTCATTGTATCTGTGCACTTTGAGCTCTCCTTTGTGCTCGATTATATTTGTGATTGCCTTCAGTTGCATTCAGCATCTCTGATGCCTCTTCCATTGTTTAACTCATCCAATTTAACCTCAGCTTCCCAAAGTTTTGGGCCGAAATACGGCTGATAGGGTTTTGTTGGATGCGCCTTGCAGTGGTACTGGGGTAAGTGATTCAGTTTGATATATGCTCTTTGTTGGTGCTAAGTTCTTGTTTCTTTACTGCTTAACAGAAGTAGATGATTTTGTGCTTTTTTCCTGCTGTCTTGCAGGTCATATCTAAAGATGAATCTGTCAAAACCTCCAAAGACTTGACAGATATACGTAACTCTTCCAATCTGCAAAAGGTACAGAAAGTTTATTATATCGTTCACCACACCAAAAATGTTGATTTTGTTTGTGATTTTGTGTACTTGTAGCTCTTTAAGCCTTTTAACCTGTAAATGTATATATCCTGTCTAGGGAATAAGAGAATTTGTTTTTGAAGTAAAATCAGGTTGGGAAAATATAAGAATTGTTGATTATCCACCCCCCTCCCCCCTCCCCCCTCCTCTCTCTCTCTCTGGGACGTTTTAACCTGTTATAGGTACCAAAGTAGACAAGATTCTTTCAAAATATCGAACAAGAATTGAATTGAGTCAAGTGAAGTGGCATCTTCATTATGATCAAGCTTACGAGGTGTATATCTCTGGCTGATCATTTAATAGGTATCGTATTAACACGGTAGCGTACAATAGTTTACCTCTTTGTAGCCTGAACCCATTAGATTTTGCTTCATAAGCAAGCCGGAACATCAAACAACCAGAGTCTATTAAGAAGCTTAACCTATCCTTAAACTCAGTATACTCTTTCCAAAGGAATTAACTATTAATTTTGTTAAACTCAGTATTACTGGTGAGTAGTAACAAGGGACCTTACAAGTTATCTTGGTGATCGACATTACTTTTGCTGTTCCCTCTTCATGGAGGATTATGCTGGGGACTTCTTTGCCCTGTTTCGTCTGTCATGGTTTTTGTTTCGTCGCCTCGAAAATGTTTGTGCTGTCTTACCCTTGAAGAATAAATGGTGTACACTGTGGGTAATCTCAATGCCATGGGTAGGCATCGTATTTAATGTGCTTCTTAAACATTGTGCTTCATCCAAATGATATTCAAAGTGGGACGGGGGAAGTAATTTAGACTTGAAACATAAAAATTTCATCTTCAATAAAGTCCTGGTAGTTATTCCAAACCATTACACTTAATGTTATTGTTCAAACATGGTAAGGACTGGAGTTAGAAGCTTCATTAGATGTGGGAAACCATGCTTGTACGAAAGCAAGAAAACTGCAAGCGTCGACCCCTAGAAAGATCCGGAAATAACAAATAGTTAAACAGTTCAAACTTCGACAGAAAAAGGTGGCAGGAACATAATGGAAGTTCCCTGATACCTAGTGAAGGCTTTGGAATTTGAACCTCGAGCTTGTTACCCATCTAGGGAAGTGAGGCCATCGAAGGGAGTGTCTAGGGAGAAGGGTATTGATAGTACATACAAAGTTTGCCGACATGGTTGGGTATCTGAGGAAGCTAGTTTCTATATTGGTATATGATGTTGGAGTTTAGAGTATATTTTGAGTGGATGAACTGATTACTCACCTTTCTTTTCAGGTCATTGCTCTCTTGTTTCTCACTTCTTGGTGCCATTGTGACAATTGATAACCGAGGGATTCACCATAAGACTTTAGCCAATGCCCGAGGGGAGAAGGGGGGGGGGGGGGTGGTGAAGGGGCACCAGTTAACCACCTCCTTCGTGGATTGGGGTGCCCATTATGCTGGTAAATTTTTGGTGAAAGTTTATCAAAATGTGGCTTAGTTGTTGTAGAGGGTCTAGAGTTTTATTGATGGATGTACGGGTCCCTTTCTTCTGGGAGGTGGGGGTTCAAGATTTCGTGGGGGTAGAACTTCCCATTTCCTTCTTTGGTCTCAGAGCCTTCTCTTTTTCCCTTCTGCTGAAGGAGTTCCATTAGCTGGCACGCATTAAGGGAGTTATGTAGTTCCATTAGTTGAGCATTTTTTTTAATTTGCACTTGTTAGGTTAAGTAGTTTCTTGTTTTATACCCGTAAAAGAAGGGGGTGGATCATATATGTGCACTTTTAGTATACTTTGGTGTATATGAGTTGTCCCTGCTGGGTGTTTTAGTGGAATTAGATTAAGTCTTAACAAAGACTGAAGAGAGACGAGCAAGAATGCAAAATTCTTATTAACAGTTGTTTTCCGTTTGGGTGCTGCAAAAGTGCACTTCTAGATCATATTCTATGCTTTTTAGTTGGAGCTAAAGTTTTGACTCGATTTATCATTGGATAAGGCTGTTGTTTTTGGAATCTTATTTAAATCAAGCTTGTTCCCGCGCAGGAACTGTTACTTGCAGCAATCGATATGGTTGATGCGAATTCAAAATCTGGAGGTTACATAGTTTACTCGACATGCTCTATAATGATTCAGGAGGTATGTTCATGAGGCTGCCAGCGAACTTCAGTTAATGGCCGTTTTTCTTCTTTCTGAATTTTTATTGTGCAGAATGAAGCAGTTATTGATTATGCACTCAAGAAGAGGAATGTAAAACTTGTGCCTTGTGGACTTGATTTTGGGCGTCCAGGGTAATGCTAATTTCTCGCTCTTGTTAAGTTATTGGGTAATCTTGCTCTCTTACAATTGCTTCTGTCAATATCAGGTTTGTCCGCTTTAGAGGACAGTTCCGGTTTCACCCATCCTTGGAAAAGACGAGGCGTTTCTATCCCCATGTACATAACATGGATGGGTTCTTTGTGGCGAAGGTATGTGTCATCCTTGGTGGCAATGTACCTCATATGACTAGATTTAGACACTCGTGTATATTTATTTTCAAGACACGTGTGGATGGAATGTTGCATCATTACGCATAATGCTACTCAGTTCTTAAAATGATGGCTCTGCATTGAGCTCTTTGCTCGTTGAAGCATTGGACTTTGATGCTTGGAAGTCATGATCTTCCTCTAGTATGATAGAGCATACATATTGTACCTAATCTACATAGGGCAAATTCCAGAACATAAACCAGCGCCCAGCACCGAACTATCTTTTGTTCGGGCTGACTACATCTTGTACTATATGTTTTTACTCCTCTGGTTTGTCTATAGTTGAAAATGGTTTCAAGTAGTAGATTAGTGAATGCTATATATGTATTTTCTTAATCCGTCATATGTCTGTGTCTCTCTTTGTTTTTACTTTTATATAGTTTCCTTGGAGGAGGAAGTTCAAGTTTTCTTTCTTGTTTTGTTTTGCTAGAATTCAGGATTTGAAATCACAAGTATGGGTTTGTCTAGTATTTTGTTCTTCTTTTCTTATTCTAAAGTTTGAAGCTATGAAGCACGGACACGGCAATTTGGTGGCCATATTGGCGTCAGTAGGGATCTGGTGAAGGTGTGCCTAGGGTGCCACTGGTTGCGCACCGGTGTGGGTAAATCCGTATTATATTCTTAGTTTCAGTTTTTTCGATTTCGGTTGCGTACCGGGTTCGTATCGGTAATTTTTGTAGCTCAGTGAGAGAAGATGCAAGGAAGAAGAAGAAAGAGATGGAATCTTTTTCGGTGATCGGATTCTTCATCGGCGATCAGAATCTCTTTGACCAAGATGGCTCTTTGTTGTTACGGGGCTTTTGGTTTGGTTTGTGGCCTCTGGTTGTACACGTGTAGTACTTAAAACTTACTTACACTTTCACTATATTCCGCAAATACCAAGATATTTAAAAGAACTAACTTTAAATATCTCACGCCTGTTAATATTAGTCTATGTTACATGGATTCTTCAAAATTCGTGAAGTACCCGTATCGGACATTCGACACTTGGACATGGGTATGAGATGTGTCCGACACATCCCGTAGGATATGCCACGAGGAACACTATGTTATAGTGTTTCTTTTAGTTCGTTATTGCTTTGAGATGATCTCAGTTCTCAATTAAAACGATATGCATACCATAAAACAGTATGTAAACTACGGAATAACTAAGAAACAAGAATAGGTGGGAATATTTTGCCGTGTCCCCGTATCTTGAAATTTGACAAATAGACGAGTCCGACTCTTGGACACGTATCCGACTCGGACACTCATACCGAGTCCATTTAACATAGATCTTAGTCTAGACGCGTGTATTGGTTTTATTTTATACCATTACATAAATAATATATATTTAGTAAATTATAAGATTGCCGTATCCTATGTTACATGGACCCTTCACTTTGGGGTGAAGGGGCGGTGTCCAGATGACACGACCCTGACACGGGTATGGGAGCCGTACCCTTTGGATTGAGATCGGACACGGCTCATGTCTCTGTGGCTACTTAGAGGATGAAGAAGATTTTTGGGCAACTTTTAATCCGGATGAAATAAAGAAGGAAAAAATGAATCTGCATAAGAAAGAAGAAGAGAAGGAGAAGCAGAAGATGAGGGAAGATGAGGAGCAGCAGCACAAGGGAGAGAGAAGGATTTCTCTGTAACTTCACCTCGAGAGAGACACAAACTTGTCTTGCACTATTGCAAGTTGAAATGATGACTGAGGTGGGGTTTTCAATCAGCCATAACCCTTTTTTTTTGCCTTTTTGCTGTCTCATCTGCCACAAGCCCAGTACTGCTGTACCACACATCCCTGAGATGGGATGCAAAGCATGGCCTCTTAAATGTTCTTTCAGCCTTTTAACTGTACAATATCTCCAACTATGTTAAAAATCTAAAATATGTTACTTTTTTGACAATGGCAGCTCAATTTTTAAATTCATAAATTTTAATGACAACTCAAGGGGTACTTCTTTGCCAACCCTCTCCAATAGTCCAATTTAACACATATCTTGATGCTCTACCTCACATTCCTAGCATTCTATTCAGAATATTTATGTATACTACAGTAATTAATTATATACTTATATATGGTGTTTAGTAGCGCACTATAGTAGGAATATAAATGTAATATATATTATGTACGACGTGTCCCCGTACCCGTGTCCAACTTTTGGACGGTGTCCACGTATCCTAGAATTTCGAAAATAGGCGAGTCCGACACTCGGACACATACCTGATCCGAACACCGACACCGAGTCCATGTAACATAGGCCGTATCCTCGCAGCACCTGTATCCCATTTTTTTTGGGGAATGACGTCGCCCAGTATCCGCACCTGCACCTGAGTTCACGCTTCTTAGGTTTTGAGTAAGCACCCATAGTAGTTTGAAGTGAGCTTGCAAAGGGTTGCAGAATAAAAAAACTGAGAGAGATTCGTCGCACGAGGGCAAGCTTTCCAGCTACTTAGGTTTTCATTCCTCCCACAGCCTAGAGAGTGTTGGATGTCAAAGCAGACTGTCCTCGTCGTAATGCTTCTCCTGCGTTATTCGCTCCTAATGTGCTTTCATGGCACAAAAAGTTGACCTACCCAAAACTGCATTAACACCAATATGAACTTGGTATAATGATGTTTTTAAGTTCTAATTTGAGCACTTCTCTAGACTAACCTCCGGGTCTGGTGAATCGTGATTCTGTAAAAGGAATGTGTGCGGGACAACCATTGAGACCCCCCAGGGCCTTGAATGATATTGGCTGAGTTACGCAACTGCTCTTAGTTGCATTGTTAGTGGTCTACTCGAGGCTAGTCGTGAACATATTGTCAGGAAGACGTGGGATGAGCATATTTGAAACTTGTGGAATACTTGCTTGCCTTTAATCCTATTGAAGAGCTTGCCATCAAAGTCAGCAGATCTCTTGGCTTGGCAAGCGAATGCAGATTTCCAGTAACTTTTAGAACATTCTAATACTTGCTATGAATCGTCTCATTGGTTTGTACTTTGTTTGTCTCCTTTCTATATTACAAATATTGGCTTAATTTTTCCGAAAAATAAGCTTTACAAATTTATGCGTGAAATTATAAGAAGGCCTTAGCTAATTTTAAATTATTTGGGGATTTAGCTTGTAGGAAATTTCTTCCTTGGTTGGCAGACAATTATATACCATGAATAAAATGCCACTTCTGGCTAAGTTGCTTGGCCGTGTTCTTCGATGGAATTTGGTTTAGGACCTAAAGTTTAAATAGTTTTATCTAACACCAGTTGTTGGAAATCTTGGACATTTATTTAACTTGCACTCTCTGCTTGTCATCTTGCAGCTGAAGAAAATGAGCAATTCCATGGCGGCCCCTGCAGTAACTGAAACATCTGAAGTCGTGGAGCAGATTAGTGAGCCAACTGCAAGCGATGATGAAGGAGAAGTTCCACAGCGCTTGGGGAAGCAGCACACTGCAAAAAAGAATGCGAGCTTGAAGAACAATGTGCCCAAAGATGATAAAGAAAACAACCCAAAACCTACTCGAAAGAGGAAGGATAGGAAACGTTTTAATAGAGAGGAAGTTGTAAAGTCCAGGTATGATATCACTGACGTTGATAATATTGAAACATGCTTTGGTTTATTGGTGTGTAATTAGAAGCTTTTCTTTGGATTTTTGAACCATCTTCAGAGAAGAGAGGAGAGAAGCACTAAGGGAAGCTTACAGGGCACAGAAGGCTGGAAGGAAGAAGGGTGGAAATGTCGAATGACTGATTTGCAGCAACTTCAGGTCGAGCAGATAGTGCACTTTTTATCATGCCTTTTGCGGATCAGAGTGGGATGCCATGTCGATTATGCAGTGTACTGTTTACTCTTGATGCATTTATTCTCGAGGGGGTCACCCCTCGTTGACTATGTTAAACTTTGTTCTCTGAGACACTTTGGGGAGAGGAGAGCAGAGAATAATAGGGGCTGCTTTGAAGTGTGGCTGGTGAGCAGTCATCACATGATTTTTGTAGTGAAAGTGTCAGTTAAACGAAGAGTTATGCTTTATAACAGTCCCAAGTTTTTCCGTGTATTTATAGATGAGTTATATTTGTGTGTACATTATTTTCTTCGTGGTTTCTATTTCAAACATTTGTCCCCTCTCCACAACCCCCTCCCAAATAAAACCCTCTTTCCCCCCACACAATCTTAGCGCACCAGTTGTTTCCCAGATGAATCCGAACTTCTGATGCAACAAGTAAGGGGAGGTGGAACGAGAGGTGTCTTCTGGTTGCTGGTCGCAAACATGTAAGGGTTTGGTTTTCTGGGGTAGGTTCGGTTGAAGGCTGTTAGGTATTGGGTCGCTCATGGTTGGGTTGCTGCCTTTGTGGTGGTTTTTGGGTGTCGTTGGTGTTGCTAGTGTGGCAGTGGTGGAGAGAGTATGTGAACGGGCTTTCTTTCCCCACCCCCTCCCCCCTCCACGGTTACCCCCTGCCCCCGCCTTTCCCTCTTATAGAGAGTTTGGTGGGCATGTTCGGTTGTGGTGGGTTTGTGTGTTTCTGCGATGGTGGTGGTTGTGGAGGTGTTTGGGCTGGGTGGTCCGGTGATGGTGTCTTGGGGTTGTGGTGGCGGTTGAGATGACAGCTTGTGGGAAGGGAGGGTGGTTCGCCCATCTCTCGATCAGATACCAGTAGTTGGATGTGCGTGTGGCTATGATGCGTGGGTGTTGCATAGGGTCAACGACGAGGATTCTTGGGGCGTGCACTATTGCGTGTGGGCATGCGTGGCCTCGAGGCATGTGGTAGGGAGGCAGGGTTGACTCTGTTTTGGTTGACAACTGGTGCAGTCAACATATCGGGCAAACAGGTTGACCCGCTGAATACAGCTAAAACAGTTCCGGATAAGAACTCTCTGTTTTCTTCAGGTAGCCCTTTTTCTATACCCAGACCCTATCCAGGCCAGCGGGTGGACCCGTGTGTAAATTGACCACCAAATTGATTTATTTGTTACGAACATTGGTTATTTTGAAATTTATCATATTTTCTTGTTTTCTTTACTAGCACATTGCAAAGAAAAGCACAAAAATCCTAAAGATTTGTTCAATAAGCACATAAGTTTGAGTGAACAAGTTAACCACTTAACCAATAGGAAAACAAAACCATAACCGGGGACACTTTTGTCCCGATACAAAGGCCTTCTCGAGAACAAGAAAAAACAATTTAGGTGTTTTGGTGGTTTTGTTGTCAAATCAGCTCCGAGAAGCTAGATCTGGCCTAGCTTGGGGAAGGAGCTGGTGATTCAATCGGCGTCAGCAGCGATGAAGAGTGGCGGGTGCCTTTGTGGTCAGTCATGAAACAATGGTGGTGATTACGGCGGTCACCGATGACGGTGCAAGTGGAAGGTAGATCATATTGTTGTGCGTATTTATATTGTTTGGCTTGTTGACTTGCTAGTTGTTGTTGTATTTCCTTTTTCTTTTTTTTGAACTTTTTTTGGGCCTGTGTACTTTTGCTTAGATTTTTTTTTCATGTTGTCTTGATACTTTGGGACATGGCTGTTGTTCTTGTTTGGATAATGACACATTAATCTCTAATGTAGTAGCCTTCAATGGGGTTTCCTGGTGTTATAATTGTTTATTCTTTTGCCGCTTTAGGAGATTTTAGGAGGCTTGATTTTGTGCCACTTGTTGTTTGGGGTTATGTTAGGGGAGTCAGTAACATGTTATTTTTCTTTTTAGGACAAATTACGCATATGTCCCTGAGGTTAGGGTATAATTACAGTTAAGAACATTAAATTTTAAAATGTAACATATCGTGACCAAACATTTTTAAAATGTATCAGCCGTGTCCATCCGTCAGGATTCCTTCCAAAAGTGTATTTTTTTATGATGTCATCAATACATATTTTTAAAATGACGATACTACCCCTTGTACTGTATATTTTTAAAAATTTTAAATTAAGATTTCAAGCCATAATTTAAATCACCTTGCAAATTAGGGTTTTGTTGAAACCCTAATTTGCAAAATTAGGGTTTTGTTTGCAAATTAAACTTCAATTTCTCACTGAAATCCTCTCCACGCGCTGGCAGCCCTCATGCCGATTGAGAAATAAGGTTAGGCCCTTTTTGGTCAACCCACCCACACCACCACAATACACAAACCACCGCCGGTCAACCCACCCACACCATCACCATACACAAATCACGTCATTACCTCCTAATGGCGCTGTCAACCATCACAGTAAGCGAAAAGTCAAGAAATAGGTGCTGGATCAACTCGACTTTGAAGCCATGTTAATTAGTAGATGTAGGTGCGGCGACGGGGAAGGATATCTTTGCGGCGGGGAGGTGCGGCGACGGGGAAGGGGAAGGGGGAGGGCGGTGTGGCGACGGGAAGTGGGAGGCAGACGGGGCGGCGAAGGGGTGCGGCGGTTGTGGGGAGTTTGAGAGAGAGAAATAGGGTTGGGGGGGTGGTGTGTGGTGGGGGAAGAGTAATGGCATTAATCTTTTTTTTAAAGATGAAGTAATGGCATTAAAAAAATAATAAGGTTCCAATTTATGGGTAATAAAGTCTTTTCATTAAAATCGTTAGGGTTTTTAAGATTCTTTTTGGTCAACGGACATAAGTGTAATTTGTCCAAACTATTGTCATTGCCTGTAATTATACCCTAACCTCAAGGACATAGGTGTAATTTGCTCTTCTTTTTATTGTACTCTATCTTGTAATACTTGTTTATTAATGATATGGTTGGTAGAGCTTTTGGTTGAAGTCTCGCGGGCTCGCGGACACACATCTTCATCAAAGTTCTCCCTTTTCTTGTAAAGTAGTTAGTGGAAGTGTGGTGGCTTGTGGCGGTCAATGGTGGTTTCAATTACTAGTATTGTCGTATTACTAGTTTGGTGCATTACTCAGTATAGCCAATTCCTAGTCTTTTGATGCCACTGTCGTGCTTAAAAATTGATAATTTCATTTCAAAATTGAGTCAACTCATGTCGTCCCGACTCATATGATACCATTTAAACTCTATTATTGTTGCTGAAAGACACACTAAAATGCTAATACGTATCTTGATCGTAGAAGCACAATTAAGAATTAGAGCAATGCAGTACTATATATGTATCTCTTTTGTGTTTAAAAATAGTTATAAATTATTAACTTACAATATTTTTTGTTTTGTTTGTACTTTTTCTGGAATGTTTGATGACAATCTAACAGATGTATTAAAATTACATTATTTAGGATAAAAACTCGATTAACTACAATGTGTTTGACTTCATGCGATAGAAAATATTTTAGCCAAATTTCTAATTAGTCGTACAAATAGCCTTCGCTGCTACACTTTTGCCTACACAATTGATGCTAACGCTCATGTCCGTTTTCGGTAGGTACATTGACGGAGTCACATGTCAGTTTAAGCGCACCGTGCTAAGTAGGGGTGAGCATCAAACCGTTCAAACCGATCTGAACCGTTCAAACCGACCAAACCGAATCAATTCAATCCGAACCGTCCAAATATCTTAATGGTTTGGTTTCACATTTCTCAAACCGACCTTGGTTCGGTTTGGTTCACGGTTCACATTTTCTAAACCGATTCCAAACCGAACCGAACCGACCTATGATATGTTACTCTACTTTTAGTAACATTCATTGACAATTTCACTCATACGGTAGTAAGCAAATCCATATATACAAATCTTGAGAGTTATAAGAAAAGAAAATTATGAGAACACTAATGACACAAAATTTTCGTGACTAATAAATGTTCTATATTTTCTCATTCTTTCTCATACATCAAGGAACACTTATATATCGAATCTAACAAGATTATATGCAATTTAGAAACTATATAACTTCAATTTTTAATCACTGTTAGATCCAATAGTTAGTTGGCAAATGAACGTCTTTAAGTGGACGCAAACCGATCCAAACCGACTAAACCGAACCGTTTAAACCGACCAAACCGAACCGTCCAAACCGATGATATTTGGTTTGGTTCGGTTCACAATTTTCCAAACCGAGGGGTAACGGTTTGGTTTGTGGTTTGACCCCCAAACCGAACCAAACCGAACCGTGCTCACCCCTAGTGCTAAGCCCAGCTAAGCCACCAACGCTAGATCGAGACTCGTACAGCGACGCCGACCTCTGACCGGAGACCCGAAATGGGGCAAGTTCAGATCCGTTGGGTTAAAACTTAAAAGAATCGGTTCTCTCCATTAAAATCCGACCCGGGTAAATTTCCCTCTGCTGTCTCTCTTAAAACCCCTAAACCCTAACACATACCTGAGAGCTGCCGAGAGCATATACAGACGCCAAAATAACCACCAAGAACCCACAAAGAGAACTAAAAAGCGCAGAGAGAGAGAGCAAATATGGCAAAGGTACCAATTTGGGACTTGCCAGACGTGCCAACAGGGGAGCTCCCTCCCCACATCCAACTCCAAAGAACTCGAGTCTTTTGCAAATCCGACGCACCCACCAATGTAAAATCCCGATACCCTTTAGTCGAAAGTTCATAAGTCTGTGTCTCTCAATGCTTTGATTAGAGTTTGTCGAACTTATGACGTTTTCTTGATTGTGGGTTGTGTTTGTGATCGAAGACAGAGAATATTCAGTACTCCGGTGCTTACGCTTCTATGGGAGTGGACAACAGCCTGCGCTTGGACCAATTCCGCAGTAATTTCAAAGTGGAAGTGATGCGGCTCAATGAGGACGATATGGAGTTCGATATGATTGGTATCGACCCTTCGATTGCTAATGCCTTTCGCAGGATCCTCATAGCCGAGGTGCGCTTAGTTCATGGGTAGATTACTCTTTTGGACTTTGTTTGTCATACTGTACATGCTGCGATAAACAACACATGTTTAGCCTGTTTGTGAGTTTTGAGATGAGAGAAAAAAACAAAGAAAGGAAGAGAAGCGAAAGGAAGAGAAGGGAAACAATTTTCCTTCCTCTTGTTTGTCGGTATCATTTATTCCCTTGTTAGTGTGTTCAGCTGAAAAGAAGAGAAAAA
Organism: Escallonia rubra; assembly: GCA_033065855.1. Classification (NCBI taxonomy): domain Eukaryota; kingdom Viridiplantae; phylum Streptophyta; class Magnoliopsida; order Escalloniales; family Escalloniaceae; genus Escallonia; species Escallonia rubra. The sequence continues at coordinate 397,947 of JAVXUO010003037.1, read as the reverse complement.
AAAGACACCCGATTACGTATATATCCTTATACTAAATTGTGATAATTCTAACAAAAGACTATAGATGTATGATCCTAAAATAGAACATGGCTTTGACAAGAAAACAAATTAGTCATCAATGACGACATACAAAGTTCATACCATTCCAATGTAATAAGCCCTACATCACTGGTTAATGTCAATATAGAAAAATCAAAAATTAGCCATGAATTGACTACATACATCCTTACATCCAATTCTAATTGATGTCACATCAAAAGCGAAACAAGCAGTCATGAGTCAACTCTAACATCTAAAACAATTATCTGTTTGTAAGTAAAATGATAAGTTCTTGTAAGGCACTTAAAACCTTAAAGTCATTAAAAATTTAGTCTTCATTATCTCGAGGGTAATATGGACATATTATTAAAATACAACTTATGAGAGTTTCCTTTCTCTTCGTTTCTTCCCAATTTTGGGAGGAAAGATTTAGAGAAAAAAAAAGCCCAAACTTTCCTCCCTTTTCTCTCCTTAAAAAAACAGAGTAACTAGAGACAAGGGAGGAAATGAGTCACTTTCCTTTCTTTTCCTCTCTTTTCTCTCCTAAAAAAAAACTCACAAACAGGCTAGTTGCGTTTTCTTTACTATCTTTGTTTTGTGACATATATGGTATATTGTACATCATTGGAATGGTGGGAGCCTTGTGCATTGAGATTGCGCCCCCTGGAAATATTGGGACGGGAGCCAACCGGGGTCAGTGGAGGGTAGCTACCCCCAGGTCCCCTACTGATTCAAGCAACGCCTCGCTTCATCAGTATGAGTGGTTGTAATGATAAAGGGCTCAAAAAAAAAAATCTTAACGCGGATAAGTAGGAGTAATAAACAATGAACATCAGTGGGGGGGAACATGTTTTGTTGCGGTATAAGTATAACGTATCATGTTCTTATAAGCATACATCCAGATATATGTTTTGACCAACATGCCCCTTTGTCTTTGTTCTCCTTTCCGGTATGACCTGTCACTTTTCTAATTTTCATGGTTCATTTCATGCTATTTGAAGTTTCCACAAGTTCCAGACTGCTTGGTGTTTGAGTTAATAATATATGTGCAAGATTAACTTTTGAGAAAAGAGGTTACCAGATTCAAATTTTTGTGCAATTTTTGGGTTGGATATCTTTCGAGAATTTACAGTCTATGCACAGTTTACTACCTTGAAAGTGTAGTGCATCTTGAGTCGAAAATTTAATAGTAAGGATAGCTACAAATGTATTGTAAAGTGACTTCTTGCCCTACTAGAGTTTACTTATTTACTGTTTTGTCTCATGTGAAATCCTGGTTCCGTGCATAGAAGTCACTTGAGAAGGCCTGTTTGTAGTGATAAGTTCAAACTCTTATACTATCCCATCTGTGATGGGAAGCATGTAAGAAAAATGAACTATGACACTATGCGACTATGTCATGAGTAATCACCATATCATTCTTCACAGTGATGCCCTTATTGAATTTATGTCAACGTTTGCATGTTCGTCTAGGCAAGTGATAATATCGATCGTGAACTTGTTATGGACCTGAAATTGCTAACTGTAACTAATGTGTTAACTGGCCAATATTTTCAAAAATAAATGGCCGTAATACTTGTGGAGGTGCTCTTATATGCTGTCCTTCATTAGCAGGATTTCTTATTGGCAGTTCTATGATATTGGAGTTGTTGATAAAAGGTATGTGATGTTATTCTTGTTCACTATATTTCCATGCAGCTTCCTACTATGGCTATTGAAAAGGTCCTTATGGCTAACAACACATCGGTTATTCAAGACGAGGTACTTGCCCACAGGTTGGGTCTGATTCCAATCAAGGTTGACCCCAGGCTGTTTGATTATATGTCAGGTTCTTTCTAAACATTTTCTGCAATCATACTTTTCCACAATTACCTGCATGTTCATATGCTGATCGCAAAGTCCTCCTCCCCCCACCCCACCCCACTCCTCTAATGGGGTCTGTTGCCTTTTTCAGAAAACGATGTACCAAATGAAAAGAACACGATTGTTTTCAAACTCCATGTTCGCTGTGAGCGAGGTGATGCACGCCTCACAGAAAAACGGCGTCTCACAGGTATGACGATTATTTACTGAAGTCGTCGTTTTGATATTTAATTGGCTTGTTACTGAATGGTATTTTAAAATGGCGATGGTATGTTATGCAGTAACATCAGATGAACTGAAGTGGCTACCGAATGGGAGTGAGTTTCCGCTGGCGACGGAAAATTCAGCTTCAAACTCAACATCAAAACCAAAGACCTACACTTCATTTAGCTGTAGCCAAGACTCATTGCCACAGTTTTCCAAGAATCCAATTACCCTCAAGCATCCAGATATTATTATTGCTAAACTTGGACTCGGCCAGGTAAGGGTTCATTTTATTTCTTGTTTTTCATATCAGCCCCATCTGCAACTAAACGTGCCTTAATTTATGTGTGTCGCAAAAAGCCCTTTGCCAAGAACGTTAATATTCATCAACTGAATATGCTACTACGTAAAAGAGAAGAATTTTAACTTGGTCTCAAACAAATATGCTGTGTTACAACCAATCTAACCTAAAAATAATCTGTTATGTATATGTATTGAAGTCATTGAGAGTGCTCTTTGGCATAGTCAGAAATTGTTCAGGGGTGTGAGAGAGGCGCGAAAACCCCGTCCTAGTGGAAGTGTGAAACTGATAATCTATCTTGTGTGATTCTTTCTATTTCCTGCGATTTCGTCTTGCTATTTCTTGTCGAGCATACCGCATAGTACCAGGTGTAAATCACGGTTGAAGTGACTAATTGAGTCCACTGGGAGTCTGCCGCCGCCAGTACATGACTACGCCATTTTTTCCCTTGAAGTCCTTCCACTCAAGACATTGAAGTTCTCGAGCTTCTTGTTCATGAGTCTTCACTGGAATAACTTCCATACAATTAAATCATCTGGAGTTCCGCCCAACTTGGACCCAGATTGCTCATGGATAGTGGTGATAAGCGACAATAGATGTACATATAATAGACTTTCTAGCAAGCCCTTGCTGTTGGCATTTGATCCCTCTCTCTATACAAGGTCCTTCAGCCTGGTCTGCATTCCCTCCCCCTCGTGTATGCACTGAGGTACTTATGCAAGCCTTCTCCATGCAGAAGTCTGTTTACATCTGCTCTTATCTCCACTATCAAGCGCTCTATAGAGTTCAGCCTTTGACCTGTTGCCTCTGATTGTCAAGTTGTGCAATGTGTTCAGAGTTGGCGAGCATCATTTTTCTCGTGTTCGCTTCAAGGTCCAATTCGTGATGGACACGAAGGGTACAGCAGAGTGAAAAAGCTCTGATACCATCTGTCGTGTACCTGCTTCACAAATTATTTGCACAAATCACAGAGAAACAAACATTTAATGTTATGAAAGAAAAATCAACAAAGATAAGAGAGAAAGAAAATGAAATGCTAAATTGTTCATATTTGATACCTTCTGCTTACATTCCCCTGCTGATTTATAGCTAACAGATTACATGCAATAAAGGAGAGGGAAGAAGTTCGTGTGAGAGTAGTCGATTGGGGCCAGCAACTAACTTTAATTAACTCTCAAGACGAAGTAAATCCCGGAAAGATGTCTTGCAGTAATGTTAATTACACTTTGTAGCAAAGACAAACATTTCCTTGCTAATATGTGCACCACCGTGTCCATGGAGTTTTATTGGCTAAATCCTGGGAGAACTTATCACGGCATCGTTCTTCAAGGGTTCAAAGGATTAGTTTTCTTCAAAAGGTTCATTTAAGGATTAATGGTTCTCCTTTTGTAGGAAATTGAGCTCGAAGCACATGCTGTTAAGGGCATGGGAAAGACACATGCAAAGTGGTCTCCGGTGGCCACTGCTTGGTATAGGATGCTTCCTGAGGTGATGACATGGTTTACTATTAACCTTTGCATTTTCCATGTGGAAACCCAAACTCCAATCAGTTAAGGAAGTTGTGTTATGAGTTTTATTTCTCTATTTTTGTAGGTCGTACTACTGCAAGAAATTGAGGATGAGAAAGCGACGGAGCTTGTACAGAAATGCCCTACGAAAGTATTTGACATTGAAGATGTTGGTAAAGGTAAAGTGATATTATTTCGCATGGACTTGTTCTTGTATGCTTCAAAAGGAACAATCCAAACTAAGATCAAAAGCAGTTTTTTTCCCCGCATGGTTTTAAATATAACTTGTGGTTAGTTAAATTCCCTGATCAAAGGTTTGCCTATCGTCTAGGTAAGAAGAGGGCAACTGTGGCAAGGCCACGAGATTGCACGCTGTGTAGGGAATGCATACGAGGGGAAGGTTGGGAGAACTTTGTGGCACTGCGACGAGTGAAAGATCATTTCATCTGTGAGTTTATATTAGAATTGATTATAGCTATAGAAAGTCTTGATTACTACTGCGGTCGTATTAATTCTGAAACATATTGCATGATTGAATTGGTTCTCGTGCATACACATAGCCTGATAGAGAAAATTGTAAATGAGAACTTACCGGAGGCAAACCCTCTGAACTTTGTTTTTTAACTAACAAAATAAGATACAAGATTGTTGAATCTTCCGGACTTTGGCGGTAACCTCTCTACCTTTGTTGAAAAACAAGGATGATGTTTCTCATGGTGCCAACAAATATGATTTGAGGAAAGAAAGAGTTACTGATGTGGAACCAGAATGCGCGAACAATGGAGAAAGGGGGACAGGAAAAGAAGCGGAACAAGAAGAGACTTGCAGGCTTAAACAGTAGGGGATTACATCAATATAAATAGGAAAAGTAAAACTTGGTCACAATGAAACCTAAACCAGTATAGTACCAAAAGTATCCTACTAACTTGACTAGACTCACCCTGTTAATTTGTTACAATTAAGTTACAAGAGATACCAAATATCCACATTTCTAAAAATGAAATTCAACTCGTGCAATTTGAATTCTCCCAAGTCTCTGCTAGTGTGTATGGCATCGGTCTCGACCTCAAATTTTAAGATACGGGAGATGTGAAACCATGAATTTTGAGCTGGCAGAGATTTTCAAAATGTCATATACCCATTAGGATCTGTTGTATTTTATAGTTAATAGTTAATTGGGGATTTGTTGGTAGTTTACTATATTTTGTTTCTTTTTGTTAGTGTTTTATTTTTCCGTTTTTGTTGATGTAATCCTATTTTTTCTCAAAGCTCAATAATATTGGAGTTTAGTTTTACATCGGCCGCCACAACTCGAACCCTGGAAGTGGGGATACCATTTTGAATGGAGTTCTTCTTAGTATATCGGAGGACTTCAGGAGTGTACTTTTTATAGCAATTCAGTTACGTCAACACGAGGACACCCGTTAATTTACCCTATGGATGAAAGCAATATATAAAATAACTTATGGGCGTACCCATTTACCTTCGGGTAACACGATTTTACATGAATGTATGGAAGTTGGAGCAGTAGCAACCTATTGTTACGTAGATTGTGTATCAAACAGTGGTTACCTAAGTTCTATGTTTTTAGGTCAATCCCTTAACGAAAGATTTGTTCATCAATTAAATACTGGTTGCATTCTACATTTACTGGGAAGCAGGGAGGAACTTGGGTTTTATATTGTTGGATGTCCACCATCTACTTATTCATGATTTGTCAATTTCGCCTATCCTCTTTTGGATGAATCAGTTTAGAAGGTTTTATGTACAATGCTTCAACAATGCAAAGTTACTTTCTATTAATGTAGTCATTTTTCTTTCATTTTCCTTCTGCAGTTACTATTGAGTCAACTGGAGCATTACCTCCCGAAGTTCTCTTCACGGAAGCTGTGAAGATTCTAGAAGACAAGTGCGAGGGGGTGATAACCGAGCTCTCATGAATTTGTATGTAGAATGCTTGGTAGTGAATGAACACATGCTTTCAAAGCATGAGAATGTGGGCTTGGTTTTGTACTTCAGAGCAAAGATGTTCTTCTCATATTTATAAATCACTGACCCTAATTTCGCATGGAGTTTGCAGTGTGCTTAGAGATGTTTCAATGGAGTAGAGCTGATGTTTTGCTCGACATACAATTGGAAATCCTCTTTAACAAATGTTTTTTTTCTTTTATTTTTCGGTTCTATAAAGAGATAGAAGTTCAGTTAGGTTATTTTTATTTAATCTCATGAAAACTAAAATGAAAAAAACAACTTTTTTCCCCCTGTATTCTTGCTGATATGGAGGAGTTAATGAGGTGGTTTTCAGTTTCTTGTAAGTTGTAACTTGTCCAGTTGTCCTAGGTTCTCTGTCCATGCTCCATGGTTTAGTTCTCCCAAAAGGAAAGGAGACAATCCTGACGTCCTTTCTTATCAACTTCCCTTCTTTTGTGAATGTTGTCTTCCATACAGCATATAATTTACAACACTTTACGTTCACCCGTGAGTTTGACCAGTTAAGGTAAAGGTTGGTTTTTGCCATTTGTGAGCTTACCCAATGTGGTTGTCATCTGTTTTTACAGCAAAATGCTTCCAAGAAAACTTTAGTACATACCTTTAAACTTAACTACTGCAAAGCCATTAGGACACAGATGGGGTTCATGTGCATTCACTTTTCTTTTTTTTAGCATAATATGAGAATTGCATTGAAAATGAAAGTTTTACAGACGCTATGTTCTAGAGCTTACAAAGATTATAGGTCACGACAGTATACATGACCACAAATGTCGAAACGTAACGATAAACCTAATAAGCTTATACACGTTCCAATTGAATTAAAGCAGAGCATATCCTACACTCTAACTCAATTTAAAGAAACTTGTAAATGCTACCGGTTTAAAAACTAAAAGAACGGAAACTAAACAAATGCAATACAAACACAAGGTAGTAAAAAATACAGCGGACAATCGGGATGGAACAATCCAAAGGTGAGCACGTCAATTAAGAAGTCGTGGCACCCAACCACCGATTTTCAACACTGCTATGAACATCCTCCCACTTTCACGTATCAAATCCGAACCAAATTAGCGTAAAATCGGACGAAGGACCGCTGCTGACTCACAACATACCAAAATAGCAACTCAAGATGCTCAAAACCAAGATAAGAGCCCTAAACCCCCCCCCCCCCCCCCCCCAACACACACACACACAATAACAGGGTTCCCCTAAAACCCACAGTACAAGACTCAGGTAGGGCCCCGGATCCCCCCTTTTCTTCCCAACAGAATTCACCCCCCACCTCAACCCCCCCGGGAGTCCCTATCCCCCCACCCCTCCCTCCCTAGCTCCCTAAACTCCATGGGTTCCAAGAACAAACCCATAAACTAGGCTAAACCCCTCAACAACAAGCCCCTGATGCTACTAGAACCACCACAACCAACCACTAACCCATCTTCCACCAATTTGCAATAGGAAACGGATAAGAATAAAATATAAAAAGCTGAAGGATGCGTTAAAAATACGATCAAGTCACCGCTGTCGAGATTCCGGTCACCGCCGGTGAAACGGTAGAAAAGAAAACGATCGGACAAATCTACTTAGATCTGCCTAGATCTATCACGATCGGAGACTTACCTTGAGGTCGTCGTCTCCGATCAGATTTGGTTAGCCGCGTGTCGCCACTGTCCTCCCACCATTTGTTCGACCGTCCACACTCACGCCGTAAAAGTACCACCACACGAGACTGAAAAGGAGACCTATTCACATCATAATCTCTTGCGGTATTGAAAACACTACAGTTGGCAAAATAAAATTAATTGGCCCACATTGTCTTATATACTAATTCTAAATGTTTACTTGCACATATGACAGGACGAGATGATATTAGCGCTGTGGTTGCACCAATAATGTATGATATTTGCTTGATCAATGCTTACTTTCATCATTGTCGGATATTATTAAAAAGCAAACGGCAACTTTATGAAACCGTTGGACTTGCCACTTTTCCTTGCAAGGCTAGATTGGTAGTCTCTATGACATGTGATCATGATTTAGATGTTTTTCAATCTACTCTTGTATAATGGACAATATTTAGCTTCTAATACTTTTATGTTTGTCTGTAATATATGGATGTACTTCTTTTATATGGCTGGCACGGCTTGTTATATATAATATTTCTCCTTTTAACAAACAAATAAATAAATAAATAAATTACTACAAATGCATGTAGGTTGGGATTTGATGATCACAATCCTACGAGTAGGGTAAATTTTTCACTTTTTGAACCAAATCTTGTACTCTCTCTGTTTTATAATGTTTATCTCGTTTGACTTTTGCAAAGTTTTAGATTATTGTTTGATAAAACTGAATTTTAAGTGCTGTAAAAGTTAAGCGTTGATTCATAAAATTAAAAATTTTAAGTGACTGAATTTTTACTGAAAATAAGTTAACATGTTTGGTAAAGCAAAACAAATTTCTGAAATATAAATGTATCCATTTTACCAAGATTATGCATTTATTTATGTATTTTAGAACTTTTATTTTTTGGGCAAAAATCATGTTTGTAAGGGTGGTGGCATTGCCGATGAAGTAATAATAGTGGTGTTGGCGGCGACAGAAATGTGTCAATGGTGACGATAGTGGTGTGTGAAAATGTGGTGTTGGTAATTGTGGTAGTAGCGATATGCAATGATATGGCGGCCATGACAATGGTTGTAGTGTGGTGGATATTTACAGGGTTTTGGGGGACATGGAAGTGGTGATGCCGGCGATGGTGTGGTTGTGTCCTTGTGATGGTGGTGGTTAGACCTGGCAAAATGTTGCCCGTACCCGTTACCCGGACCGTACCCGGGCCAAAATGCCAGGTACGGGTAGCCATTTTCACTACCCGCAGAAATTAGACCCGGACCCGAACCGACCCGTAAAATCCGGGTAAATGCGGGTCGGTTATCGGGTACCCGGGTTACCCGGTTATATGCCAGCCTATAAATAATATTTCTAGGGTTTCTCTCATTTTCTCCCCCACTCACTTCACTCACTTGCTTCTGCCGCCCCTCCCCTAAAGTCTCCCTCACATATCCCTCTCACAGCCAGGTCCCCTCTCTCAACTCTCGCTCCTCTCACTGATCTGCCAAACTCACGACCACCTTACTCCACCCACGGCACCACGTCGGTCACCCAGTAGATCTACCGCATCTCGCCGCCATCGGTCGGTCACTTAGTCTCCCCGTCGCCACCAATCGGTCACACCTGTGGCCCCGTCGCCAACGATCGGCCACCACCGTCGCCCCACAACACCGATCGGTCGCCACCGTCGCTGACCAGTACTCCGTGGCCACCAATCAGTCACCCCGTGGCCACCGATCGGTCACCACCGTGGTCCCGTAACACCGATCGTCACCACCGAGGCCCCGTCACCACCGATATGTCGCCACTGTCGTTGACCGTCAATTCGTAGCCTTGCAGTTGTTCTCGATCTGCAGATTTTTTTTCCCCATATTGTTGAGATTGTTTTTTTTTTCCAGATGGATGGATGTTGAGATTGTTTTGTTATTTTTGTGAAATGAATTTTGATAGATAAACAATGAGTTATTTGACTTTTGGAGGTTAAAATATGTCTTAGTAGGTAATTAGATTATGTTTATTTTAAAAAATAATTAATTAAAAAATAATGATTTACCCGCGGGTAATACCCTACCCGTAAGGGTAGGGTACGGTTCCCAGAAATTCGTACCCGAAAAAACCCGGGTCTAAATTACCCGACCCCGATTTTACCCGGACCCGACCGGGTTTTACCCGTACCCGCGCGGGTCGAACCGTTTGCCAGGTCTAGTGGTGGTGGTGGTAACGACTAGGTCGTGGTAATTGTGATTGTGGTAGCAAAATAGAATAATAGTTGTGGTGTTGGTTATAGTGTGGTGGAGGCAGCGTTGCCAGTAAATAATTGAAGCGGCATCATGGTAATAATTATTCTTTTTATGTAAAGTTATGTTAAAATTATTTTTAACCATTTCACTTAGAATTAAGTGATCTTAATTGAGTCATTGAAAATTTTAAGTTTTAAGTGTTTAATTGAGTTATCAAACACACCCTATCGTGTAAAATTATGAAAATCGGTTTTACTCATTGTTCCTGCACTAGTTTGACTAGTCAAGCAATACTTACTCTTAATATTTTAATTTGAGTTGATTTCAATATTCAGATATTCTAGCTATATTATCGAAATTTACAAAAAAGTAACGGGTCAAACTATGAAAAGTAAGAAGTATTTTGAAACACAGAAAGTCCGAGAGAACAAAAGACGTCGTATTCTTTTGTTCATACAATCTTGTCTAATCTAATCCAAACTGAAATTAGCAGATCGTAGTAATATCATATTTGTTCTTTGAGTCTCCTTTGACCCAAAACTAAACTGAATTTAGATGAGATCATAGAACTATACTCTTGATTCATTGTTTTGACAAGTTCTTTCTTTCCGAGATTCAAGTACATGTAACAGGATTTTATCCCAACTACCTCAACCTAATCCTTCAAACCATGTTTCAACAACTTAAGAATTGCTGATGACCTCACTAACTATCATTATTTGCCCACCATCTGCCAATAAAATTTGCACATAATGCCCCCTCAAAAAGTCCAAATTTCCCACTTCTGGGACCAGTTACATGGTTGGCACCCTGGTAACACACAGATATTGCCCTAGTAGGGCTATCTATTAGTAGCTACAAACTACAAGCCCTAAATGGGAAAGCTTGAGAGGTCCAGCCAAGCATGACATCTAGACAGGTTGGGAGGCCCATATGTTGATTCAGACCCTTGAGTTTCGGACAAAATACCACGAAATAATTGGACATCAACAAAAGCTTTGCTTTTTGCTTTGACGTTTGACCCCCCAATTATCATATATATGCTTTCTCTTCTCTCCTTTTTCTCTCTCAGGCCTCGTTTCATGGGAGTCCCACAGGAGGCACTCAAAACTCTTTCTAAGCTTTTTTTCCTCCTCTCTCTCTCCACACATTTTGCGGGGAGCTATCCCTGTCTACAGTAGTGCGCTTCTTTTCTGCCACTGCTAAAGCAAAAACCCTAAAGTTCTGATCTTTGTAGCTTCAGGTACTCTTTTTGGACTTCTTTTTATATACGCTTTTTTGAAGTGGTCCTTTGATTTGCCTGGCGGGTTTGCTTCTCCTTGTCCTCTACTTTGTGTTTTAGCATCTGGGTCTTTGTGGGTATTTGTGGATCCCCTTGGTAGGGTTTCAATCTAAGTTGGTGGGTCTGCCCTCAAGATCTGTGTGCTTTTCATCAGCCCTTTCTTTTTGCTCTTGTTTATCTTAATGGGTTTGTTCTTATCTTGTGCTATGTGGTGTCTGATTACTATTCAGACCTGTTGAGAAAATACGTTTGTTCCTGAACTGATTTGTGGTCAAATAACTGGCATTTTTCAGGTAGATTGCTGAACTATATGATCTGGGTCTGCATACAATTCTCTTCTTGCATCTGCACTTTTTGTTGGCATGCTTTTCTTTAGCATTCTTCAATTAACAACTTTAATTCGCTTGCATATGCTATTTAATCCAGCTAGTTAGATCTTTATTTAGCTTTCTCTGTGTGTGGATTCATTTTCAGATCTGTTTAATACATACATAATGCAATATCTCTCTTCAATTTGTGATCTCAGCTTTAACTTGTTCAATTTGGTGATGAAAAGTTCTCCCCTTTCCCTTTGAAATTAGTCACTTGATTTCTAGAACTTGTCATATTTCATCGATAATGCTCAAATAAATCTTGATGTCGTCCATTTGCAATTCGATTGTTCTAGATACCTTCTGGCAGTTGATGGAGTTAGAGATGTTATTTTTTGCGCCGTATAATGAAGGGGGTCACTTATTGAACGACAGAGCTGAGTGATGGGTTTTAGCAAGAAGAGTAATTTATTTCAATGGCCACAAAATCTGTTATGAAAGGTCCAGTGGAAAAGCAGAGCAAAGCAATTGGTAGTCAAAATTTGGAAGGAAATCCTCGTAGGCCTTCACCTTTGCAGGTTTCAAAGGCAAGTAAATCAGAGCCTGCCACTCCTAAGAAGATACCTAGCAGCATCCAAGAAGTTTCATCTAAGAAGGTCACAAAACAAGCGACGGTCAATCAGAAGCTGCAAAATCCTCAGGAAAAGGAGTTTGCCAATGCTCTAGCTGATAAGTTAGATTCAAGCTTGTCTCTGGGTCACCCGAAAGAGGTTCCAACCAACAAACATTCCACGTCACGTGAAACAAGGGGCTCCCTTGAAGGTATAGCTGATCCAGAAAAGAAAATATCAGGGCAGGAAAGTGTCAAAGATAGCTCAGCGTCTGCCAAAGTTAGTGATGGAGCCAGCAGTCTCGCAAAGACCAGTGGAAGTGCTAAAGTTAGTAACCAAGCTGATTTTGTGGAGAGTGGCAAGAGCAGCATGTGTAGGGGTAGTACAAGCACAGACTTAAGTGAGGAAAGTACTTGTAGCAGCTTCAGTAGCAGTATTAGCAAACCTCATAAAGCAAATGATTCAAGATGGGAAGCCATCCAAGCTGTTCGAGCAAAAGATAGGGTCTTGGGTGTTGGCCATTTCAGATTGCTGAAGAGGTTGGGTTGTGGGGATATTGGCAGTGTTCATCTTTCGGAATTGAGTGGTACCAAGTGTTACTTTGCTATGAAGGTGATGGACAAAGCGGCGCTGGCAAGTCGTAAGAAGCTGCTTCGAGCACAGACAGAAAGAGAGATACTCCAGTCTTTGGACCATCCCTTCCTGCCAACCTTGTATTCTCATTTTGAGACTGACAAATTTTCTTGTTTGGTGATGGAGTTCTGCCCTGGAGGTGACTTGCACACGCTACGGCAGAGGCAACCAGGAAAGCATTTTTCGGAACAAGCTGTAAAGTATGACACTTGTCCCTAGCTCTAATGTCAAGATGGTTGAAATCTGTTGTAGGATTGCAGTAGCTTTTAGGAATATTTTTTCGCATGCTTCAGTAGAACTCTTGAATGCTTCTATAAGGTTTTGTTGTGTTCACCCTATCATCCAGCTGTAGGGAGTTTCTGGTATCAAAACTCCAATGGTGCGCTCTTAAATTTCATTCTTTTACATTTGCCAACTGGTTTGTGAGAGTCCAAATTACAATTAATCTTGCTGGTATAACTTCTAGTGAGAGTTAGACATCCCAATTAAACATACCAGAGTGCAATTTTCCAATTTGCTGTTTTCTGATAAATGACACATGTTAAAGGGTATAGATAGGTATCGGAGGCGCTCTTAGTTTAAAAGTTGTTTGGAAGATCCACTAACCTTATAATTTTGGTTCATTTTTTTTGCTTTGGTAAGGGAGTTTGCATTTTGATCTTCCAAATACCTTTCCTTGGAAGTTCTAGCCTTGTGCCCATGTGGTCAGTCTCTACCCGTAAAGTATAAGCTGCCTGTGCAAGCTGGATTATTTCACTAGTTAACATTCGACCTGTTCCCCTGGAACATCTCATCCTATTTTACTACTTGCCCAATCATTTCTTTTGCTAGAATAGATCCACATTTCTTAATTTCATCTGCTTAATTTTATATGGGACGAACCTATACTGTTAGACGGATCTTACAGCTATTACATTGCCAATGGTGTTCGTGTCCACTATTTCTCTTAGTATACAGCTATACGCTATCTTCTATAAATTCTTGTATTACCCACTATTGATGTTCCCTAAACGACACTGTGTCTTCCTTCCTACAGCATACTTTCCTATAGGCTATTCCAATCGCATTATGTATGTAGTAATGTATATAACGACTTGGGTCATTAACTATGAGAGTTGAGAATGGAGTTCAGCATCCCAGTGCCTAGTGGTGCAGGGTAATTCGCTGGATAGGGTGCCAGACATGTTTGAGCAAAAGGACGGCAAGGAAGAGATGATTTATGGGCTGTGCATTATGCTTGCAAAATAAACATCTATCCTCATTTTTCAAATTATGGCAACGTGCAAAACACCTACAGTACTGATAAGTTTTTGTCACAAGTAACAAGAGATTGACAAAAGTGGGATGCCAGTGGGAGTAATATTGCAAACCTCAATTGAGCACGCATTCTAACTACGTATTACATACAAGAAAATGGAGAATTCTGATTTGTTGAGCTTATTTTGATTTCTATGGCCTTAATGTGAGTCTGTCAAATTAAATGTGCAGGTTCTACGTGGCAGAGGTCCTCCTTGCTTTGGAATACCTACACATGCTTGGGATTGTTTACCGTGACCTGAAGCCAGAAAATGTACTTGTTAGGGAAGATGGACACATTATGTTATCAGACTTTGACCTCTCCCTCAGATGTGCCGTCAACCCAACACTTGTAAGGTCGTCGTCCCTTGAGACAGAAACTCTGCGTAAGAACCCGGCTTATTGTGTTCAACCTGCTTGCATTGAGCCCTCATGTATTCAGCCATCCTGTGTGGCTCCTACATCATGTTTTTCCCCTCGTCTTTTCTCTAGCAAATCCAAGAAAGACCGGAAACCCAAGAATGAAATTGGAAATCAGGTCAGACCATTGCCCGAGCTTATGGCCGAGCCGACAGGGGCACGCTCAATGTCGTTTGTTGGGACCCACGAATACTTGGCACCTGAAATCATCAAAGGTGAAGGGCATGGCAGTGCGGTGGACTGGTGGACCTTTGGAATCTTTTTGTACGAGTTGATGTTCGGCAAGACTCCCTTCAAGGGATCCGCGAACCGAGCAACACTGTTCAATGTCGTGGGTCAGCCACTGCGGTTCCCCGATTCACCCGTCGTCAGTTTTTCAGCAAGGGATCTGATAAGAGGCCTGCTAGTGAAAGAGCCACAGCATAGATTGGCATACAAACGAGGCGCGACTGAGATTAAACAACATCCTTTCTTCGAAGGCGTAAACTGGGCTCTGATTCGTTGCGCGAGTCCTCCAGAAATCCCAAAGCCAGTTGAGCTTGAGCGGACTCCGGCTCCGACATCCTCAACCGGTGAAAAAGTTGCCTTTGCATCTACCACCGAGAAGAACGGTTCTAATAATTATCTTGAATTTGATTTCTTTTAATTTCTTTCATAAAACTGATTTCAGATTTGTTTTTGGCACTAGGAAAAATGTAGAGTTCCTGAACATTTTGGAGTTGTTGGAGACTGTACCCCTAGGATTTTCAGATTGATAGTCGATCATATTGTTGTATGCTGGTATTCAACAGTTGCAAATATGTTGTTTTGCAAGCGCTATAATCTTTTATGCTATCAATACATTAATGCCATTGATGTGCTTGGAATGTGCTCGTCTCTGATGGGGGACATTACCATTTCATGCCACATTCACCTGTGCCAAGTTCTCGAGCACTCTACCACGGACTTATGATAGACTCGTTGTGTGGGTGCCTGCAAATGATGATAGACTTGTTGCGTGGGTGCCTGCAAATGGGGTGCGTATTGCAGGGTGAGCATGAAAAATACAGGTGTTGCACCACACAACGAGCTTGACGTGTAATGTTACAATCTAATGCGCTGGGCGTTGCACCGAGTTTAACACTTGGGGGGGTTTATTTGGAAAAGGGTCAGAGGCTTCGTTTAAGTATAACCGATTGTATGTACATGAAAATGTCATTTGATCCGTTACCAAAACTCTGCTATTGCAAAAGTATATGGCTAGTAGCCGTGTGCTCTGCGTACAGTAATGGACTCAATTTCTGCAGTGCCTACGCTCGTCCCTTATACGAGACGTTCTTTCTAGTTTTGTTACTTTTAAAAAATAAACCGCTATGTATCGTGATGTGCCATATTTATGTATACCTGCATAGAGAGTCGAGAGAAATTATGACATTGGGAAAAACTTTAGACTGTAATTTGTGGAACTGGAAGAACTTTCAATCGCCTTGTCTAGCGACAAATCGTTATCGCCAATATGCTTGGCGGCTTTTAACTAGCAACGTTAAAAGAAATACTGCTAAAATAATCTCTAAAAATGTCTGCAAAAAAATCACCAATCATATATAGCGACCATTGATAACCCCGCCTGAGCGTCGAGTCAAATGGCTCATATTGGACAATATTTCAGACTAGCGCAAAAGGTAGCATGCGGTGAGCGTGGATCGAACACGCGACCTTCAGATCTTCAGTCTGACGCTCTCCCAACTGAGCTATCCCCGCTTGTGCCACTTGAGCTGATTTGTCTCTACAAATACTAACTTTTAAGTCTTTTATTAAAAGTGATATTGGGCCGACGCAGCCCATCGAGAGTCGGTCAACAAATGCGGGCCTTAAAAGGTGGGCGGCTCAGTTACATTGGGTCAAAGATCACGTCCTCGGTCTGGTCCCGGTCCCGTCCGTACCCTCAAAGCCTTTTACGACTTATTCAACGTTTTACAGTTTGACATCTATTTTGGCGAGTAATTAGCTCTGGTTGGTAGTAGTAGTTGGCATCACACTCAAATCAATTTGGCTCTTTTGACAAAGTAAACACTAATTCACGTGACAACATGCATATGTGTCATTGCACTATTCTATCGCCTCATATCTCGTTTACTATCTATGTAATTACTAGACCCGTATTTTGATAAACGCTAGCAAACTGCTGATCTCGTACGACATTACCTCTTCATTAACGTTACGACCATTAATGCATCAGATGGGTACCCTACGAAATATTGTGAGTAAAAGTGACTTCTAAAGAAATTTATCGCTCATTCGTAATTTTAACTACCCATGCACCAACCACTAGGTTAATTTTTCGAGCATAAACAATGACAAACTGCTAATCTCGTTTGTCATCGCTTCTTTATAAGCGTTACGATCATTGATGCTTCTGGTAGCTACCCTTCAAAATACTAATGTATAATAAAAGTCAAGCATAAGACATCTCAAAATTTTACCGCTCATATATATATATATATATTTTGGTTCAACTGAAATAATCATTCATATATATATATATATTACTATTAGAATTGGCTCCTTTGACAAAGTAGCACCAACACACGGGACCACATGCATGACGTGCCGGCAAAAGTATTTCCCACGTCGTACCTCATTTACAAGTTGGACCCCACTAATAAATTCTTTTGTTTTTTTTGCTCATTTTTTTGTCGGTCGAATATTCTTTTTTTATTATTTTTATTGAACCCAAATATACGTTATACTTTGTACATGGAAGAGGACGCTGTGCTGACAAGAAATGATGTGATGTAGATGTTGTTGGAACAAAATAAGATGTTTTTTTTCGTAATTTTTTGTTATTAGATGTTTATTAATAATTTAGATTATAAAAAAAGTAATACGTAAATAGTTAATATTGATTTTGTAAGAAGAATGAACCACCATTTAAATACGAGAAAAGAATGCTGTTCAGATATCGTAAGTAAACAAAGATAATGACGAAGCAACTTTGTTTATTGAGATAATATGCAACGTAATATCAACTTTTTCACTTCCCTTAAGTCATGAAGTCTGTTTCAAAAGTTTATACTTTCGTTCATTAGAATAATTTTTGATAGTTGTTCAAAGCATCGCAACCCGAATATCAATTTTGCGCCGTAAAATATTTAATGATTTCGTGCAAACTTTACATGCTATAAGGTGCGAGCACGGAAATATAATAATTAGCCGAATCACAATAATAGGAGCATTGATTACATGCAAATAACCGATTTGCTTTTCATTATGTTTAAATTCTCCTTTTCACTTCAGTGTTTATACTTAAAATCCCAAACATGGTAGTAATTGTTTTCTGAATCAACTCTATCATGCCAGCTTTCATGTAAAAGAAGATTGCAGTTTAGGTGTGAACTGTGATGAAGGGTGTTTGAATTACAAAAGGAAATGAGAAAATGGACAAGGGGGGGTTTCGGTTTACTATTGAAATGCAGTCATGACAGACTCAAGCCTGAATTCACCATTTTCTTCAATGGTAATATCGTATTTGCACAGCTCATGCCAACTGTGACTTCTTCTTACCATCTTGGGCTTCAACCAAACAGGTGTAGACAAAATAAAACAATATAGAAGATGGGGAAAAGGCACAGCTTCACTTTCAGAGGTGGTGGTGGTGGAAAAGAGGCTTAAACCTACACAGGGTCACTCATCCCTTTTCTCTCTCTCTCTCGCCAATCTCTCTCCTAATCCTAACTATCAAATTTTGGGTCTTAAAACTTTTGTACATTTGGTTTTTTTTGTAAGAGTTAACTAGTAGAGAAAATGGTGATGATAACCCAAGAAATGATCAAGCTGTTCCAGAAGTCGTTGGAAGAAAGTCAGCTCCTCAAGACCCATAATTTACATTTCTTTGATGTGGTGTTTTTTCTTATCTGGATCTGTAAAGCCCTAATCTTTCTTGTCTACTCATTGTTTTGCAGTTGATGAGCCATTCAAGATCGCGCTTGAGGTTACTTTCTCTCTCTATCTTTAGCTGTTCCTCAAATTTCTGTGCATGTTGCTAATTGGTTCTATACAGTTCAAAATGTAGCTGTTCTTAGATGTGATCTCTATTTGAGTTGGGTACAATTAATTTTGCTGCTGACTCTTTGTCGCTTTGTTTGTTCTCTGATTTTTGGTACGTACACTTATTTCTACTAATTTTCATCTTAGATATGTCTATGAAGCCATTCTCGCTGCTGGGTCTTTTATCTATTTGTTTGAATCTTTGATTTTTCAATCTGTAGCTTTATCACTACTAATTTTCATGTTGGATTGAAAGTCGTGGTGATTTTTCAATCTGTAGCTTTTTCTAATCTATATTTTGATTAATCCGGAATAAGTTTTGTTACCCAAATTCGTGGTGAGCTGAAAGTTGGGATATTTGAAGTATTTTTCAGTTGCGATTTCAGAGGAACAAATTCCACATTGTCGCGATCAATTATGATGTAGCCTTACACCTGATGCCTGTCAAGTTCTGTTTTTGACTCTGCTTCCTGCTGATGTTTTTAGGGTTGCAGAAATATCAGATCTCTAAAACTAGTGGAGGCGTACATGCAAAAACAGAATGTAGTGTAAACATTGAATGTAGCATTAAAGACCAACATAGAGTTAAACAAGTTGAGATAAAGAAGGAAGTTGAATATTAAACGACCTAAATCTTGAGCCTTGAATCCAGAGTGAGCAGGAGTTCATATTCAGGAAACAGTTCCAAGTCACATTGGTTGTACATACGTTTTCCGTATGGTAGTCTAAACCAATGATCATCGTGCCAGTTGGTCTTGTAGTAAGAGGCACAGTTTCTAGTAATGATATCTTCTCGGTTGGAACATTTGTGTGGGAATAGGCCATAACAATGAGCTGCCATTTTGATTTCCAGAATATGCATCAAGGATTTCGAACTGAAACTCTCGTGCGGTTTCTTAAAGCAAGGGATGGGAATATCTCAAAAGCACGTCAAATGGTAAGATGGAATGTATTTTTCATAATAAATTTGAAACAAACATTTCTCTTGGATGGACGTATTTATTAGTCTCCACTTCTGACCGATTCTGCCCAACATGCTCAGCTGCTTGATTGTTTAGATTGGAGGATACGAAGTGATATTGACATCATTTTGTCGGTAAGTTTAGTTTTTGTAACTATTTATTTGATATCTAAGTTTAGTTTATTTGATATCATTCGATAGTTGTTTCTATTTAGTTTTTCATTTTGAGCTTCTACTAAATGTGGTACTGGTTGCCTTTATTAATCTTTTGTCAGACTCTGGAAGTTCGTTACTTTGTGGAAATGTAACTCTTAAAATTTAAATCTTTATCATACATTCTAGAGGTACAAGATTTTCAGTAGTCTATCTCTGTATGCAGAAACCAATCCTTCCTACTGATTTGTACAGAAGAGTACGAGATACACAGCTTATAGGGATGTCAGGTTACTCAAAAGAGGTATTCCTCTGACATACAGTTACTTTTTCTGCCGATTCTTGTTGCCTACAAAACCCAATTAGACATATATTCAAGTTCTCTTTACTGTAGTTCTGTCAAGAAACATTTTAAGCACAATAACTTGGTGATTACACTACCCATGATTTCCACAGACATTTCTCAACTTTTTTGGTGAATTTTTCCAGGGTCTTCCTGTCATTGCTGTTGGCGTAGGACTCAGCACATACGACGAACCATCTGTAAGGATATTCTGCTCCTAACTTTTCACCTTCTTAATTCTGGCTGGAAGTTAAAATTAAATACCGTCTGCTGAACACATAATAGATATCATGTAAGGAAACAGAGTTTATCAAGAGCATAAGGCGATCTTCCGAAGATTGGGATTTAGCTCATAATGACAGAAGGGTATCCTATTCTGATAAAGCTCTCTCAAAATTTTATGTTATCCTGCTTTCAGTACTTGATGCATCGCTAGCCTACCTATCAAAAGAATGAAATGCACCTTTTTTGCTTCCTTGGGCATGCATTTCAAAAGCTTCTTTGACAGCAGTGATAGCACCACCTTAAAGTTTTATAAATAGGATATCATTGATTACTGCTAAATTATCGAGCAAAAGCGAGAAATTGAATGCTGGTAGGTGAACAAGTATGTTTCTGCCTGCAATCCATTATTTTCTTGTTCTGCGATATTTACTAATGATATTCTCTTTTTCCCTTTTAGGTTAATTCCTATGTTCAGTCACACATCCAGATTAACGAATTCAGAGACCGCGTCATAATGGTAATTACGGTGTTGCTGACTAAATATGTTTTATTCTTCAAATACCTTGTAGCGTTTCTTGAACACTGACTTAGTTGTTCTGATTTAGCCTTTTGCTTCAAAGAAGTTTGGTCGAAATATTAGTACCTGTTTGAAGATTTTGGATATGACTGGTCTAAAGTTTTCAGCCCTGAACCATATTAAGGTATCTTTATGTTTCATGACCTTATAGTGTTCTTTTTGGTCTATTTTAACAATGAAAACCATCCACTTTTCCCAACTTCCCTGAACATGGCACTCAACTGCATGAAATATCTCTCAACTTGCATTTCATTGTTATTTTTCTAACCAGCACATTACTTCCCCGTTGGATGGCTGGTTATTTACAAATTCCCCAACTCTCCCGATCCCAACTTTTGGCATGGCATACTAACAGTCTGTCAACAGACCCTCACGATGAACTGAATTTGTATTTCTGCCGTCTATTTCATCATTGTCATGTAGTGAAAGTGCAAGTTCGGACTTTTCCCTTTTTGCCACCAATAGGCTCACTCTACTCAAATCTTGTGTTGGGAACTCATGATATTACACTTTGTATTTCTTGCAGCTATTGACTGTTATATCTACTATCGACGACCTGAACTATCCAGAGAAGACAGACACTTATTACATAGTTAATGCCCCATACATATTTTCAGCATGCTGGAAGGTCTGCCTCTATCTTGACCTTTGACTGAAATGTTAATACTTCTACTCAATTTATATGTGTCCTATGACTATTCCCACGGTTTAACCTTCTAAACCTTTGCAGGTCGTAAAGCCCCTTCTGCAAGAAAGAACAAGGAAGAAAATTCAGGTGTTGCCAGGGTGCGGACGAGATGACTTGTTGAAGGTGAGGCAACCTTTGTCCTTAACTGGTTTCAAGCGCCACCCTCATGGGCATGCTTTCGACGAAGCACTTATTTTTATGCTAGGACACTGTTACCAAATGTTGAAAAACTAACGCCGCTTAAGAGTCATATATATTAGGTCAATGTTCTGATGTTTGTGGGCTACTGTTCCTTTTTCATTTATGTGATTTAGAAGAAATTTGGTGTTAAGTAAGTTTACCTGGTATCAACTTTTCCCAACCACAACCGATGTTTTCTGCTACCATAATTGGCCAGAGGCTGTACTGTACTTTTTCTCAATCCTTTTCTGAACTCTGACGTTGCCAACTTCATTTAATACAGGTAATGGATTATGCATCTCTCCCGCATTTTTGTCGAAGGGAAGGCTCAGGATCGTCTCGACATTCTAGAAATGGAACCACTGACAATTGTTTCTCCTTAGATCATGCCTTCCATCAACAACTCTACAACTATATCAAACAGCAAGCTGCACTAACGAAGTCCTCTGCCCCGGTCAAACAGGGCTCGTTCCATGTTGATTTCCCCGAGCCGGCCCCAGGAGATACGAAGATCGCTGAAACTATAGAATCGGAGCTTCAAAGACTTGGCAATCAGAATGGGCTTCGTAATCTTAAGATTAACGGTGACTGAAGTTGATCGGACATGATCGCGCTCCTAACTGACATGAAGGCGGAACTCTGTACTCTAAAGATGATGTATAACATAAAGGAATTGCTTGCATTAGCTGAATGCAGGTTTGGTAGATAAAGTGGAATTATAGCTTGACACTGCATGGATAATCAACGCATATTCCATATATTACAAATCAATTTCATTTACTCCCATGGACTCTCTTCCGACATAACAAGCATGATGTAATACCAAGGTAGGCCTGTTCACGGATCGGATATTGGTCTGAATTCTGCTGTGATGTCAACTTGCATGTGACGTTTGTTGGATGTAATTCAAATATAGGGGAATGGCAAATTAGAATACTGCACAATGACAACTGAGAGTGACAAATTTTAGTCGCTGCCTGGGTTGTAGATATGGGGGCTTTAGCTCTCTTCCCACAAATCGGATCGGGTATCAGCTAAATTTTTTCGGTAAAGAAGTCACAGGAAAAGTAGAAGGAAGAAACCCAGCTAATCCTTGTAGCTGCTTTCCCAAATGGTTGCAATCCAAATATCGTCCTTGACTTTTTTTGCCCTAAAATGAAACATTTTTTTAGCCTCGAGTGCAAGCAAAAAGGAGGAGCTCGGAACCATAAATGCCAACCGTTACAGAGACATAATGACAGGCCCTTTCCTAAGAAACAGCTAAAACCCAGCTTGTACATATACGTTTGCAGCTCTCTCTTAAGTTACAATGAAACACTGAATCTAGCGGAGAATGGAGCCCTCGGCCATCGTGGCATTCACCGGGGGAGTGGTTGGGCAACTGGGCATGGTCTTCTTCTGGTGCCGACCTGTTTGTAATTGCGTAAGGCGTCTGATTGATTGCCTCCGGCACCCACGACCTCCGCCTCCACGAGCTGTGACTGCTGATCAAATTTTCAAGGCCGTGAAAGAGAGATTTCATTCTTGATTACAGCCATCGGTTCTCTGCTAGGCTTTGCTGTACTTAAGAAATTGCGAGAGAAGATGCCAATTTCCTATTTATGAACAACCTTCTGTTGTAATGAGGAAATTGGCTACCATTCTTTTGACAAGTACGAGAGAGATGCTCTTCCACAGATAGAGGCTAGATTCATACACAAAACAAGCCCCAAATTTATACATCAACCAGCATATGAAGCAAAGCACTCATAGAAAAGAATGCAACCCCTTCACACAAACATATTTTCCCCTTAATTTATGTTGTTTTATGCAGTAACATCCCATAAAATGGGAGCTAAATAGGCTTAGTATTAGAGCCACCTAAAATCGACAGAGTTATTTACTGCAACTGCTTGTAACAGTTATAGGCAATACCCACTGAGACAACAGCACTGAGAACAGCAAGAGCTGCATATGAATCTTCACGCTCCCAGCTCTCAAACCATGTTGGCATAGTGCACACCTTGCGTGTGCAAGACCCCTTGCCACTGTTAGTTTGGGAAATCTGTCTCTTGCTGCTCTTCTTCTTCTCAGCTGTAAATTTTGCATTCCCATTCTGATCGGCATCAGAGCTCTGACAACAAGGCGAGGTTCCATTTGCTTGGCAACAGCCATTAATCTCTGTTTGTGATTGAGAGGCAGTGGCAATAACGTCATTCGTTTCTGTTGAATCCTTAGAGCTTTTCTCCAAGTTGGCACCGCCATTTGCTCGAAGCCTTAGGTCCTGGAATTTCTTCTGGTCTTCTTCTGATAAACCCATCTGTCCCCTGAAGACACCATTCAGATTAATTAATTTAAGATCAGTACCACAACACAATCCCCATAAACTGACATATAAACTCATAATTAGGAAATCCACAGGTCTTCAAACCCAAACCGTCAAGATGATTCCAACTACCAGGGATTGAAATCATGAATCACTTGGTAGTGGGAAAATAATCATGATTTCAATACTTGTGTGCCTTCCAAAATTTATACATTTAGAGAAACACTTGTGTGCACCAAGAACCCAGCAAACTATCAATTAATGTCAAAGGCTTATATCATCCTTCCAAAACGCTCACCTGGTCTGAAGACAATAATTCTCCCAAAAAGTATATAAATCATAGCCTATACACTGAATAAATATTTCCCCTCAGCTTACACAAATAGTTTAGCAAATCTAACTTACTACATGAATTAATGATTTACCCAAAATAATCCCAGGAGCAGTCTTCTCATTCATATATAGTTGCCTTATGTAGTGCCTTTATTATCTAATTGTTTTCTCTTAAGCTTTCTAGCTAATTTAACACGACCAACTTACCTCTTCAGGGCCACAGTAATGATTCTTTAAAAGTTACTCTTTTGTAAGATAAGATGGTGTAATCATTCTGAAAGGGAGCCAGTCGGGAACTCGAGGACACTATGCACGAAAAGTACCTTCAACTATTTGATGATCATGTTCAGAGGACAGAATCCTTTAAAGGTAGGAGGATGTAATACCCTGAATTTGATTTATTAGTTATAATGTGACACCAGAGCTAAATTTGTTAATGTTAATTTTACTAGAAAGTAAGGACAAAAAGTTAGAAAATAAAGATAATAAACCAATAGTGAAACAAAATTAAGCAGACAGTTCCTTCATTTAGTTTTATGGAATTTTGACAGAAGAGTGCACCTACAAGGACCACAATATACATATACAATGTAAGAAGTTTAATTCCTAAATGATTCACGTAAGCTGGAGAAAAGCTACATGTATTTGGACACTGGATGCTCATTAATGTCTACCTTATTGTTAGCAGAGAAGGTGCTCACACATCGATTCTGTGGTCTAGGTTTCTTTCAAGAATCTCTCAGGCAACGTTTTGACCTTCCATCTCATACCTCAACCATTTCTATTCCGACTTCAAGCTTCTAAATCATTTTATTTCAGCATCATTGGCAGTCGCTTATTATTGAAACAGAACTTGAACCCTTCATCAATACTGCGATACTTGTCCTCCGTTCAGTAGTTAACTCAATAAAATGTTCTTAACCTTTTAAACTTACGTAATATAGCTTGAATTCATTAATCAGTTTTTTCCTTATAAGATCATTGGGTTAAGAAACCTTTTTTTGTAAAAGGGGACTCTTTATGAGTTTTCAAGTCGCGTAGTGACTTTGAATTAGCATGCTGGACAACGGCTGTATGCTAGCGGCATGCATTTGTACCTTTGGGTTCTGTGGGCCAGTGTCGGTCCGTTAGACTGCTTAATGCATGTTCAGGCCAAATGCTACTTCATACCCATATTACCTGTGTTATTATGTACTTCATTGTGGTTGTTCATCCCCTCATTGGCCTATTTTAGCTCACCCTTTCCTTTCACCTTTGTCCCTCCCACAAGTAACAGGGCTGTGATTAGTGAAATTCAGAAGCATAGAGCGCTTATTTGGGCTCGGAGGTTATTAATCACCAAATTTATGCGCGTATTTGCTATAAATAAGACGCTAATGCCATTCGTCCACTGCGTGTCATTTTGTGTTTGAATATCTGTAAACAGCCTGTTTGTGAAGTTTGAGTGGAAAGAAAGGAAGCCAAAGGGGGAGAAGAGAAAGGAATGGAGAGGATTACAAGTTTCTTTATTTGTGCTTGTGACTTTAGTTAGGATGGAAGAGAAAGCTATTTTCTTTCATGTTGTTTGCGAGTTGCAGAGAAAAGACAGGACGATAAATATTTGTATTGTTTACTATATATAACTAGAATGCCTTTCACTTTCCAAGTGCTGTAAGTTCTGTTAAAAGTTGAAACGGGTAGTGTCGGTATTCAAAAATTAAATTAAAGTCCTTTTCCTTTCCCTCCATTTCATCCCAACTTTGGAAAGAAAGATTTGCAGGAGAAAGCGTTCCTATACCCTCTCATTTACTTCTTTTCTTCCCTCATAAAAACTCACAAACTGACAAAATTAAAGTGAAGTGGCTAGTTTCTTTTCTTCTCTCTCCTTCACAAAACTCACAAACAGAGTGTAAGAGTTATTACTAGAAGTAAAATAGACCATATCACTACCAAGAAAATTACGGTTTTTTATACAGCAAATACTGCTAAATCTCATACACAATAATAACAATATGATTAGGCAACTACAATGCTTTGGACCTTTGGATGCTCATACTCCTAGACTTAGACAA
Source organism: Escallonia rubra (assembly GCA_033065855.1). Taxonomy (NCBI): domain Eukaryota; kingdom Viridiplantae; phylum Streptophyta; class Magnoliopsida; order Escalloniales; family Escalloniaceae; genus Escallonia; species Escallonia rubra. The sequence goes on along the minus strand of JAVXUO010003037.1, from coordinate 371,797 downwards.
ATTATTTGAGTTACATTTATAGGCCTAAACAAGCATATTCCCTTATAACTGGAATAAGCATAACCACAGAAAAAATCCAAACAGACACTTCTATTAATCTTGGACTCAATTTTGTTATGATAGAGCTAACCTAAAATATGTGATCCTTCTTTCGATGGAGCATATCGCGAATACTACCCATATCATAAGTAGAACTAGCCTAATGATCACCAACTCCCAAACTGAGAAAAGAAATTGGCTTATGAAATAGAAATTACCTCCAAAGCAAATCTACTACTTCTCCTTTCTCAATATGTTGTTCGATCAAAAAAGGTACGTCATCTGGCATAACATAACCATACCTAGAAAATATTTAACAAATCAGAACATGAACAATTACTTGTCCTATGTACTTCATTTAACAAGGAGAATAAACCCAGTGAGAAGATAATTACTCGTACTGCAGTAGTTGGAGAAAAAAAATCAATCTACTTACCAGTGCCCAGTGACTTCTCCCTTGCTATGTGATCCAAATATAATCACATTTCCTGCATACTTGTGCCCCCCAATGTGTGAACAAGAGCGAACAGAAACTTTGCCTTGAAGACCATGTGATTCTATCTCTTCCTTGAATCTGGTGATTACAGCAGGTCCACAAACACCACATCTCCGATCCCTGGTACCGTGAGCACATACAAAAATGTACACTCCCCTGAGTGCTTCAGGGCTTCCTGGCAGCCACTCACCATCCTTCACCAAAACTTCATCCACAAAAGTATCAACATCAAAATGCGTCAATCTCCTGCAATTATTTCCAAGATGGTACTATATGTTATGAGGAGAAAAAAGATAATGATGATCATCCAAAAGTAGTAGAAAAAGGGATTGTAACTTGACCTGTATCTGATCATGTCCGGAAAGATTAGCACATCCCCATTTGATGTCTCAGTCCCATCATGTCCCTCACATATAGTCAAACGGGTCTTGAAAAAGGAAAAACAAGGTAAACTTTAGGGCTCATTTTTTACTGGGAACAAAGAAAAGGGTAAACTAAACACCTGTAATAGTAGACAATATAAGGTGCACAAACAATAGCCGAGCCAACATCAACAGACCAACCGGCCTCAATTTGTTTTCCGATTAAGTCAATGGTTGAAGTAAAAGACTAAACCAAGTGTTGTGTCATGCTGTTGTTTGCCTGAATGATTTATTTCACAGTAGTTTACGTACTCCATAGAACCAAAAGATGACATCCTGATCATCTATAATTCTTCTTGAACAATACAACTGAGAAACATCTTCCATGTTAAGCAGACTAGCCAACTAGGATTGGATAATCGTAGATTGATTAGATTGCACGTAGTATTCTCAATCATGTGAAGATGAAAAAAGCTGCAAATTTCACAGGCATGCAAACAGGCTTCCACAGATAAGCGTACACTAGACCTAATCGAAAGCTCAAGTAGAGTAACAATTGATACTCATAAATCAATGCCATAACTTAATTATCTGTAAGCATAAAATGCCGTCAAATTTAATATAAGGTTTCCAAAGCAAAAATCGATTTTAAAAAACAAAGATGTCAATATCTCCATCATCAGTCCATAGAAATTACATCCGTTGTGCCTAATCTATGGCAATGAGTAAGACTTTTAGTTACCAAAACCAGCATAGAAATCACAACAGCTCATACACCTCAACATATTGAACAAGGGAACGATATATTCAAGATAGAATACCAACTAAGGCAATGAGCAAGGAATAGTTACCAAAAGCACGGTATAGTTCACAATCATTCGTACATCTCAACATACTTAACAGCGGGATAAATGCTCAAGACAAAATGTCTAGTAAAGCCCCAGCATTCTTTTTGCTCCCAAAGAGATGCAAAGTCTTGAGCCAAATAAACTACAGTGGATATGGTGACACTGTAATATGATTGAACGGTTTCAAGAACTTGCATCCCTATGATTCACACAATCCCGTCCAACCCTAAAACCATTATTTTTCCCCCAATTCCTTCAACATTTACAGCATTTTATAAGCCAAGAATAATCAAAGGTGCAATCCTCTATTCCTACTAAAATGCGCCCACCCACACCCCAACATATAGACGCATATCCAACTCTAGCTCATACAGTTAAAGTTTTCTTATATATCTTCCTCCAAATTTCTACAACCAACATTACTAAAATCCACACACACACAAACATCAAAAACCTTCTTGAAGTTTTCTCTAAATTTGGGATAGCCAACATCCTGATAATCACTTCATAACTCAGTCAATCATCCACAACACCAGAAACCCCATTCAATCAATGCAAAACGAACAAAACCCACATCAAGTTACAGCCCAACAATGACAACCCACAAACCTGCCTCTTCATACCACCCTTCCTAGCCACCAAAGCCGCCGACAGGAGTCTCGGCAGGCGGTCGAACTCTGCCGCCTCGATACGCGGCGGCCACACCTGGGGGTTCTTGTAGCACAGGAACACGTGGCGCTCGTAGTAGTCGACGGTCCCGACGATCGCGCTCTGCCGGAACTCGGTCCGGGAGAAGCCGAACTCGGCGTCGCTGCCGCTGCTTCCGCCGCCGTCCAGGGCGGCGAGGAAGCCCTCGTTCTGGAAGCTCCCGGAGGCGCTTCCGATGTTGTTGGGGTCGAGGAGGAAGCTGTCGGCGTCCGACACGGCGATTGGAGAGGACGTGGAAGGGTTTGTGAAGTTGAGAGGGTCGTCTCTGCTGGATGCCATTCAAGCGTTCGACGAATTGCCAGAGTGAAAACAGCGTGGTGGCTGTTTGTGTTGTGTCAGTGTGTTTATCGTAATGGAGGAGGTAGTAGGACTAGGAAGTGGGATTCTACTGCTAATTCACTACATCCGGTGCGGATTTGGCACGTATTGCAAGAAATTTTGGTTGACCGATGTCGAGCCCCAAAAAAATTAGAAAACCATAAATGTTGTTCTCAATATTAGTCAAATCAGTACGATCACTTTAAAAGTAAACATTATTTGACAAAGTTGAAATTATTTTGACAATAAAGCTAACCATTATTACTGCATTTCGTATACTAATACTTGCCAATAATTATGGTATGTTTAAGGTATAATTTCCAGAGCAATGCACAACAAAAAAAATCTATGAGCAATTGAGAAAGCGCTAATTGGACTATCCAACAAGAGCAAGAGAGTTACTAGGAACATTTCCGTTTGCACGAAATAAACCAAAATGCTAGGAGTGCATTCCTCAGGCACACAAACTCGTTACGAAGAGGGAGAAGGAACACTTTTTGACATTGGCTTCACCCACAAAACATATATAGCCTCAATTGCAATTCCCGACCAATACATCTACTTCTAAAATCAGTTTTCCTTACCCCTGTTTTTCTTCCAAAAGGCAGAAAACTATAAGCAAATTTCAGTAAACTTCTCACATATGCACAAACCAAGCCATTAAACATGTTCTCCCCAACCATTCATAGTTACACAAAAATTTGGCAGAAGAAATATCACACTGGCTTCTCCCCGGGCAGATAAGAAGGAGACCCACCCTCAACCTGGTTTCTCTTCTTAGAAAAGATACCGCTGAGATTAGGCAAGAGCACTTTCTTTGGCACAGATGACTTGGATTTTTCCAACTTCCGGAACTCCATGGTTTTTGCCGGTGGGTTCTGTGTTTGAGTTCTGTAGTTGCTGGGCGAAGATTTTGCGGACATCTCTGTTTCTGCCAGAATCCGGGATGCTGCTTCTTCAGCCTTCTTTTGCTCGCGTTCACGCCACCTCCTAAGCTCTCCCTCCACTGCTTTTTTGGCTGCCTCAGCCATCTCTGCCCTCTTCAAGGCCTCCTGAGTGGCGGATTTCATGTCGCCTATTTCCTTCTGAGTTGCCTCCAACCTTTTAAGGGCCTCATTTTCACTGGCCTTCACAGCTTCTACCTGAGCCATTGCAGCAGCTACTCTCATTACTGCTAATTTGTCTGACTCTTCAACCTTTCGGCTCAATGACTCGAATTCTTCCCTTGAAAGTGTGATATTGGCACCAGATTCCGAAGTTGAGGCACGTGCAGCATTAGTTCTCTCAGAAAGGATCTGAATCTGGCCAAGGGCTGTTGCCTCGGCTGCTTTTGCTTCTTCTGCTTCCTCCACTGCAACTTTTAGCCTCTCTTCTGCTGCTTCTAGCGCATTTCTGGTGGCTTCAGCTTCGTTCTTCAACTTTTCAGCTTGCTTCTTCATCGCTTCAGCTTCCTGCCTTGCATTGTTACTTTCTGATGAAAGTAGGTTGAGTGTCGAAATCATCTCCTCAGAAGCACTTTTTACTTTTGATTCTTCTCCAAGGGCTGCTTCGAGCTCAGACTTACTTTTTCGTAGCTTGACATGCAGATTCCCAACAGTGGATTCTGTTTCTGCTTCCTTCTCCTTCAGTTCAGAATGCTCTTTCTTCACATTTTCAAGGTTCAGCTTAAGGGACTCCACCAAGCTTCGAAGGGAATTTTCCTCTTCAGCTACTTTGTGCAGCGACTCCTTCGCACCATCCAGCTCTGAAGTGACAGATCGCACAGAATCAAGATCTGAAGCCTTCGCGTTATCCATCTCCTTTTGCAGAGCTCCAACTTGAGACACTGCTTCAGCTAGCTGGGTTTCAAGATTTTTGGTGACTTCCGGATCGATCTCTTTCTTCAAAGCAAGCAATTTCTTTGCACTCTCGTCAAGTTTAGCTACATATGATTGCTTTTGAACATCCTTCTCAGCATATATCTTTGTCTGCTCTTGATGGGCTTGCAATGTTGCAATCTTCACTTGTCCTATGGACTCCTGTACAGCTGAAATTTCCTTTGATATCTCACCAGCTCTATCCATGTTTGCTTTGGCCGCATGATCGGCTTCTGCTGACCGCTTGAAGGCAGCTGTTTTCTCTTCTATGGTTGCATCACGATCCTGCCGGATTTTCCGTAGTTCCAGTTTTGCAGCATCAAGTTCGGAAATTGCAGCCAAATACTGTTCTCTTGAGGTCTGTAAGTCTTCCTTCCGAGCACTACCACTTCCTATAGTGCTGCCACAGGTTGTCTCTTCAAGTTGCTTTGCTTGATTCTTTGCAGCTTCAGTTGCCTTCACTGCTGATTCCTTTGCTTCACTCAGAGTTTTGAGCTTGTGAGTTAGATCCTCGAGTGTCCTTATAGCTCTTTCAAGCTCTGCATGTGCTTGCACTTTTGTATCTTCGGCATTCTTCAACTGTTCCTTCAACTTAGTTAACTCTTTCTGTGCAAGATGTAGCTGTGTCTCCTTTGCCAATACCCTCTGTATATATATGAATAAAACGTGAGAAGTTACAAAATAAGCTGCACTCTCCTAGTAACGAGAGTGTCAAGATCGGGCCTCCTACTAAATCACTTGCTTAACAGAACGAACAATAGAAGTCAGTTATCCACATACTACCACCTCTACAAAACTTGTTAGTTTAAATAATTGTTAATTCTAGTCATGCAGGATTTTATGCCATAACTTCCCAAATCAAGACGAATACATGCAAACCCGACACTTGGCAGTATTGAAGAGGATAATTACAAAGGTAAGGTGAATACAATAGCCATAATCATGGGCAATCTATGCCTTTGGCCCTCTAGTTAAACTACTTCAATGACATGCACTGCATAAACACAAATGTGAGAGATAATTTGACAAGGAACCGAGAAGAAGAGGACTCGCAAAAATATGTTAAAAATTTGGTAAGGAAAATGGCTGTGCCTCTAGAATTTCTACACAAGCTGTGACAGGTAGACCCAGAAGACAGCACTGCACCATGGACACTTTTGTCCACAACACCTTTTTCTTTCTTTAACAGCAGTTAAAATTAACCAATTCATCATTGGAACTTCAAATGCAATCCCCAAGAAGTGGTAACAGATAATCTCAATTAACGACTAATTCTGCAATAAGTATCACAAGTACCTCTGCAGAATGAGGTTTTATCTTCTTGATGGCAGGCTTTTCCCCTGAAAAAGCACCTTCGCCAAATAAACTAACAGCATCTTTGACGGATTGAAAAGGTGCCCTGGTGTCTATCTCTCCAATCTCCACTTTAGGAGAGCCCGTATTGTTTTGACGTTCTTTTGCAACCATACTGCTTATGTAAAGTTCTCCAGACAACACCTGCCGACGAGACCAAGAGAAGTACAATGTTAAACACCACAAAAGGATGAGTGGGATTTGATAAGCAGAATAATATATGAATAAACATTATATGAGCCTGTAGTGAAGTATTTATGCCATGACCCAAGTAGTAATTATTCAAGATGCATGTAACCTAACAAATGGATTGAAAAGCTTAGGCAGAATGCACAACGCAGGGGCAAGCCTGAATAGTGTTTGGTCAGTGTGTATTTATATACCAAAGATTCAGATTTCACCAACTTTGCAACTGTTGCAAATTGAGATCAAAGGAAAACTTGTAAATATCCAAACAGACCAAGTATTAAGTTTAGAACACACAAAAAATATCAAATTTAAAACATAGTTAGAGTTAAACAAGTTCAACAAGAGCCCAGAACAATTATACTGAAGCGTAATTTAGGAGACTATCTCATACCTCATAGGAGAAAGCTAGCCTCAACAGGCAACCCTTCTATCACGGCTGGACAATACAACTGTTTAAACAAGCAGTTTGACATTTATGGTGGGTGGCCAGAAAGCAATTCGCTAATGAGAAAACCACGCGCAAATTCTTCTTAATTTCAATATGGGAAGCCGCACTGTATAACAAACAAAGATGTGTAATATGCCCTCCCCATAATATTTTTTAGAGTACCTCTACACCATCTTACCCCATCAACTGGGAATTTAATCATCTTTTTCATTACTGGCCATCTTAAGGCATGCGCTGGAGAAAACAAACCATCCCACCCTCATCTTCTGGCAAAAGATCCTCGTTTCTTATTCTATCCCTTCTTGCGTGATAGCTAAGCATTCCCATTTGTATTATTCTCAGCTTCCCAAAATTCTAATTAATCTCGACCAACAGGCTTCCTCCTAGTCTTGCTAAAATTGCATTCAATCCATATAGTCCTGTTTAACCTCAAGCCTTTGGAATTTATTCAATAATTGCAATCTACCATATAGTCTCGTCTCAACAGTGCAAATAACATATGCGACCTTAAATATTCTTAGCAAACACATCCATTACCGAACTTAAAAGATGTCCAGCATAATTGGGAATTGACCAGTCATGCTATTGGAGGCCTTCATACTAGTTGTCGCCCCCGTCACACATGTCCTTACTCCCATGACAGGTACTCATTTCTTCTCTAGATACCACCAGATAAACTATCCTTGGTGCCCTGTCATACGCTTTTTCCAAATCTATAAAAAAGCCATATGAAGATCCTTTCTTTTTCCTCTAAATCTCTCCACCAAGCAAATAGCTTTTATGAAGATCCTTTCTTTTTCCTCGAAACAAAGTGATTCTCAGCTATTCTACTTTCTTAGTCTATGTTCGATTATCTCACAGTGTGACTCTATAAGCCTCATGCCCGTATACTCGTTCCAACTTTGTACATCTCCCTTACTCTTATATATTTATAAAAGTAGTTTTCCTCCACTCATCGACCAATTTCTTAGAATTCAAAATCTTTTTAAACAACTATATGAACCAATCTATGCCTTCATCACCCGAGCTTATACAAACTTTGATAGGAATACCGTCCATCCAATAGCATTTCCCACTTTCATCCTTCTCCAAGCTTCCACTGCCTCCGCCTAGTATTTATCTATTGGTCACTAAGTTCTCCTAAGTCATCTTCATTTTCTCCGTTAAACAATTTGTCAAGTGACCTCCCCATCTTTCTCTGGCATCATTTAAGTAGTAACTATAAAGTGCAAAAGTTATATTTGTGGAGAAGCTCAAGTGTAGGCTTTTGTCCATCATTTTGCTTCACTGACCAAAAGTTAAAAGAGAACAGAGAAGTGCGATGTATATTACAACCATATGCTAGTTAAACTCTCTGTTCTTCCCCTCTTTCTCTTTAATGGTCACATTAAGACAGATTTAAAACGCAAAATTCCTAACTTCTTTCCCCTCTGCTTTCATATCTTTCACCGACAGACAACATAAAATTACTCCAAAAGAAAATGATCACAAAAATCTTAAGCAACCCAGATCTTAAAATTGGTTGACCAAACACAGGGTCAATTCCTCAAATCCCAATCACAGCCCAGTCATGTAGTTTATCGTCGAGAACAAGATTCCCTTTACACAAAACGAAAAGGGTACTCTTTGAATTACCTTTATTTGTATGCTAAACCAGAAAATGGGTAAACAGCAAGAAGAATAGTTTACCTGATTGACCCTGGAAATCCAACCAAACACAGTTGCAAGGGCTCAAAACCTTACACCTTGAAATCAAACAAACATCACAATCAAACTCCTTCAATATATAGAGCGTGAATTGTAGAAGAAAAACTAAAAGTAAAGGGTTAAAATTCAAACAGAGAACGGATAAACTTGTGAACAACCCAGTCAAAAACACTAATAACAAAGCGAAAAAATGAAATATAAATCCTAAAAATTACCAAAGGGTTCAAAATCCCGAAACAGTACTACTCCGATTGCAGTAAAATTTTGTAGGCAGTAACACTTCTTGATCAGCTTTACCCACCTTTCATATCATACTCTTCCAAAAGTCCAAACTCCCCAGAATCTCACAACCCAAACAGAAAAGACCAAGCAAGAAGAGTACAAGACTCTGCTCTAAATAAAGACTTCAAGAAAATATGCTCAGCACTCAGCAGGGCAAGAAAGTACTTTGATTTTCCAAGGAGGTTGAAAAATGGGTCCAAAAGGTGAAATCACAAAAGGACAGGGGAAGCTTGAGCAAGAATCGAAACGGTAAACAGGGTTTAACAGCAGAGAGAGAGAGAGAGAGGGGGGCGTTTGAAAGTTGGAAAAGCTGTGGAGAGACAAATTTTATATCGGCAAATCAGAGAAGAGAGAGGAGTCCATGTGTGTGTGTGTGTGTGTGTGCGCCAGGTCAGCACTTGGCACCGGCCAAAGCATGTAGTATTGTGACTATGTGAGTTCGTGATGGACTAGTCTTACGAGGGGCGATGGCAGTATATGCGCAGCTTCAAAAGTAGATAAAGAAATTTGTTTTTCTTCTTGTTGTTGGTGTTGTTGGATGGTCTGCCTTTTCGCCCTTCCAACTTCCGTTCTCTCCTCTCAATGAGCACTTTAAAAGGGTACTACCTCCTCACAACCACCCCAACTTTGATGGATTTGACGGGTTTAACCGTCAGATTATGTTCGGCTCACTCTCAATTCAAATTATTTGCGGGACGAATAATGTATGTTCGCGTAAAGTCCGTAAAATTTTATTGACTGCGGTCGGACACAGGTTACCCACGAGTTGTCCATTGTTATAAATTAATTGTTGTTTGTTTTATTTTTAAACTTATCAATTATCATTAAAGTCGACTAGTTAATCGTGAGTTTACTTAATTTTCAGGTATATCAATTACCATCTAAATCTACTAAATAGTCATGATAATAAAGAAAAGTATAGTTAAGTCTCAAAAAAACTAGATATAACTATATAAGCATGAAACAAAGTCTTTAGGCAAAAATAAGAAGAAAAAAAGTAAAAGACAAGAGTAAAAGTTTTAAGAAATCTAATCTTATAATAAGAATCAAAACAGGGGGAAAAAAAAAAAGGTCTTCAAATATCTCCAAACCTATATGATTATGGAATGTTAAAGACTAAAGAAAAAATAATACATATCTTGTGTAAAGTATGTACATAATTTGTATTGTATAAAAGTTGGGTGGACTAGGTTTCTCATGAGCTGTGGGACTTTAAGAACTTTTGTCTATACCCGGTCTATAACTTTTACGAACTCAAAAGTTTGTACTAACGTCCACTATGATATCTATAAAAGTAATTGCATGTCCATATTTATACGAGAAGGCACAAGTTGTTCAGTCCAAGCTGCACCCCCTACCTCTGTTTGTCCAAAGGGATACTTTGAGTATTTTGAATGTGATCTTTATCAGAGTATCCTGCTAAGATCTGCTTTGTATGATCTGAAAAGAAAAATAAAAATCCAAGCGAAAAGAGCTCTTTGAATACCAACTATGATTTCTCTCTTAAGAAGGAGGAGTTGTACTGACCAAAATTTGGCGATTATGGTTCAGCATCGACAAGAGGTGGTACGACAGTCACGGCCATCCGCCGGTGGAAGGTAGGGGTTGGGTGGTGGGGGTGGTGGTGCAATGAGTTGCATCGCTAGATATATGATATATCCACTGTACGGGGGATTCGAATTAGTCGGACTCAAATAAATGATCCAATGGACTGTACGAGTTGGGCTTTACGTATATGCCCACTTGATATGTTAATGAGTTCTTTTATTCCCAGCTTGTTAAACGAGCCTAACGCCAATAGGCCTTAAACCTGGATATTGTGTTGATGGGCTGCATACGTTGGGCATCAGCTACCTTGCATTATTGGGCTTAGGCCGTTTGCTTCCATAATTAGAGGATTCTTATGACATTTTAGGTTTTAGCATGAACATCTACATTTCAGATTACAATCAAATACCGTTATAAAGGAAAAAAATTGGCTGCTACCTCCATTGAAAGAATCTTCCTCATATCCCCTATATAGCGACAATGAATTATTTTTAAATATTTCTAGTGGCTTTTATTTAGTGACACTTAAAATGTGCTGGTAATAATTATCGTTAAAAGTGATAAGGAAAAAAGCCACTAGAAACATTTAGCGACTATTAATTGTCACTATATACGGGGTTGGAGGAAGATTCCTACAACTAGGGTAGGAGCCAAAGTTTGTTCCGTTATAAATTGAACAAGTATTATTTCGAGAAGCGCAAAGTGGCGTCATATACGAACTGGAGCTCATCCTCTCTCTCAAAAGACCCTCATCTTTCCGAAAGATAATTAATATATGGTCTCGGGACACATGACACGATGGCTTGTTGACGGTTGACGATTGTGTGTTTATCTTGTTTGTTGTTTTTTAAAAAAATAGAATCTTGTTTGTTGGTTATCTTGTTTTGGTGCTTGTTTTTTTTTTTTGGTTACAAGGAAAGGTAAGAAGAATACAGCAAGTAAAACTAGGGGGGCCTTTCAAAAGCCACCCCACTTAGGTTCGCCAGCATTAAGCTGGTCATCTCTCTAGGTGCTTCAGTGATTTGAACAAAAATATCAGCTTCGCTCGCCCCTAAGTTAGTCAAGTAATCTGCACATTTATTTCCTTCTCTCAATGTATGAGTAATGCTGCAACCTATTTGATTGATGATCATTCTGCAATCTTCCACCAGGGCTCGTAGGAGGTGGGTCTTAATTTCTAGCTCGCAGATCAGTTGTACTTCAGTTGTTGAGTCGGTCTCTATATTAGTTTGCATCCGATTTTTTTCTCGAACAATAACAAGTCCTCTATAAACGCCCCAGACTTCCGCGTTTAGGCTTGTGTTGATTCCGATGTTTCCAATATAACCTTCCATCCATTGTCCTATGTCATCTCTAATTATTCCACCATAGCCACTAGGCCTGGGTTTCCTCTTGTTTTGGTGCTTGTTGATTAACGCGACAGTGGCCTTTAAATTTACGTTCTTTATCTTTTTGTGATTTTTTTTTATAGGCAGATTATCCTATTGGGGCCTTAAGTTAGGATTGAGGGATGTCTCCAGCTTTCAATATTTTCTTCTGCTTGTGCCTACGTAGATGGGAATGCAATTTGTGTATGTGTATATGTATCTATTTTCGTGACCTTTATGGGCTTGTAACAATTAGACTTCTTGTAGTCTTTCCAATAAGTATTTATTCTACTAATAAACCAAAAAGCAAAATTATGGGAGCTTACGCATACGATAGAATGCTCATAATGTGAATTTTGAATTCCCGATGGCTAAATTTACATAATTTAGAGATAAAAGAATTCAAATTTAACAAAAATAAGCGTGAATCTACATATTTTAGAGATAAAAGAATTCAAATTTAGCAAAAACAAGCATGAATTCTGACTTTAATATAGTGCCTTATTATCTCAAACAAACTTTGACTCCTACCCGGATCGTAAGAATTTTCCTTCAACCCTGTATATAGTGACAATTAATATACTCGCTAAATATTTTCAGCGGTGACTTTTCTTCTAACATTTTCAACGATAATTATTAGCAGCACCTTTTTAGCGTCACTAAATAAAAGTCACTAAAAATATTTAAAAATAATTAATTATCGTTGCATTGGGAATATAATGAAGATTCCTCCGACCGAAGTGGCAACTAACTTTTTTCTTATTATCTCTATCCACCATTCCATATCGTCCGTTTGGATCTCTTGAGCTATAGCGTGAGTGCCACTTGTCATGTACCATTTCGAGTCTATCTGCCACCTTCCAGCTTCAAGAGACTCATCAGCAAGCCTACCTACACGTGTTCAGCTCCACAGATCTCGAGAACCGCTCTAAAAATGGTTCACGATCGACCGAACAACAAGGTGATCACATCCCACTCTGACTTACACTGCCATGGCCGCCACCAGAGTAGATTTACACTGCCCACAAATCCAGCCAACCAAGGAGGAAGAACAAGTTGAACGGGAGATCGACTTGAACGAGGTGTCGCGGCTGTGCAATGAACATGCGCGCGGCATTTCGGCCCTGGGGTGCGTGGACGAGCACAAACCCACTTCCGATCGCAACATCGTCGACGATGGGTCGGCCGACGTAGCGGAATGTCGCGGTACCGGCCAGCAAGCTAATCATTTCAAGTGCCTCCACAGCAGCTAGCTGGGAATAATGAACGAAAAGCGCTGAACACCACGGGAACGGGGGGAGCGGCGAAGATGCTTTTGGGTTTGACTCTAGGCGCGGGATTTGAGACTTTTGTTTCGAAATCCGGAAGTTTTTCCTTCTTCCTGCCGTAGAAGACATGCATATGTAAAGATACATGGTCTAAATAAAATTTCACTTGTATTAAGTTATTATGGTTCGCTTAGATTGGACTTTCCGCCTTCGAGATCTTTCTGGGTTGACATGAAAGTATGAATCCATGAAGTTTCATCATGAAAGTCACAGTTTCGTAGGGCTAATTAAGCTTTTGAAGATCTCCAGAACTCCTGATTAGGGTATCTAGACAGATGAAGCTTTGCTCAAGAAAGACGATCTTCTTTTATGCAACCAACAATAGGGCCGCCTTTGGGATCGGATTACCATTTTGAGGGGGAGATCTAAGCTTGTAGGACGTGCAAAAGGAAGTAGCACTTTGGTAGGCCAATCAATAGTTTTGTCAGCCTAGGCAGAAAAAGAGAGGAAGAAGGTTCATTTCACTCGAAAGTCCTACATAAACCGGGGTAGCTTTCGTCCTCCTGATTTCTCTAGATTAGTTTTTGCACCCTTCCAATTCAAATCCTATGTGAATAGTTTTTGCAGCCTTTCAATTCGAACGACGTAATGATAAGTGTGAGCCTCGACCCCTCGCTATATTTCTTTTCTTCTAATTAAGAAGTTGGTCTGTAACTTTTTCACATTATTATTGCTAGCTCATCCTAGTTGATTGTAGGGATTTTGGGTTTTAAACTTATGTTGAGAAGCTATCTTTTACTCAAATTTTAAATGTGTTTCGCAGCATAATTTGGTTATGTCATATATATTCATTCATAGTATATATATTCATTCATAGTATATTCATATACGAGAAGTGACTGAAAACATTAAAGTTGAAGTCAGTGATTCAACTTAAGGGAAAAGAGAATCCTATGTAAAAGACATGAAGAAAATGTGACATTTTTATAAGATCTAGCATTGTAAGGAGGAAGGACTTATGTTGATTCAAGGTTCATAACACGCGTGCGCAGCCCAGTCTGGTCCATTGCTCAGGTTTGGGACCATCAGACGTTATTCTCCTTGGGACCAAAAAAAAATTTAAATAATTTTTTTTATTTAAATAATTTTTTTCACACAGTTGCAACCTTTGTCAGCAGTTGCGTCCTCCAGTGAAGAGTTGCATCATACAGTATTTAGGCTTATGAAAAAAGCGTACAGAAAATTTATCCTGATGAAATTTTACTCATCATTTTACCTGTGTGTTTGAAAGAAAAAGTTCTACATTGTTTTGGTTTGCCAGGTCTGCGAATTTGGAGTGCTTCTATTCTTAGACGTACTGTCGTTGTATCCTGAAAGACTTTTTTTCGTCAAGACATTATTAGCATCGTTGCTGGACGAATAAAGTCTTAAAGATAGTGAAGCAAATTCACGTCTCGGCTATTTCCTTTGTTGTTCTATCACCATGCAATGAGTAAATAGTCGAGTTTCTAACTCTGTTGGTTCTTAATTTTAGAGACGTTATTATTCTTTTCATTCATTTTCGCAGTTTTTTTTCCTGCCAAGTGTACACAAACAATTTTTCAACACTAATTATACACTTTTGGCTTACTCTTGGACTCATTCTCACAACACGTCAACGAGTATTTAATAGTCAAAATTTAACGCTATTGAGTCGGGTCAATTCAAATGGCACGCTCAAGTCAGATATCACGCATCTGGTATAAAAATATTTTAATTATTATAATTGTTGTAATGTGTTGCACCTCTGATATAAAAAATAATACTCTTAGTGTAAGATTCAGTGGTGCAGCTTTCTTAGAAGGGGTTGGTCAATGGCTTCCCCCCGCCCCCGCGATCGACCAATGGGCTTTGGGGTTGCCCCAGGGTCCTCCCTCATCGCTCTTTGGGGCTCCTTTTCCTTGGGGTCTTCCTCTTCCTTGCCTCGAGCTTGGGGTTCTCCATCCTTGGTCTCCTTTTACTGAGACTTCTCCCATCATCCCTTAGGGGCTTCTTGCTTTATCCTTTGGGGACTTTGTCTAAGCAACTCCTGTCGCCACGGAGCGCGGCGACGCTCCGACTACGCTCAAGCGTCGTCTCCACATCACGTGTCCCCCAGGGGCGGAGCCCAAGCATGACCAGGGGGGCCATGGCACCCCCCACAACACTTTCATCCTTCAAAGGTTTCTCACCTGCAGCTGAGAGAGAGCCAATATTTCCTACTGCCGGCATGAAAGCCATGTTGGCAGAAAAGCCTGTGGGACCCCCCAAAGTTTGAGATTTTTTTTTAGTTGTTTTAAATAATAGGTAGTTATGTTTAAAATATTTACTAAAATGCCACCATTTTAATTATTCAATGTATTAGATTTCATTTTGTAATGTTTTTTACTTTTTGTGCCACCAGCCGTCGTAGTCTTTATCTTTCTCGTTCTCTTGTCTATCTTCATTCTTTCAAATTCTAAATCTTCAGATTTTAATGTAAATACTAATATATCAAGGTTAGTTCTTTTTTTTCTTTTTTAATTTAAATTCGTATATTAACTTATACGTAACTATTGTCATCATACAATTGATAATAGCATTAATAATACATATATACAATAAGAGTAAAATTTCTTTCATGTAAGATTAGTAGTTTGTTGTTAACTAACTTTACAAGTTAAATAAATTATTATAAACAATTAAATTATATGATTATTAGTCAAATTGAACAATCTATTTTGCATTTAACGTATTCAATCGTGACGCAAATTTTTGATGTTAGCCGTTAATTTTTTTATGACATTTTGGTACCCCGGTTGGACTTCCTGGATCCGCCCCTGGTGTCCCCGCACGATACCTGTCTCTGTGACACTTACTAGTTGCGTCCATGCTCCGTCTATGCAGTACATGGCCCGACACTACGCCCATCTCTGTAGCACCCATCATCGCCCCTAAGCGCCGCCTCCTTTTATACGTGTGACACCAACACTCCTCCCATCGGCCCGCTATGCGTTGTCGCTGTGTCATGTTCTCCAACACAACAGTAATTCTTTACCACAACCTTATATCATTTCCATTGATTATGCCGTCGGCAAAATGCACATATCCCGTTGCACCCATGTGACTTGCCACTTATACAATCACGCTCGCCGGCACTTTGTCACACCGCCACACCTTTTGCGTTGGTCTATCTCTCGTGTTACTCAGGAAGCACCACGTGTCACTCAATGACATCACCACTTCAACCCCTATAAATAAGAGACTTAACAATTCATTTCCGGAGGATTGAAAATCATTTGCAAAATTTGCTTTCTCACTCTAGAATTTTAGAGCTAGAGACGTATAGAGAGAGAGAAACACTCTAAACCTCGATGTAGGACCCAAACCACGGACCTTAACTCTGGACCTAAGTATTAGACTGTAACTGCCATCATGTATTGAACCGCACCTTAATCATTGCAGCACTGCCACCCCTCATGCTGTCTGGGAAGCCTTAATCTCTGCCATTTTTTTGTCTGATTCGAATTAGTACAACTCTTCTCCTTATACTGTGAACTGACCTCTTTAACATCTCATTTTTTCTTACGAAAGGCAACTTCAATAAACGTAATATTCTGAACGGCCTGTATTAATATGTTCAAAGATAAGAATCCTATGCATACAGCCAACTCCCATTTGTCTCTTTGTATGTGGGCCATGGGTCATGACTTACTAACGATGGCAATATATACACACTGTGTGTGTGTGTGTGTAGATGATATATAGACTAATATAGTCTTGGAGTATATGGCCCCCATTATTCTAGCTAAAGAAAGTCAGGACACGGTCCCATTATATCATGTGATGGTCTGCCCGCCATAAGTTTACGTGGATGATGGTGTCAACGCACGGCAGAGAGGCCCATCGTTGTAACGGCATTGCCCGTAATTGCAACTCTCATCTTTTGTTTTGTGATATTTGGCTTAGTTTTGGTTTGATGTATGATTTGTCTATCTATTTTTTGTGCTATGTTGAGTACTTCTGGGACGGGTGGTTGTCCTCAATTTTAGTCGGTGTCTTGGTAAGAAAAATGGTGCGCCACCTTTTAGCCACGAACGGTTTTGCTTGCAACTGCAAGTCTATATGTATGTGTCTACTTCAAAGATAGTCGTTCTTTGTGTGTGTGTGGAGAGAGAGAGAGAGAGAGAGAGAGAGATGGGAAAAAATGGAGGAGAAGAAGAGGCTCTTCCCTTATTCGAGACAAGAGCGGCAAAGGGTAGAGCTGCTTACAAGTTGTTTTCGCTCACAGTGTTCCTGGGGATATGTTGCATATGGGTGTACAGAATAAAGCACATCCCAAGTGCAGGGGAAGCAGGAAGATGGGCATGGCTGGGGATGCTCATAGCCGAGCTCTGCTTTGGTTTCTACTGGATCATCACTCAATCTGTTCGTTGGAACGTTACCTTCCGCCATCCTTTCAAGGACAGGCTCTCCCTCAGGTTCTCTCTTTCTCTTCCATGCATGCATCCTCAACTTCATACAAAGTTCATACGAAGTTATTTTGATGGAAGCACTAGCTAGCTTCCTCAGTTAGCACAGTAGAAGTAGGGGTTAATTTGGACTTAAAGCGCATGGCTTGAAGTTTCGATATGAAACAGTGAAAAAGATCGAAAGGTGCCTGAGGGCTGATCGAGACTAACAAAACATCGAGTTGATAACACCTCCAATCTTCTTCTCCCCGCTAATCTACCTCCATCTGGAACCCGTTTTTCCATTTTCATTTTCCATATCTTGAAGCCTTTACACTCTGTGTCAAACAGATTAAGAGTTTGAATAGCGTTTAAATACGGCGCTTTTTGAAAATAAAATATAAGAGAATGATAACTAAACAGCAAAGCAAATGAAATGAGACGATAATTGAACATATATATGCATCGAATCGAAGATCGTAGTTGTCAAAACTAGCTTTCTCAAAATAATTTGCTACCAAACAGAAATTAGCACGTACATCAGCAGTTATAAAACATGTTTATCTAAGCAAAGCAGCTCAGTGGTGTCGTTTGCACCGCACAGGCACATTCTGCAACACTTTTCAAGTCAATGAGAATGTGAAAATGTCAATGAAACTAAAACTTGATAAAGTTTGACTCAAAAGATGATAGGTACGTAGCCAACTTTGAGAGTTAGGCTTTGGCGATAGGGTGGTAAGTAGAGTGACTGGTGTTAGGGCAAAGTGGCCCCAGTTCCTTTCTCTGAATTATTATTATCACCTCATTGGGGTGCCAGTATGATGGGTGGAGCAGACATATCCAAAGCAGACATATGTTTGGATGTGGAGCTCTTATCTAGCCATCTCCTTCACAAGTGCACAAATGATTGGACAAGGACTTCTCTTCAATTTTAATTATATACTTCAATTTGATGACTATTTTCTTTATTTTTAATTTTGTTTTTTAATGAAATATAAGAAAGATACTCTGTGTGTTTTTGTAGAAACTTTAAAAGTAGGTATTGACTTGTTTGAATACCATTTTCAGGGTTACAAGACTTATGAAATTTAATAAATAAAAAAAACCCAACTAAAAATTTATAAAAAAATTCTCTATGCTGTTTGAACTATTCTTAGCAGATATTCAAGCTAAAAGTGGCGTGACTGCGATAATATTGTCGGAAAATACATTCATATGTCAGTTTTCTATTTTCATACGGAGTATTATCCCAAAGTCTAGAATATCTTATAGCTCTCCTAATTCCTATAGAACTCTCATTTCAATTCCTAGCAGAATAATTCTTATGTGTCTATTTAAAGGCTCAATTGCACTGAGCTTTATGAGGCTCAATAGTGTAGTAATACTTATCTTCACCTTTTCTATTATGGTATCGAAGCGACACAGTCTGTCGTTTTGAGATTCTCTAAACAGCTTCTGCAAATACCGGCAGACGGCCTTATGATTGGTTGCTTGGCCAACTCATGCGTCTTGGTTTCTTTTCATGTTCTTCTTCTCTTCTTTAATTTGCTTAAGCTTGGGTCAAATCTCTTTTCTTCTATTTTTTCTCGTGGTTCTTCATCTTGCCCTAGAACGTTATCCTTTGTATCCCGGGATTTTTTTTCTTTGTGTTGCCGAGCTTCGCCCTCGGGGATTGCATTTTCCTAGGTTGTTAGGCCTTCGCTGTCGGACCATGCCCTAGACCTCCATTTATTTTGGTCCTGAAACCTCACTTTGGATCTGGAATCTTTTGCATTAATGCCATGACTTGAACCTAGACCTTGGTTAATGCAACTAGCATCACGACACAACATCGGATTTAACCTCCAAATTCAAGCTTGTTATTTTCTACCACCTTGAGTGAGAAGGGATGTTAAATATAATATATTAATATGTTGATTTCCTAATCCATATCATCCCAAGTCAAGAATATCTTATAACTCCCATAATACATGCATGTACGACTCTGCTTTTACTTCCTAATAATATTTACCTTCAGATTTGGAGTTTTCCCTTTCTTCTTTTCAATCAAACAATATCTAAATTGCTGCATACTTCAACAAATCTTAACGGTTCTCCTTCACAAAAACGATGTAATACAATAGCAATTACACACATACTATTTTTAACAATAAAAAAAGGGCGATGAAAAGCATTCAAGACACTAAAGATGGCATTTTCATAACACTTTTTTGCTATATATAAAAGTTTGATTACAACCATTTCCGGAACCAATATTTTATAATAAAGTAGAAATGTCTAGCGTTACTATTTAAAATTCATTGGACAGGATACGAAACATTTTTTTGATAATAATTAAAAGAGACTGCTCAAAATATTTTCCTATTCCGCCATATTCGTTCACCTCATCCTTTTTTTTTGGGGGGGGGGGGGGGGGGGATTAATCAGGAGAATTGGTTTTAGTAACAAGAGTATGTGCGATTAAATACAAGAATAGGCAACTGTAACTGGAAATTTTCTTCTTACGCTGCTTTAATTACTGTGGCTCTTTGTTTAATTTGGTGGTTGTGATCAGTTTTTCCTGATTGTTGTGGTTCTTTAATCTTGCTCCGGTGTTTTTGTTTTTACCATTTTTGGTGCTAATGTTATATGCCAATGCGTTTCTTTTTGTCTTAGGTTATAGAATTCTTGAACATCAACCATTAATTATTGAGTTTGATTCTGTCGTTGAGTTTGCCTACTTGTTCGATTTCAGTAGCATTTGTAGTTATTTGCGCATTACAAACTATTTATCCTTATCCTGGGGCAAGGAGCTTGCATTTTTTTTTGATAGGTAAGACAAAAAAATTTGCATTACTTCGCAGCGGGAGAGTCACTCCCTACTCCCCCATAAATAATGACCTGCTTTTGATCGAAACAAAGTTGTTAAGCAGCTTTATATAAAACTTGAATTTTATGTATAATGGACAATCAATGAAATTAGATGATAGTACAAGTAACTTGCCTCTTTGCACATAGGACATGGAAACAGTAAGATCATTAAATGTTATGGATTTGGATGAGCCAAAGCGACTAAGCGAGCCTGTTCTCTCTACGGACAAGCAAAAGTGAGGAAGGGGGTAAGGAAACACCAAACAGGGTCCTTGCCATGGACAGTAGGTGCTGCCCCAACTTAGATGAGTGTTGCCCATTTAGCTATGAGGAAGGAACTATCTAAGTGCTGCTCTGTGATCCATTGTGTTGGCGGTTTTCGGAGGAAGTGAAGCTTGATTCTGATGTAGGATGGTATACGGCCTAATGGTTATAGCTTTGGTACCTCGTATGTGGTTTCTTCAGTTCCCTCAAAATTGGCCAAAGTACTTACAAAATAAAGAAATGTTCTCTATTAAAGCATGATTCTGGCTGACATAATGAACACCCAAATCTCCAGTCTGTCAAAAAGTGACAGTTTTGGTAAGCGCAAATCAATAGAGATATTGCAGCACCAGGTAAATACAGAGAATGTACAATGTTCAGCAAGATTCTCTGTTTCTAAAACTTAAGGAAAGATTAAACCAATATACCTCGCACATATATATTACTTCCTATCACATCAAAAGATGGATGGTATAGAGAACTGAAAACTATTATCAAATGCAGTGCACAATAATAAGAAAATGTTGAAGAAAGCTGCAGTTTCCTGGAATTTCCCCTTAGCTGTGTTTTTAATAATTCATTAAGCCCTTTTTTGTTAACCACAACGTAAACAGTAATTTCTTCAGTTATCATACTTGTGGTAAGTTGGAACTCTTACACATGCTTACAATGTAACAGATATGAGGACAAGTTGCCACCTGTTGATATTTTCGTCTGCACGGCTGATGCTGTCTTAGAGCCACCAGCAATGGTGATTAGTACAGTTCTCTCACTCATGTCCTTCAATTATCCAACTGGAAAGCTGAGCATTTACCTTTCTGATGATGGTGGATCAGAATTCACGTTCTATGCTCTCCTAGAGGCCTCTCAGTTTTCCAAATATTGGATACCATTTTGCAAGAAATTCAAGGTGGAACCAAGGTCTCCAGCAGCCTATTTTGCGCGAGATTCTCTCCCAGAAGATGCTGCCTTCGCGCAAGAACGACTGGCTGTTAAGGTAACCTTTAAATTAAAGCTATGGCGGTATGGTCATTCAACTTGATAGCTGACAGCCATTTTTCTTCTCTTCCTTCTAAGGAACTCTATGAAAAAATGAAAATTCGGATTGATACAGCCATGAACAAAGGCAGCATTTCTAACGAAATGAAGGATCAGCACAAGGGCTTCTTGCAATGGAATTCTAAAGTAACAAAGCAGGATCATCAGTCAATTGTTCAGGTATTTATGTATTTCATCTTCTGACAGCTTCACTATCTATGTACAGTTTTAACTAGTGGCTATATCATTTTCTTGTTACTTTTGCCAAGTAAACCCCTTTCTCGTTGTCTTGATGAGAAATCCATTTTCTTTTTCTACTTTTTAGATTCTAATAGATGGAAGGAACCCGAGTGAGGTGGATATTGATGGACATCAATTACCAACGCTCGTGTACTTGGCACGAGAGAAGAGACCTCAATGCCCTCATAATTTCAAAGCTGGATCCATGAATGCACTGGTAATCAAAATATTGATTGTATATTTTGCTTATATTTTATTATGTGCATTCTTGCATAAGTTATTAATCGAGTTGAGCATATGCTGAAAGATACGTTTGTTTGTTTGGGAGGTGGGGAGAAGCGAAGAAAAGTGCAAAATAAGTAACCATTTTTTGCTCTGGTGCAGATAAGAGTGTCATCCGAAATAAGCAATGGTTCCATCATCCTCAATTTGGACTGTGACATGTATGCAAATGATTCTGATGCAATACGAGAGGCGTTATGCTTTTTCATGGATGAAGAGCTTGGCAGTGAGGTTGCATACGTGCAGCATCCGCAATGTTATGAAAATATCACCAAGAATGATCTTTATTCAAATGTAGGCGCAGTAACTAGTAAGGTGTGTTTTACAAGCATCTAGCATCATTTAAGATTGTTGGATCTCGTTTTCTAGGCGAGCAATGATTTTGCCACATTCAGCTAGCTTGTCCAATGAGGCCATGGTTCCCCCTCCCCCGGTTATTGAAAATATCCTATTTAATGACGTTGTAAGTTCTGGAGAGCAGCAGAATGTTCTCCTACTAAAACCTGGCCTAGTTTCAAGTCATTCCTTTTAACTTGTAGCCTTCTCTTGTTTACGACCAAGGGGAGAGTGTATAGTACAAAAAAGTTTCTTTAGTCTACTAAGATACTGATTTCCCTCCTTACATTCTTGGCATTTCTTTTCAGGAAGAAGCTTCCCCAACATCTCTACATATTCTGCCTTTTTTTTTTCTTTTCCTTTGAGGATCTTGACTTATATTTTTTCACTAAGTTACGATTTATTTCCTGTTAATTAACTCATCTGTTGAATTCTTCTTTTGCGATTGTCTTTATTAACGATTCTTATTTGTTTTAATGGTCACCCAGTTACACATATAATTTGGAGATAAGATTGAGATCATAAATGTAGATATGGTTTGCATATATCATGCCTTCATCTACAGCCTTTTCAAATGCACGAGGCACATTCAGACATTAAATTTTAAATCTTATCTGTCCTCTCAGGAATCGAATCCTATCCAAGTATTTTCCGGTCAATCAATCATGTGTCTAACATCTCATACCTCTTGGGTCCTTTGTTGTTAAAATAGATATTATGTTATGAACCTGGCACAATGGACTGAATACATCTTTGAATCTTGGTTTTGAAGATTGAGCTTGCTGGTTTAGATGGATATGGTGCGGCTCTGTACTGTGGCACTGGATGCTTCCATAGGAGGGAAAGTCTTTATGGAAAAAAGTGCACCAAGGATTGGCGAGGTGAATGGAACGTTGTGATTGAAACAAATAAAGACAGAACTGTTGATGGTTTGGAAGAAGCCTCAAAAATTCTTGCAAATTGTAGCTATGAGATGAATTCTCAATGGGGAAACGAGGTCTCTCTCTCTCTCTCTCTCTCTCTCTCTCTCTCTCTCTCTCTCTCTCTCTCTCTCTCTCTCTCTCTCTCTCTCTCTCTCTCTCTCTCTCTCTCTCTCTCTCTCTCTCTCCCTCCTCTCTCTCTCTCTCTCTCTCTCTCCCTCTCCCTCCCTCCTTCCCTCCCTCCCTGCCTCGCTTTTAGTCTTTTAAGTGACAGATGATAACATGTATGCATTTGCAGCTAGGTTTGGTTTATGGATGCCCAGTGGAGGATATAGTAACAGGCTTAAAGATACAATGCAGGGGTTGGAGATCGATTCATTATAACCCGGATAGAAGGGCGTTCTTGGGTGTTGCTCCAACGACGTTAGATATAGCCCTTGTTCAACACAAAAGATGGTCTGAGGGCTTGTTCCAGATTTTCTTATCTAAGTACTGCCCCTTCTTATATGGTCACGGGAAGATAAAACTGGGTGCTCAAATGGGATACTGTGTATACCTTCTTTGGGCTCCTATATCCTTTCCGACACTCTATTATGTGATCGTTCCTTCTCTATGCTTGCTTCGTGGCATCGCCTTGTTCCCAGAGGTACATATCTCCATCTGTTGTAGCCATCGTGGTGAAGTTTTTTTCTGTGTTTATATTTTTATGTATTTGAAATTTAAGCTCACAAACTGAGGTTAGTATTGGTTATCTGGTTGGATATAAAAGAACAAAATCTGCTCTCCAGGGAAGGTATAGAACTGTCCTGCAATGTTTCCTCTGTCAATAATGTTACCCATAGCATCAAGTATATGAGCCATCCAATTCTTCGTGGTATGAGGGTTAGAAATTACGGGAGGTATTATGGTCTAGATAGCGGAGCAAAGGAAATAAATCTTCCGGTTTAGTGGTATCCACTTTACATTAAACCTCCCTAAGAGATTCATTATTGAGATCATTTCCAGAACTGGTGAATGGTTTCATCAGCATCCGTCCAACGTTATTAGAACCCTTTTCACCTTGAGAGCGCTCCATTGTGACTCATAGATCGGGGTTTGAAGGATGGAAACTCAAATACCTTTTCCACAGATGTGGGTGTACGACTGAGTATATAACCTTCCCCGGGCTCTGCAACAGCGGGAGCTATGTGCAGTGGGCTGCTTTTTTTTTAAGTTTGCAAAGTTATGAAGTTTTTGCTTGCTTAGTATCAATCCTAATAGTTAATTGTAATGTCTCAGATGTCGAGCCTGTGGTTCTTGCCATTCGCATATGTTTTTGTTGCAAGAAATGCTTGTAGCTTAGGCGAAGCTCTTAACTGCGGAGTCACATTGAAAGCATGGTGGAATGTACAACGAATGTTGGTGATTCGGAGGACAACTTCATATGCTTTCGCATTCGTCGACACAATTGCTAGGCAATTAGGGTTCTCTGAAACAACATTTGCCATCACAACCAAAGTGGTTGATGAGGATGTAATGAAGAGATACGAGAAAGAGATCTTGGAATTTGGAAGCTCATCGATCATGTTCATCATCATAGCAACATTAGCAATGGTCAACCTGTTCAGTGCATTTTGGGGAGTATATAAGGGAGTTGCTTTGAATGAGGAATCAAGTGGTTTTAAACGGTTAATCCCACAGATTATCCTTTGTGAGCTGATGGTAATGCTCAATCTTCCTGTGTACCGAGCTCTTTTTCTCCGAAATGACAAGGGTCGTATACCTTTCTCTGTCACGTTCAAGTCCGTTGTCATTGCTTCACTCGCAGGTCTCTTTGCTGTTTGTTGAACGGAAGAATAAACCACAAGATTTCACGTTGTATAGTAATAAAACCTCGCGGATCTCATCATAATCATGTTTGTAATTATCGTGACATAGAAGTCGTGGAAGACCCTAAAGTTCGGGTAATGTTTCTCTTTTCTTGTGTGTTCGCCAGATATACTTGCAATTTGTTATAAACGGAGTACAAAACAGTTAGCATTGCAAATGACTAGCAGCTTAATGTAAATGGTAGTGTCGATGGATCTAATTTTACCGCCCTGTTCTACGAAAATGGATCCTTCGCAGCACCTGCACCTATATTGTGTCACCTAATTTCGAATACCCTTATCCATGAACGATACGATATTTTACGGTAGGAAGAAACAACTCATCGTTCTGAATGCTGCACTACCATCTAAAGCGGCCCATGGCTCTCTCCCCTGTCTTGGTGGGAGCTAGGGATATAGTGCAAGAAATTGCACCCTTTGATACCCCTTAATGACGGGTATTATGTGTACCATTATTTCCTCCAAGGCCATGTGAGCTATTTTCCAAGACCATCCGTTTGGATGCGTTGTCTCATACCCGTTCTGTAATGGGTAACGTGTTTTAATCAAATTTGCCTAGAAAAAAAAAAAAAAACATGCAGTACTCATCACTCTGAATGAATGCTGCACTAACATGCAGTACTCATCACTTGCTTTTGTAAGTTTACTTTGGCAAAAGGTGGCAATGCTGATATTGATCTCTGAGTCAAATCAAGCATTCGTATGGGCTATGGCAAACAGATTGGGGATGAAAGACAGAGGTTGCCAAGTCAATCTGTGCTCCTTGATGAAATTCACTTCCTCCCCTTTGAAATGAACCCAAAATGGGCCGTCGTCTAATCATGACTCTGTCTTTTGGGTACGAAAAAACTTTTTGTCGGAAGACCTCGTCGCCCATTGCATGCGCAAAGCCAATGGGGCAATCCTTCACTAATGGTTCTTGCCATGAAACGGGTCTCAGTTGGTGCTTGGTTCGTTGATCCGAGTACAGAGAAGAGTGTGATAACAGGAAGGAAGAGCGCAAGAGCGTGCTCGAAAAGGGGAGAGATTCTGCCGATCTCGATTGTTTCTACAGCATTATCCGGTTAATATCGTAGATGATTCTACTATTTATACATAATTGATTGACAATAGGGTTTTAGGGTGAATTTTGGCTAAATATAGTTAGTGACAATATTTTTGTTAACACCTTTAGCAAAATATATTAGCAATACCTTTTTAGTGGTATTAAATAAAAGTTATTGAAATATTTAGTGTCAGTTGACAATCGTTATGCGTGAAACCGTAACTATCTCCGAGGATTTGGACATCAACGAAAAAAAAATTCTTAGTTTTATTATGCCAAGTCAAGCATGGGTTACTCGGGGACCTTTTGCCTTCTCATTTAATGACATAAGCACTACGATTATTGGCATGCGGTAGCATGCTCTTGTGTTACGTTGTGAAGCCAAGTTATGCAAGCACGAGTAATGTGCTTAGTAACCGTAAGCCTTCCGGCCATAGTACATTTAATTTTTGTCGGAGCAGCGTTTTACCATCACTTTAACGCAGGCTGTAGATCACCGTAAAATAGATTTTATTTTTTTTTTGACAAAAGCAACACCCGCTTTTAGCAATGGGACTAACCTTGGTAAATCTTCATTTAGCATTTTATTAATGCATTTTCTCGTTAGTCTGATTGAATTGAGCAAAGAAAAATAAAAAAAATTAGCTGCAATTTGTGTTGTAGGAAGAATCTACACAACCACTTATACAACGATAAATGATTGATAGCTAAATATGCATTATAACTTTTAGTTAGTGACGCTAAAAAAGTTATGGTAAGAATAATTGCTAAAAGATATTTGTAAAAGTGTTATTAGTAACATTTGAGGATAATAAATATCGTTATACAGGGAATTGTAAGTTATTCTTATCAGGGAAAAAAATTTGATTCCTATTCAGGTAAAATCTTGCTCCTACCCTCAATCTAGCGGTAATTAATAATTTCTAGATATTTCTAGTAACTTTTATTTAGTGACATTAAAAAAATACGGATAAGAATGGTCGCTGAAAATATTATAAGAAAAGTCATTAAAAATATTTAGCAATTATTAATTATTGAAATTAAAAGAAATTCCTGGATTTTCTGGCAAAATCTTTGGATGCAGCAGTGGAGCCCAGAGCTTGGCGGGCCGCTCACAATTGAATATATGTTCAAGAGTCAGAGATGACACTGTATTTCGTCTTTCTCTATTCAATAAAAAACCACAAAGATAAGAGAAGAAAGTCATAATCCTTCATGTGTGCGCGCATATATATAAGAGAGAGGCATGTAGACAGCTACACCAAGAGAGGAAGGAAGAAAGATGGGTGGTGATGGGTATGTCCCTCTGTTCGAGACGAAAAGAGCAAAGGGCAGGATCATATACAGGCTGTTCGCGGCATCCATGTTTGTGGGCATAGTGTTGGTCTGGGTTTACAGGGCTAGCCATGTTCCGGCATCAAGAGAAGAGGGGAGACTCGGGTGGCTCGGGATGTTTGCCGCCGAGCTGTGGTTCGGTCTTTACTGGGTCCTGACTCAGTCTCTCCGATGGAACCGTACCAATCGGTTCACCTTCAAGGACAGGCTCACCCAAAGGTCTCTTTGTCAACCTTCTATCTTCTATCTTCTCTCTGACAGTTTGTGTCTTCTTCGTTGTATGCAGGTCTCTTCCCCCTCATTTGACTTGGTTTAATGTTGTCTGACTTCTTATGTTTTTGGTTGGTGTTAGCTGTTAAGAATTTGGTAATACTATACTCTAGTTATAGGACTTGGCACAGCTAATCCTTAATTTATGCAGTAGTTAGCATGTCTTCTTTTTTCTTTCTTTCTTGGACATCTTCACAGCTAACATGCGTCACATAATTGGCCTATAGCCGTGCAAAGCTGGTTTGCCTTTTACTTGTCGCTAGAAAAAATATTGACACGTGAAATCTAGAGAACTATTTTAAGTTTGCGTGTCTTTCGCTTTTTCTGCATGAATGAATCTCATTTGAAAGTCATTAGTGACTTAAGACAGGATTTCGTCGTTCATAGTCCTGCAGTAAATGTCTGAAAATAACCCTTTAGTAGCAAACTTAGTGACGAAAACAAGTTGGAAATTGATTAAGCCCCTGTTACTAATTGTATACCGAATGCCCACTGCTTTTGTAAAGCAACGTGCTGATATGCTTGTAAGCAATTAACAGTATGAAACTTCCACAAGAGCATGGTAGCAGCAACAAAGGGTGAGGACTAGACAGAAAATCCTCAACCATTACATTGTTCTTGGTGAAAAATTCGGTACAGCAAGTAGGGCATTTTAATCTCACTATTGTAAGCTTGCTAAACAGGCATGAAAAGGAGTTGCCTGGAGTGGATATATTTGTGTGCACAGCTGACCCAACAATTGAACCGCCAATGATGGTGATCAACACTGTTTTATCAGTCATGGCTTATGATTATCCGCCGGAAAAGCTCAGCGTGTATCTTTCCGATGATGCTGGCTCTGACCTTTCCTTCTATGCTCTCTTAGAGGCGTCCCGGTTCTCTAAGCATTGGCTACCATATTGCAAGAAATACAAAGTGGAGCCAAGGTCCCCAGCAGCTTATTTTACCACGGTGTCTCACCCTGGCCATGGAAACCATATTCAAGATTTCGCTTTGATCAAGGTAAAGGCCTGCATCTAGTGAACCTGTATCTATTACCGATTTGGGGATGAATTTCTTTCCTATAAGATCCGCACAATTTGTTTGATTCTGACTTCTAGAGACAAGTCTTAACTTTGACTATGAACCAACCTTTTTTCATAAGCATTGACAAATTCTTTATGTCCTAAAAGTGGTAGCATGTTACCAAATTTAGAGCCAGCCACCTACATGGATTAGACCCTATGAAATCCACTTAAATACTCAAAAGCATCTGAAGAAAATCGGAAAACAGAATTTATGAAGCCTCGCTTTAGCTAATTTCTGGATATACTGGTGTTGTAGAAATTATATGAAGACATGGAGAACCGGATTCTAAGTGCAACCAAGCTTGGACGTATTCCTGAAGACGCCCGCCTAGAACATAAAGGATTTTCTCAGTGGGATTCTTTTTCATCTCAACGCGACCATGACACCATTCTTGAAGTAAATCACTTTCACATCTATTCAATCAGGCATTTCATTGTTTTTCTGCTTGTTCCGTGCTTTACTTATTCTTCTACAGATATTGATTGGTAGGGAAGACCCAGAGGCTAAGGATGTTGAAGGGTGTAAACTGCCAACTTTGGTATACTTGGCTCGGGAGAAAAGACCGCAGCATCCTCATCACTTCAAAGCTGGAGCTATGAATGCATTGGTAAACTATTGATTTTAATTACCATCTCTATAAGACACACTACTTTAACAATTTGAGGGAGTGTCTATAGTTTCCAACTTGGGCTTTCGGAAGTGCACTTTCTTACCTAAATTAACCAAAAGAACGAGAGATAGTGAAGGAAAATCAATGACAAAGATTGAGCTAGTCATTTAGAGAAAAGTGGTCTCGTACTAAATAAAGGGATTGAGGGACTTTTTCCTTTATTTCTTTTTGGCCGAAAGAATGAATTGCGACGCTAAGCTCAAGCACAATATTACTTAGTTGTAGTATACTCGAATAAGGATTGCATTTATCTTCTCATTCTTCAAACGTATTAATTATACCAACCACTTTAACTTCTTGTTCTTGGATGAAAGTGCAGATAAGGGTGTCATCAAAGATCAGCAACGGGCATATAATTCTGAACGTAGACTGCGATATGTACTCAAATAGTTCTTGTTCTATAAGAGATGCCCTTTGCTTCTTCATGGATGAAGAAAAGGGTCATGACATTGCTTTTGTACAGTTCCCTCAGAATTTTGACAATATTACCAAGAATGAAGTTTACAGCAGTTCATTACGAGTGCTTAGTGAGGTACGTAATATTATCTGTTTGGAGAACTGAAAACTATCTCATGCACGCACCTTGCTTAAAGTCTTTAGTGAGTTTATATAGACTTTTCTTTTTCTTTTCTTTAACTCCCGACCCTTGGAACTTATGATGAAATATTGTAATTCAGGTGGAATTCCATGGTTTAGATGGTATTGGAGGTCCTTTATACGTTGGAACTGGCTGCTTTCACAGAAGAGACACTTTATGTGGAAAAAAGTTCATCAAAGGAACTAGAAGTGAATGGAAGAGAGATAATGAAGGTAGAAAGACAGATTATGCCTTGCAAGGATTAAAGGATCTTGCAAGCTGTGCATATGAGAAAAACACCCAATGGGGAAACGAGGTTTCTCTCTCTCACTCACCCCCCAAACACACACATACACACGCAGACAAGCTCGCACTCACTTACTCAGACTCACTCTCGCGAATTCACCCAGGTCCTCTGAGTTTTTCGACATTAGTTCTCAGATGCAAAGTCACAGATCCTAAAACGCTATAAAAAGAAGTTAGCCGCCTTAATTTTTTCGTGTTCTTCAAATCTGCGTAGTTGGCTTTCTTGAAGCCTGTATATGATATTGATGGATGTTTGATTGGCAGATGGGTTTAAAGTATGGGTCTCCAGTTGAGGATGTGATCACAGGGCTGTCAATTCAATGCAAAGGGTGGAAATCAGTCTATTTCAATCCAGCTAGGATGGGTTTCTTAGGTGTTGCTCCAACGACTCTGGGCCAGACTCTTGTGCAGCATAAAAGATGGTCTGAGGGTGATTTACAAATCTTGCTTTCAAAGTACAGTCCACCATTTTTTGGACTTGGAAAAATTAGTCCTGGCCTTCAAATGGGGTACTGCACATATTGTCTTTGGTCTCCTTGTTGCTTGGCAACACTCTATTACTCCATCATCCCCTCCCTTCACCTCCTCAGTGGAATTTCCTTGTTTCCACAGGTATTCTCTCTCTTAATTTTCACCTTCAACTCAAAGTGGTCCCTTATAGCAATTCTGAGTCCGCCAGGACGACTTAATTTCAGAGTAATTGATAGAAATTAAAGATCATAAGATTTTGGCGACCTACTGAAATTTTCATGCATTTGGCTGTGGGATCCCCTCATCTCAACACTGAAAAAATCAGCTTAATGTCCTAAGGGGTCAGCACTGGCAAAATTTTCAGAAACTAGAAGAAGGGATCATCGTCATCGCTGCCCCTGCCAAACAACATGAAATTGGAAGTTTGACCTATTTCTTATGCTTCTTACACTTGTACAATTGAAAATTTAACAGGGCTCGACTTGAGAAAAGTAGGAATTTTGCTGAGAACTTTAAAGAAACCAAATCTTCTATATTCTGTCAGACAAACTGAAGTACCTTTTTTCTGTCATGTGTATATTCTAGATATCAAGCCCGTGGTTTCTTCCATATGCTTATGTGATAGTTGCAGCGTGCGCATATAGCTTTGTTGAGTTTCTGTGGTCCGGCGGCACAGTCTTGGGTTGGTGGAATGACCAGAGGATATGGTTGTATAAGAGAATAAGCTCCTACCTCCTTGCCTTTGTTGATACCATTTTGGGTTTGGTGGGGTGTTCCAACACAGCCTTTATAATCACCACCAAAGTGGCTGACCGCGACGTTTTCCAGAGATACGAACAAGAGATGATGGAGTTTGGGGCCTCTTCTCCCATGTTCACCATCTTGGCATCCATTGCGATGCTGAATCTGTTTTGCTTTACTTGGATGGTGAAGAAAGTGGTCATGAATCAGGGAAGCAGAGTTTATGAGAATATGGCTTTGCAGATTGTTCTGTGTGAAGTTCTTATTGTTATTAATTTGCCTCTGTACCGTGCTCTTTTCCTTAGGAAGGATGAGGGCAGGATGCCAAGCTCTCTCACAGTTCAATCAGTTTCAATCGCCTTGTTTGCCTGTACTTGTTTTGCATTCTTGTATTAGATTCTTTTCAGCTTCAAGGTGTAAATCTTCTTGACACGCTCAATGTTGGTTAATCTTTGTGAAAAATGTATTCCTCAAGTGATGAATTGCAATTTCATGATTTTCACATGTCGTTGCATGCATCCGTGGAAGACAAAATAAGGCATCTAATCAACAGATCGAAGGCTAAATGCAAGCCAATAACAGAATCCACCCTCTTCCATGGGATTCATTAAGAGATGAAAAGAGAAAACACAAGAGAAGATAAAGTTACAATGATCTGTAGCAGAAGTTTGTCATCCCTACAGCAGGGCAAGGAAGGGAAAGGGAGGAACCACAGGAAATTATAGGTATGGGAGGTCTTGGAAAGGTTTGTTTTCCTCCCCTCCAAACCTTTCCTGCCACCCCACACCCACAACTTCCTGCAGATCTGTCTCCCTTTCCCCCTTACTCTCTACTCAGCCTGTGTATGATTTTCCCCATTTTCCCTCACCATCTTTCTCTTACAGAAGGTGAATAGTTATACCATTGGGTTTGCTTAAAAAGGGAAAAAGGAAGGCAAAGAGAGGAACCTGAGGGAACCATAGGAATGCATGCATGGCCTTGCAATCCCTACGACTTCCTCAAGCTCTAAAACACCCTTTACCCCATCACCCAGCTGATTTCTTCCATCACACTCTCTACTGGTAAAAGAAAGAAGTCGCCTCTATATATAGAACCAAGAAAGATGAAGATTCAGTTGTACCATCGGAGTATTACTCTTGGTAGCTTTATATTTATGAGGGAGTGGTAACTTCACTTTTGTTTTCAAGGCTCCACAGTGTGCTGGTGAATAAATTTGGTGGTCTGCACCCTTCACTGGCCAGTAATAAATGGATTTAAATCCAAATTTGAAGCCATCAGTCCATCACTACTGCCAGAACCCAAGTGAGAGGATTTACCTTAGTTAGATACGCCAGATAGATACGTCAGACTTAATCAAGATAAGCATAAAATCAAATGTATGAAAAACCTAATCACACTTTGTTGTACCAAAAAAAGATAAAGATAAGATATCAAATGAGCCACACCAAGTATAAGATTTATATCTAACTCAAAATTAATTGGCAATAGTTGAAGAGTCACTATACCTATGTTTGATTGTATTTAACATGCCTCCGCACGTGTGGGGACTTCTTTTTTAGTGGACCAAATATGCGAATGAATGAAACGGAGTAGCGGTAGATTCAATTTTGAAATGTTTGCTTGACATAGATGCGATGTGAAAGCATTCAACTCAAATGAAAATGGGTGAAAAGCTTCAGAAGGCATATATGTTGAAGTGGCTATAATTATACACCCGATGTGGGATTGTATCTAACAGTTTCTGATGCATTTCTAAAAATTTCTACATAGAGATATTAACCTTGGTTGGATAAATTTTCCAAAGTACGATTTAAATGTTGGTATAGTTTTTGTACATGTTGATAATAAGGGAAAATTTTAGTATAATACTGATAAAGATAACGTCATATAATGAACAGGTGGAATCTAACAAGAAAAAGGAATTTTAGACAGTAGAGGTCAAGGTCCGTTCATCGTTAGCATTTTGTTTGACAGCGTCTATTTTCACACTCTATATGTTGTTTCTAACTCTTTTTTTTTATCGCCAAAGAATACATCACTGACAAAACTTAAAATATTTAGCGATGAATAATATCGTAAAACGTTAACATGATAACAGGGAAAATAAATATTCCCCTTCCATTTTATTTTTTTTCCCGTTATTTAAATAAAATTAATACGAAGTAATTAGTAATCATACGGGCCTCCCCAGTCCAGTGATCCATGGAGGCCCATTTCGTTCAACGAACTTCGTGGGCGAGCAATTTGCGACCTTAACTTTATCGAACCTGTTGGGCCTGTTTGGTTCTGATTCGTTACATATTTATCCCGACAACGCAGTACAACGTAAATCAAACGAGGCCAAGTACAACAAACCTTGTCCCAACCCGGAGTTACAAAAGTCAGATTCTTCGTGATTTTGACGGATACATCTTCTTCGACTCGTCGTCTCCTTTCGCTTGTCTAATCGTCCTCAAAATCAGAGGAGAGAAAGCAAGGTAAGGTCTCTGTTAAGCTTGCAAATCAGTTCAGCGTGTGCTGCTTTCTCACTGCGCGACCCGTGTTGACGATCTTCAGATGAGAATTTGGTCAACGGAATTCGCCGTTGCGACGGTGCTGCTGGTGCTCTTTTCGGGGCTGGGCGGCGCGTTCGGCATCAGGTTTGTGATCGAGAAGGAAGAGTGCTTCTCGCACAAGGCCGAGATCGGAGACACGGTGCGGTTGTCCTTTGTTGTAATTAAGGCCGATGGAGCGTGGCATTATAATGAAGATGGTGTCGATCTTGTGGTAATCTCTTTGCTTCCCTCTTCTGCAACCAATTTTGCTCTTTGGATAAATGGATAAATTTCTCTGCCAAATTGTGTGATTTCTTTGTCTTTTTTTTTCTTCAAGTAATTAGGTTCAATTGGTCATTACCAAGGTGGTGGGGGTCAACTTTCAACCGTACCGTAGGAATGGCTATATAAGCGTTAAGTTACCATCGACTCTAAAAGCTCAAGCTGTACAATTGAGTCGGTTTTAGTGGCCTGACCTGAGGATAGTAGGAGGAGTTTCCCCTACCTGAGAGCATCCAAAACATATCTGTCTCTAACGAACTGGACACCTAGCAGGCATCACAATAGACGTAGGACTTGCAAAGACGGTTATCGGTTGTAGAGTAGCAATGTTGCGCCTAGTTTGACTTCATGCGCTCATGCGTAATATGTTTTGTCCAGATTTCATTGATTTACTCTAGAATTTTACGTGCATTAGAGCGATTGTTTACTACTCTTAATTTTCACTTCAATTTGTGTATAGTAATACCTATGAGGTAGATGGTCGTAATTTCTCCATTCTGCATGTCAGTGGGGAGAAGCATTGAATAGTCCTACGGTGCCAAATTCCATTTCAGTTTTATTTAATTGAACAATGAGAATAGGATGCGTGAAGAAAAAGCACACAAATAAAGGAATAATTGAAATGAGGAGGTGGTATGCCTTATTCACTTTCGTTGTGTTTAAGTTGTTGGTCTTTTATAGGCGGAGCAGAAGGAGACCAATCTTTGTGACTTGATACTCTGTGTTTGTCAGATTGTGTGGGAGGAGAGGAAGGGGAGATTTTTTTACGGCGTTGAGTGTTGAGTTGTAGTTGGAGAGACGCAATGCTCTTTTTTCATTTACTATTTTTCGTTGGGTCGAGGTTCCGAGTTTTCAAGTGACACCTTCCTTGAGCTCTTATATAGTTGTATGAGGTGTATCATAGTTATCAATATTGTACCGGTACCGGCCGGTACGTACCGCTTTTGCTTTCTACTGGTATAGTATCTCTTACATTTGTACCAGTCAAAATACCACTTTGTACCGATTGTACCGGCCGGTACAGGTGATACCAGCCGAGATATTGTGTGTTGTACCGATTTCCTAAAAAATATAAAAGTGACAAATTTTGTTAGAATTTTTGTAAATTAACCATATAAAAACTAAACTGAAAAAAACTCTAAATTATATTATACCAATCAAAGCCTTTGTAGCCTCTTGCTCATAATATTCATTACAATTTGCAAAATCTTTTATGATAAGTTTTCAATCTTCACTTAACTTTGATTTACTTCATACCTATAAGTTTTGATCATATTCTTTTATGTATATGATATATTGCTTTAATTTACACATATGCGCGCGCGCACACAAAAACAGCTTATTCTTAAACCCAAAGACATTAGTATTGAACAAACAACTATTCTTATATATGAATTTGCAAATGACATAGTTGAAAAATGGAATAATCTTAGAGGAGGTAATCAGTTGAATAAGCTATTTGTTTCTAGTGTCACTGTTTGAGAACAAACAGCTTATCTGTGAACCTATAGCTTATTTGAGAACTAACGTAATTCAAGCTCTATAGGACAAACAAATTATTATAGAGGAGCTGTGAGTAAGAAAATATATGTATATATTGTTACTTCGCCAATGAGTGAATATTACAAATGTATATTATTGATGAAAATTTCGAGACGGTACTGGTATCGATACGTACCATTTCATGGAAAAAAACAGTACACAATCCGGCACGGTATCCATAACTATGAGGTGTATTGTTAGGTTATCTGGTATACCTTTCCCATACATGGCTTTGCCCCCATGTCGACGCTTTCTTTTGAACAATATATTATCATAAGCAATGTTTTTAATCGTGTATAGGAACAAGGTGGAGAGATCTATACAAGCAGTTAATACCATGGCCTAATGTGATTTTAATTGTTTTTCACGTATTTATGTATTCTTTGAATTCATGTCTGTGCAACATGGCTAGGGATATATGAGCATAGTTTCCCACGTCCATGACGCAGCTGAGATGCACGGTTAGGCATGGAAATATGTTGCTATTTCATTTATCTTTGGGATAAATGATGTTCAAAACTTTTATGTTGCTGACAGCAGTATGCTGATGTGCGCTGAAGTAAATAAAATTCTCTCTTAGCCCAAAAACTGCAGCATTGGGAGGGTGTCAGTATAGCCACAAATACTACCCTGGCTTTTGACGTTTATGCATTTAACATTTCCTGGTACAACTTAACTCTTAAGTGCCAAGCATCAGCTTAAGGTATCATGTGGTGGATATGTTAGAGATCTTCATCCTCAGTGTGTTAGACAAACTAATGATTTTCCACAATTAAGAAAACAAGGCATTGCATGCAGAAGTTTTCCTGATTCAGTTTGATACTTCTCTGAGAGGTACCTTGTGTTACGGTATATTTATTTATTTTCCTTTCTGCAAAGTGTGACTGGTTTTGCTTCATTGTTGATATCAGGTTAAGGGTCCTTCCGGTGAACAGCTTCATGATATCCGTGACAAGACAAGCGAGAAGTACGAGTTTGGGGCTCATCACACGGGACTTTACCGTTTCTGCTTCACTAACAAGTCACCTTATCATGAAACTGTAGACTTCGATGTACATGCGGGCCACTTTTTGTACCATGATGAGCATGCAAAAGATGGTGAGCTGATGTTTCTACATGCATTTTTTTTATTTTGGGGTCCGAGGGACCTTAGTAATTAAGAATTCACTGGGTTCCCATGAAATTCTGCAGAGCATTTCAAACCTCTGCTAGAACATATATCAAAGTTAGAGGAAGCTTTATACAACATTCAATTTGAACAGCATTGGCTAGAGGCTCAGACTGAACGCCAGGCAATAGGTAAATGTCAGAACTTTATACGTTACTAATTTTCCTTTGAGGCTTTCTTTTTACTATCTTTACACGCACACCCCTTGATCGCATAGATAGCCACATAGTAAGGGGACCGCAGATTTATCTCTATTATACTCATGCTCTTTCAATGGATTGCAGTGAATGAAGGAATGGGTAAACGAGCAGTCCAAAAAGCTTTCTTCGAATCAGCGCTTGTTGTTGGTGCTAGCGTCTTCCAAGTTTACCTTCTACGTCGCCTGTTTGATAAGAAGCTTGGGATGTCCAGGGTTTAGCTTTAGATTACCCTTGCAGTTTGGATATTTATATTTTTAGATTCTTGGGGTATTAACTTCTGGGTTTGCCACTCCTTTCGTGATAAAACAATTGTAGACACCAATAGCATGGTGATCCTTGAGTTGATCAAGTTATAGATTTGTTGCTACTGCTGACGGACAAGTAGTTGGATAAAACTTGCGTCCAGTAAATATAGGCTG
This sequence comes from Escallonia rubra, assembly GCA_033065855.1. Lineage (NCBI taxonomy): Eukaryota > Viridiplantae > Streptophyta > Magnoliopsida > Escalloniales > Escalloniaceae > Escallonia > Escallonia rubra. Next base: position 334,134 of record JAVXUO010003037.1, on the reverse strand, counting down.
TCGACGGAGGCATGGGGTCCACCTGCCGGACCTGATGTACGATCCAGCGATGGGCTGTTCACCGTTGTGCATTTGTGTGTACACCGTGTAGTACGTGTCGTAGACTAGTTTATTCCTCTGCAGGTTGTATGTTGAGCATACCCAAAGCAGAAGTATCGAATGCTCTCTTCTCTTCCCCGAGCCTTCTCTCCGAGTCATGGCCCTCATGTGTGGAGAGGGACGTGGGATTGTATGGTTTCCCAAATCTTGTCCAGGAAAGTAAGTTTCATGTCAGTGGCTCAGACTGCACTGGGATTAGCTCCAGATTTACATCAGGAGCAGGAAAGCAAAGCCTTGTAATAGTTCTCGACTCGTGGTGGTGGTGGTGGCTATCACTTTTCTCGATTTTCAGGTTTACGAACAGCCAATCCACGCGTTTCAAATTGGCCAGAACCTATTTCGATTTTCCTCGTGTGGCGGCGGCAACTGAATTCCTCTCTTTCCCCTTTCTTCCCGCAGTGTAAGATGGTCCGATTCTGTGTTATCAAAGGCACGCCTAGGTATAAGGTGCACGTCCTGTGCCTAGCCCCTCGCATTGGGCTAGGCGCAGCCCCTTTTCGAAAAGGCACGCCGGAGGTGCAAAAAAAAAGCCCAAAAATCTTAATTTTTCTTATTTTTGCATTGTGACATCATTTTAATTGTTCATTATTTTGATGATTTGTTTCATAACATAATAAATCAATACATAAACCACAAAAAAACCTAACATCCCAAATCTCAAATCAATCAATTCTCTTATTGTTGTTCATTGTGCTAGCCAGTATTATCAAATGTGCGCCTAGGGGCAAGGCACATTCCCTGCACCTCGTTCCCAGCCTTTTCGAAAAGGCGCGCACTTTGCACGCTTAGGCATCCAGGCGCAAGGCCGCGGAGGCGTAAAAAAAATGTCTAAAAATTCTATATTTTTGCATCATGGCATCATCTGAACCGTTCATTAGTTTGATTATTTGTTTCATATCGTAATAAATCAATATATAAATCATAAAAAAAAACCTCAAATCCTTCACTTCACCCCGTAGACAAAGAGAATGAAATTGAGGAGAAATCTCAACCAGACTTGGAGCTTATGATTCCTTTTTTAGGAAAACATTGTTATCCTAACCCTCACTTGATGAATGTTGTCATATGCACTTAAAATTAAATATTTCTCATTGGATTTGAAACTTTTCTAGTGTTGAAAATTTATTAAATTTGCATGTTCTGATTTATTTTTATTTTTTTACATGATTTTATTAGATTAATGCACTAATATTTATTTGTTTTGCGCCTCACGAAAAGCACGCAACTTGCGCCTAAGCTCCAAGGACCCGTTGCGTCTTAGGTGCGCCTGCGCCTTTAATAACTACGATCCAATCTAAAATAGTTTGATTGATTTGGCCCTGTTGTCCTCGTTTCTATTAGGTCCCAATGGGATCTAGTAGCTCCTCAAAATCCAACCGTCCTAGTAAAACTTCTCTGTTTTAAGTTGCAGATTTCATGATTACTAATGGTCAGCATTGAGCTTTTATAACTGGTAAAGCTTTAGAGCATAGGCTGCATGTTTAGCTGATATACCACCATCCGGGCTAGGCCAAAATCACGCTTGGAAATCAAGATTAGTGATGCTATTATCAACAAAATTACTGCTCTACTATAAAGTTGCTCTCTCTGTTTTGAAACAAACATACTACTGGAAAAAGCTCAACCAACCATAACACAAGAATGTAAAGCAAAGCAAAGAAAGCTGCTTCCAGAAAATAACCCATCAAATGAGTAGACATAATAAATACATCAACACATTGTCGGCTTTCATCTTCTTTCCCCACACCAAGTCAATTTTATAGCACAGAAAATGGACTCCAGCAGTGTCCATACCACTCTACAACTCCTACAAGGAAATGCTCTTGTGTTGGAGCTCCTTTTCAAGATTCTGCATGAGGGGTTTGGAAGCAGCAAAACCATTTCTTCTGCAAATCAGTAATTCACCGTGTCAAACAAAGTGCAAAACCAAACTGCAACACATACTCTGCAATGGTAACTAAGAATAAAAAATATGTAAATCGACACAGCTGTTGAGAGTGTCCAGCAGTGGAACAAAGGATTTTCGATACTCTGTATGAAAGTTCATCAAGTGCAAAGTAAACCAAAACTCAGTTCTAGACCCTTGGCTGCAGTGGCAAAAGCACTCTCTTTTATGCATATGTGGATATACTTTATCGTTTCTCCCAAGGAAAAAATAAAAATGGACAGCACAGACCAGATAATTATGCCCCTTCCTTCTCTTTGGCAAGAGAAAGAAAAAACAAGACTTTCTACTCAATTCAGACCAGATAATGTCAGTGTAGGTCAGATGAAGTCGCAATTCTGACATAGTATTATACTCACAGATATAATTGGGACAAAACAGAGCAAACACGCATACTTTGTAGCAAGATCCATTGAAATCAGCAGCTTCATAATGAGTCAAGTATGGGTTTAAAGAACAACTTACAGCCTGAGGCTTCACTGCATCCACTCCATGCTTATAATCTGCCTTTCCTGGTGACTCAGGCTTCCCACCCGTCTTTCTCTCATCCCTGGCCTTGTTAAATATCACAGTAAATCCATCAGCTGAAGCCGGATCATTGACATCCCATTCACCAAACTTCGGCAACGGCTGACCTTTCTCCTGTAAATTACAAAGGAAGAAGAGATAGTACAAAGCGACTGCATAAAAATTCAAAGCTTAAGACAAAAGTTATCGCAAATACAGTTGACTTAAATAGAATTAAGAAGAAACATCGTAAACGGAGTATAACATATATCTATCTGTTCCTGTTCTTCTTCAGTTGATTCTGCACCTGTTTAATGCATAGTGCCCTCTCGCCTTCAATTAACAAAACTATAGCCATACCATAACAAAGAGATAAAAGCTCTACGTCAGGCAAAATGCACCACAGATGAGCATGAGTCTTAGGCCTGATATTCTAATTTCAACTGTTCAACCTTGAGTCACAACTCTTTCCAGGCATGACCTCTTTATGTTACATATCCCACAAGAGAAGTTTCCACTTTCCATACACAGACATATGATTCTTCTTTCCCTTTGATTGAAAAGACTACTTCTAAAGGAAACAATTTTCCCAGCTTATAATAATTTACTTGAAAGATAGTTATTTGAAACAAATGTGAAGCGCGTACATAAAGAAAAGCTCACAACCTTTGCTTCGGTTCAAAGCAACAAAGAAGAAAGAGAGCCAGAACCTTTTAAGAGAAAATTAAACTGTAAAAAACAGCAGATGCATCACGTAACTAGAAGCCACAACTTAGCAAGGTTACACATCAGGTAAGGAATATCAAGCAAGATAGTTTACAGGGGAGGTAAGATTTTGGTCCTCTATGCTACAAGCTGAATACAGTTAAGAAAAAATGCAGAAACCATAGAATACGAGACAGCGGATTGTTTTTATACTTGAATTCATATTCAACTTTATCCTTCACTTTTGGAAAACATCAAGATCAAGCTTGAGGAAGCGCATCGTTGGAATCTTTTTTAAGTTTAAAGGTTGGGCCAGTAGAAAACTTGTTGACGAGGTGATAAATGATACAATTTAGATCTTCAGCATATAACCATAACTTGAGAAACTTCAGCTTCTTGCACTAAGAAAGATGATAGAAAGATGATAACATGAAATATGTTGGACATTATAAATTGCTAACTTTATAACAGTCGAAATGGGTGATATGCCTCTGGTGTTGGGATATGGAAATGCCAAGAGCGATCCACCGTGACAGGACAAATATACATGTTGGTAAGAAACCTAGCCAAAAGCTTGAGACTTGGGCCCAACTATGTATATTAGCCCCCAAACAATGCTATTCTTCCGATGCGGGATAATACCATTCAATATTATCCCAACATATGGCAGTGTCCGCATAATATGCACAAACCAAGAAAGCTACGTCATCAGAAAGCAGCATCTTCAAAGACTCAAGATATATGAAAGATTTTTATGCACTGTCCCACGCCTTCACGAAAGCCAAGTGCCAGACACAAAGCGTTGTGACCAAGATCAAGGTGTCATGATGCACGCAATGGATGATATTTTGGCTTACCACATAAGTGAATACATCTCAATTTATCTAGACCAAGGGCAAATTAGGAAATTGGGGCAAGCTTAAAGTGGTCAAATTTAAAGATTACATAAGGTTTATAAGGAGATCTCAGGAGGTTGTATTGGATGAAGAATTGGATCCATTTAGCTTGCCAAACAATAACAACAGATTCATATGATTAGCTTCCATCTAGTTTATAAGTTCCAAAAGGAGTTTCTCAAGGAATCTTGGGCAAATCAGTGGGTTTATGGGAATCAAAAAGGGGGCGTGTCCTGGGTAACTACCAAATTTTGGGATAAAGTTTCTTGGCATGAAAATCAATTGATCATCGGCCAAGTTTACCTAACTGTAGTACAGACAAAAATGGCACAACTTTTGGAAGGAAAAAGATTACCTTACGGCAATTAGCATCCCCTTCGGTTCTTTAAGTTATCTCTTCCTTTTAAGGATCCATTTAGGATCCATTTGGAAACCTGTACTATAGGTTTTAGAATGGAAGTGCTTGGTGCTGACCCTGAGGAAACAGAGATAATAAAACGTAGACAAAAGGGGAAAATATCTATCTAACAAGTACACAAACTTTAACAAAAGACAACATGATAGCTCGAGCTCCATCACACAACTTTCTCAGAGGTGACCTTTTCAAAAGAACCAACAATTCCCAACCTAAATCTCGTTCATGCGAACGTATTTCCTGAAGGGGTTGCTTCATTTAAACCTCAAAAGAACTAAAACATTAGAAGAAATAAAGATATGAGTATAATATAGAAAAGAAAAAAAAAGGCTTTTAATGCCATTTTGAATCAAATCACATAAAATTGAAAGTTTTTTAGAGCCTTGCCCAACTAGGCATCAGAAATGTCAACTACATGAATCTATAGATACAAAAAAATTAGCAAGAAGGAACTCCAACCACATTTAAAGAAGAAAAAAAATTAAAATCAACCGAAATTATCAAGTCACTCCACTATTGCTTGAAAAGCTCCTAGACTATCAAGTCATTAGCAACAAAAGACTCGGATTGCCATCAAGAAGTAATCAAGCATATAAAAACAACAGAATGGGGTATGACCAGGTGAGCCAATTCGCCAAAATGCTGTAAACAAACAAAGATCGAGCCAAAAAAGATAACCAATAATGACATCAATCAACTGAACAAAAATAGGGTCAACTGTTTGAGTTCAGATGAGAAGAACAATCAATACATAAGGTCACACATGACTCTAGAACCATAAAAGAAGCAAAAAAAAAAAAATTTCATTAAGCATCACTTGAGCCGCTATAGATGTAAATATATGGATTTTCGGAGATGGATTCGATTACGTACCGACATGAATCCCCAGGGGAAAAAAAAATTCTTTGCAGAAAATGATGCAACGCTGGGAAGACGAACAGAGAAAAGAGGAATGTGAGAGAGGAAAGGCAGTGCAGCAGTGGCGGTGATCTGACTTTTATTGGTTTTTCGTTTTTTACTTTTTTCTCCTTCATTTTTTTGCCATTGACATAACTCAAATGCGTTCATACTTATTTGTAACGGTACAATGTTCTCGCATAAAAGAAAACGAATCACCGTGACGTAGGTGATGCGTGCGTAAAAATAAAATTAATAATAAATCTTAAATTGTATAAAAATAAGTTAATCATGCGTGTAACAAAATTAGTTACCAAAACATTATCATCATATGAAACTTAAATTTAATTGATCAAAGTGTTCGACTCTTATTATCACAATTTTCAATTTTATAGGATTGTTCACGCAGACATTCACTAAGATCACATGTGTGCGCTTACAAATATACTTACATGGAAGGATTTTAAAATATTCTAAAATAATATAGGATTATCTAGTATTTATATACTCTTGTAGAATAAGCTAAAAAAATGATGAAAACTTCTAAGGCCTGTTTGACGGAGCTTTTTTTCCAGTTTTGGAAACTGGAAAAAAAAAGTCGTGTTCATTTTTTTTCTTCTTCTTCAGTTTAAAAAACCAGTTTTTAAAATGAAGAAAAAAAAAAAAACTCCAAAAAATGAGTTTTTTTTTTCAGCTTTGGTTTTTTTTTTTGAGACCACCACCCTCCCACCGTCGGCAGCCACCGCAGGCGACTATCAGCGGCAACCTCCGGCGACCACCGCCGGCAGCCACCGCCACCACAAACCACTACAAAAAAAAACTCAAAATAAAAACTGGGTTTTCAAACACAAAAAATAAAAATAGGGTTATCAAACACCCACTTATTTTTGTAAAAAAAAAATTAAAATTAAGCTGCTCTTTAAATTTTTTTTCCCAAAAATTGAAAACCAAAAAAAAAAATTGTCAAATAGAGCCTTAAGTTTCTTAATATTCTAGAGAGAAATCCGCAAATGTAATGGTAGCTATTGAATATGATTAATCACCGTTGTGGATTGAAAGAGTTGAGTAGTATAAATCTGAGTAGAGCTTCAATTATACTTATTCATCAACAATAGCAAGAAATTGTCTCATTCTCACGTGTTATCCTTTATTTTTTTATGCAACTTTGACATTGGTGCAAGTGTGTAAGGGCCAAAAAGCTCCAGTGATGAGTGAGTCGCTGACACACCTAGTGCGGGGACAAAGAGTGCTTGGCACGAGACATGCAAGCAAGATAGAAGACTGACTAAGGCATCCATGGAAATCAATCGCCTAAGTGACAGAGACAGAGAGGAATTGGCGTGAGATTTGTCGAGACATGTGAGTAGGATAGTGTTTTGTGGCAAAAAAATTGATCGGGACCGAACAAGGCTGGCGAGCATGCTAGGAGACTTGCGAAAGCACAACACGAGCAAACGATGACTCACTAGAAACCCTTAGAGGGGGATCCAACGGGAAAACTCCGGAAAGCATGTATAGAGTAAAAGTTGTCTGACATACCTTAGACATGTAGGGTACTTAGGAAGTGCTAGTGGGAGTCAATTACCTTACTTAGAGATAGTAATCACGAGAATCATAACTTTATCGTCCAAAAGGATTGTAGTCCAGTGTAAGTGAGGAGTCTAGAGTCTTCTAAGAGATATAAAACACCTCAAAAAGACATACGTGCATGTAGTCAATATTAGACAGTGTCGCTGAATAAATAGTGAATTTTTTTCCAAATCAGATAGCAAAGTTAACTCAGACATCTACGGAGGTGCATCGTCTAATCGTCACATGAGTGTGGTAGAATATTGCTCGTTGAACTCCAGGGCCGTAAAATCGATAAGTAAGTATAAAGGTAGTGTTATTTGACTTTATTGGGTTTTTATTTTATTATTTTTTTCTTGACAGGCAGCTATTGTAATGGAATGATGTTCTCACTTTAACAAAAAAAAAATACAGAATGTCCAACTCTTATGGTCTTGATCGTTAACTTAAAAAACAATATAAGTATAAAGGTGATGGTGATGTGACTTATTATTGGGTTTTTTGTTGTTCACTTTTGTTTTCTTTATTTTTCTCGATTCCTAACTGCTGTAACACGTTCTCAATTAAAAATAATTGAATTGTCCATTTCTTACAAGTATGTTTATTGTCTTAAAAGCAAAATACGTGTATTAAGGTAGTTGTAATGTGTCTTTTATTGGGTTTTTCATTGTTTACTTATGATTTTTCACTACAAGAAAATAAGTCAAAGTTTCCAATTCTTATGGTCGGATCATTGTCTTGAAACAAATAACATAGTATAATTTGCAGAGTTGTAAAATCTTCTGCTATAATGTGGAGGTGCCATAACAGTTTCAACAACGCTTTTCAATTGTTAAAGTTATTGTCATCGTTGTTGTATTTATAGTGACAATTTGCTAAACTTGCTTAGCGACATTTACACCGATCCTTTTATTGTAAACAGAGCTCCTTCGTGAAGCTATCCATAATCGTTTCGGCTCGTGAAGGCAAAACTCAAGAATGGTTCCTCTTCAGTGTAACGGCAAGAGAGACTGTTTATCTACTCAGCCTATCCTATAAAGCTTTATAGTCTTTCTATCTTTCGACATAATTTGCAGTACGATGAATCTTCTTTATTAGTTACTTTTATTATCATTGCAATTCTCATATATTAAATATAAAAAGTAAAACAATAAAATAAACCCTATATGGCCCACTTAAGTACCTTTTCCAATTTCATTATAGTTTCCACGTGAACTTTTAAAATATATCTAGTGCAAATATTGACTTTACTCTTTATTTATTTACCTGCTCTAGCTTGCCAGGCAATGCATATATTAGATCTACAGTTGTTTTATTTGAGTGCAACGTAACACTTACTTGTACCAAACTATGTCCACAGATTTTGCAAAAGGTCAAAGGGAAAAACCTAATACAACGGAGTATAAGATAAAGTCGCAAATGATAGTTCTTTCGTGAGCAAGCTCGTCAATCCGTGTATTGTAAATGAGCCGAGCTTAACCATAAGATTTAGCTTTATTCAATTGTTAAGCCGAGCTATCTCAGGTTTGAGTGCCGTTCCATAAACAGGTCATCCATGAGCACACTCTTCAGGTGTATTTTGCATTTGCGTAGACAATAAAATAATTATGGTATATTAAATATACACACTATTAGGAGGCTTATTAAAACTTTCACTCAACATAGCATTGTTATGGGATGTGGAGTGATTTTGGAGAAATAAGCATCTTAAGTCAGCCAGGCTCAACCACGAACAGAAGCTCAAGTCATCCCATTTGAATAGACGATGCGAGCCAAGTCGATCATGATATCTTATTAGTCTTAGCAAAACAGAAGATTGCTTACATGACGACTAAAGTCATGAATGTATGTAAAGTCTTAAAGGCTGTCACTGTTAACGCTTGTAATCTCTTATTTATCAATTCAATTCTCATGTTTATTAAAAATAAGATTGATAAAGCATATCAAGCTTGTCAAGAGCCCAAGTATAGTTAAACGACCTAAACTCTCGTCTCTCAATCTTATAGTCCCTCCGTCCTACATAATTTGATCAATTTTTTTTTTTCATTCAGATTAAGGATTTAAGTGAAATACTGTGTGCTTTTCATTCTACTCTTTAGAGAGAGGAGGGGAAGAAAGTAGGTAAAGAGAGAGAAAATTGGTTAGTTGAGTGTTAAATGTAGAGAGATAAATGAATAAAAAAGTATAAGAAAGTAGGTCAGGAGAGAGAAAGTGAGTTGATGAATATTTAAATGTGGAGAGAGAAAAAGAATTAAAAAAGAGTAAATATGTAAAAGTATTTACAAAATCTTTCTTAATTTGAAAATGAGCAATTTTTGTAGGACACAAAAAAAAAATTGATCAAATTATATAAGACGGAGAGAGTTATCTTATATAAGATGAGTTATTCAGAAAATAACCCAATTGATTTCTCCTTTAGCTGCCCTAAAAAGTGAGTTCATGTTTGTTTCATCGTTTCTAAAAGTAATTCAGTTTTTTTTGTTGAAAATGGGTAACCGAAACATTTTTGAATTTTGCTAAAGGATTCCTCACTTTGATATGATTAGAAAACAAAGATATACGTCGCTTTGAATAACTCATAAGTAATTGTAGGAAGCCCCCAACACGTGCTCTCGCTTATCATCATCTTTATCATTACAAACTGAACTCGTCACTCAAATAATAAGCGAGACTTTCTCGATAAACGAACAACGCAATTTATACTATTATAGATATATACAAGTAACCAAAAAAAAAAAAACATAAAACTTAAGCTGCAGTGGACAGGCCAATGAAAGTCCTAAAACTCCTAATACTAATACATGCTCGGTCCAATTTATTAGCCCAAGGCCCCAAACCCACCACGAGTCCAAACTCACTGGGCTCGTTAGGGGTTAACTCAGCCCCTACCCGAAGATGGCGTCCGTTCGTCACATCAGAACGGCCACAATCCGCGAATTGGATACCGTGTCTTTTGTCCAGCGCTTTCGAGCGAATCAGCCATAGATTTTCTTACACCTTACTGTAGTGAGTCCCTTGTTGAAACGGACAGAGGACCCGAATCTGACACGGTATCCAATTCGGTTCTGCCCTGGTTGAAAAGGTTTTGCTATTCACCATCTAATCACCGATTCGTTCGGATATAAACTTGTTACAGACCCGATTGGCGCACCACCGTGAATTGCATCGGCAGTTTGATCGTTCAACTTCGTTTTGGCTTTGTTGATCTTCTCTGGTATGCTCCATAGTCATCTCTTTTTTCTTTTTCTCAAATTGCTTTGATTTATTAGGGCTTCACGCTAACAATATTTATACCTAGCTATGTTTTTCTTGTTAATAGTGGCACACAATCGTCGTACTATTCGGGGTGCATGTAACTCGTTGCTTTTAGCATAGCTCGACTTGTGAAACGACGCGTATTTAATCTTTAACTGCTATTTGAGTTTAATTCAGTGTTTACATCTAGCGAAGTATGTGCCTGGAGTTCGCAAAAAGTCAATGGCAAAAATCCAATTGAAATGAGGGAATAATAGACAGATGCTAGAGCTGGTTTGTCGATTTTTTATTTAGAGAGTCACTTTTCATGGATGAAGGATTGATGCATTAGGTTACGGGTTTAAACCTTGAGGGATTTCATTTCCTATCATACTATGTATAGGCTTAGTAGGAAAAAGTTGAGCAAGAGAGTGAGTTTAAGCAGTCTCTGTCTGAGTACAACATACTTGACATTACAAAAGAACGTGCTTGTACCACTGGATGTGATAGATTTTACGTGTTTGGCTTGTTTTGATCACCACATATTTGCTCAGCTCAACTCAACTCAACTGGACTAAGCCTTTGGGCCAATTTAGTTTCAATTTCCCCTACCTTGTTATTTGACTCTGCTCAATATGTAGTTTTCAGGCAATCACCGTCATATAGATGGCTGACGAAGGAAGGGTGCACCCAGATTGCAGGAATGCAGGGAACCCGTATCATGAATGTAGCGAATATTGCTTCAGAATTATTGCCAATGCGAAGAAGCAGATGAGTACAAATGAAACAGGTTAGTTCCCTAAACATTAAGAATTGGTCATTGGGCCGCTGGATTTTATTTATACTCAGATTGATTTGAACAGCTTATTTAATTTCTTTATGTACAATGTGTATAACGAAGATTCTAAGTGCATCTTTACACCAGTAGTCTGTGTCTTGTTCCCCCTCAAAAAATTATGGGAGTGCATGGTCACTGGAGCAGGGTGGGAGCATAGTTGGTCGTGAAAGAGGAAGGTTTTTATAGCGAGTATTGGCTTTAGGGAGAGTAGATTATGGATTATTCTAAAGCAGTCCATTTGATGCTAGAGTTCTCAGCTTCTTAGTTCTATTTCAATTTCGAGCAATACATGTGTGGCACAGGTCATTCGTCCCAGTTCATATGTTATTTCATTTCATGTTAAGCATGCTAGAAACAAAAGAAAGTACATATCTGGCACATGTAATAGATTACAAGCACCTATTTTGCACCGGACGAAATTTACGTGTAAGCACCTATTCTGCACCTGGCGGGCTTAAAGCATTACATTTGTCGATGATTGTTGTTTGATACCTTGAGAATTACATTAGGGGGATGAATATTTCCCCCGAAATGACCCACAAGCTTTTATAGGAACAATACAATAAAGGTGATTATCAAATTTTCAGTAATGAATTGGTGTCGTAGCAATGTAGGGCTGTTTGTTGTAAAAAATTAGATGTTCATATTAATTTCAGTCTGATCTTCGTGAGGTTGAGATATTTTGACTGAAGTTGTGTGTTGTGGCATCTTCTCTATTTTCTCTCAGTTTCACATGGATTTTGAGTCTCATTAAGATTTTGTGATTTCGATTGCACTTTGCTTATTAACTTTAAAACTTTGATTCTATTCAAATTTTGTCTTAAATTTCTGGTTGGCCTGATTGTTGGATAATTGACACTATTTGCTGCCAACCTTTTGAGTCTCTGATGATCTGCAATATAGGGGCTCCATCACCAGGAGTAACTCAAGCTACTGATAGTTGTGTTCAGCCCAATCCAGTTGCCAGCGTTGACCAGGGTAAGAATCCAGAAGATGAAATACATGAGTTTGAAGATCATCAGAATGTGGATAATGAAAATGGTGTAGAGGAAAATGTGGAAGAAGATTTCACAAAACTCACGGGGAAGAAGAAAAAATTGTTCGAATTGAGGCTTAAGATGGTAAGTACGCAGTATTCGTTATGGAGCACAATTCGAAATTTCTAATCATATTAGAAAGCACCAAAGGGGGCAACTGTTTGCCAAAGTGTATAGCTAACTACATATTAAAATGTCAAAAAATTTCAGAGAGTCATGTACGGACTCTTTTCAAAGACTCTATACAGTTGTACTTTAACACAAACAAAGTACTCATAGTGGAAAACTTTATCTTCTACAGCAAGAACCAGAAAATGCACAGAGGTTCGCACGCTCATGTCCCCCAGAGGCATCTTATTTCGAGTGTTCTTGTATAAAAACCAACTCAACAATAGGTCAACAGAAGTCTAGGCTAACCCAAGAAATATGATTGATTTTTAACTCTTTCATTGCATGATTATTTCAATTTTTTAATCTTTCTTTGGGGTGCGATTATCTACATGCAGAATGAGGCAAGAAAAGCTAATCAAACTGCCATGGTGGCAGAGAAAAAAAGGATGGAAGCTCCACAAGAGTCTAGGGGTATTTCAAAACAGAAATGGCTTGATGGCAGGAAGAAAAAAATTGGTAAAATTCTTGATGCCAATGGTTTGGATATGGCTAAAGCATATATGTTGGATACGCAACAGATGGCAGAGGGAAAATACAAGAAATGGGAGAAGGAGCCTGCTCCATTTGGTTGGGATGGTATGACTTTGTCTTTCTTTCCCTTGTTTGGTTATGATTCTGTGCCTTTGCCTCCCCTCATTCTATTTGATAATTCATTCGGTGAATGTTCGTTTATAGTTTAGTGAACAGATATAGTCAGTGGCAACTGCTGTTTAGTGAATATTGCCAAGGCAAGCATAATGAATATGACCAGTCTTCATCATGTTATATGCATCTGGGGAAATTATTTCTGAAAGCTATGTGAGCTCTGACAATTAGAGGCTGTAGTTTGTATTCTCTCTCACGTAGCGGGAGCGAGAACGTATGTGCCCGAGCCTAAAATTGTACGAGAGAGCGTCTTGGAAGCTCTAAAACCGAATTTTTTGTTTCTTGGTGTTTACGATTTCGCTGTCCATGTTATGCAAGTTCTACAAGCAGTTGAACTATATGTCACGGTGACCGTAAATTCAAACGCATTAGGTTGACGCCGACATCTTCTCTTATCCAAGAGAAAGAGGTAGCATATCTTAGGGTGCATGTTGGTGCGGCGTAGCACCAACATGAGTATGTTGGTGATTCGTCAGGGTAGTGTCAAAGGCTCATTTTGTGAGTGCCTAGCTCAGAGGTGCACATGGGGATATAGGTGTTGGACTACACAACGGGCCTGGCTTTTAATTCCACAAGCTGATGCATTAGGCTTAGCACCGACCCTAACATCGCTCAAAGACAGGGAGATCTATTTGGAAGAGGGCCTGGGAGCCTCATTTAGGTATAACTGGCAATATCTGTATGAGAATGTCCCTGCGTCTGCGACAAGTGGTATCAAAGCCACACCCAGTTTTATACTGGAATGTTAGACCTCCAGAGGCAATAGGCAATGTGTTTGAAACCTCTTTGATGGTGAGCACCAAGATATGCAGGAGGAAGTCACAAAGAGCTGTTGTAGTGCGTGGGGTACTAGCGTAAGATGGGACTCGGGGGAGTTGTTTCATCCTTCTTGCGAGGGCGCAAGTGATCGGGCGTGGTAGCTGTTACAGACTCATTCTATGGGCGGTTAGCGCAGGGGTGTGCATGAAGATATATGCGTTGAAACACTCAATGGGCTTGGTGTGTAATGCACAGCCTAATGTGTTGGGCTTCGCACCAACCCTAACATTGCCCTGACACTGGGGAGATCCATTAGGAAAAGGGCCTAGGGCTTTGTTTAGGGATAGCCGGCCTTATCTGTGTATAATGTTCCTGGGTCCGTGACAGCACCCTTTTGACAGCACCCCTGGTTGTTCTTCGTAATCGTCAAGTTCAAACATCATCTTCGCCAGTGATGTCCTTGTCAGCGGCGCCCATAATTATCAGCCGCAATCAAGTTTTCTTGGCGCCACTGTACCAGGCGTAAGTTGATACAGTTCGTTAAGAAGAATCTGTTTTCGATTATTGTGTTTGCATTTCGTTTCAGTTTATCCATTCCAGTTGTCTTTCTGCCCACGTAATCGGTTATAAGTCGTAGCCAAACCTATTATCTCTTGAACTCCAGTCCAATCACTGAACTCAGCCTGTCACAATGAGATAAGAGAAACCAGGAAAAAGAAAAACTTGGGATCAAGCCCAACTGCTCAACTCTCACCAAGCTATTGCTTCTTTCGTCTTTTACCCTGAGCCTTGGTTACTGTTATTTGAGCCCAAATCCAACTACTTAGAGCGTAGACACGTCTCTGATTTGATTGTAAGTGGATAATGATGGTATAAAGCGCACCCTAGTAAATCTGCATGCCTTCTTTCTTCTTTGTTATTATTAAAGAATGTCATATCTGTGTACGCGCACAGCCTCCGTGCTTCATGGATGTCGGCAGAAAACTTCCTTACGGAGTGTGAATGGTATAGCTGATGAAATTTCATTGGTAGTTATGATGCTTCAGTTTAACGTGTAGTCTCTCTTGTTTATACAGTTTTTAATGAGAAAGCATTGTACGATGCATACAAGAAAAGGACAAAGAATATTGAAGTTGACGTTGAAGAATACAACAAGCTGAAAGAAGCTGATCCAGAATTTTACCGCGAAGCTTCTAGTCTCCAATATGGAAAAGTGAGCATCTTAGCCATCTACTGTATTTTCCAGCTGATTCTAAGCAAAATTCACTAGTTATATTCGTGGAAATTTTTTAATGGACAGGCACCGAAGATATCAGAGGACAAAATTGATAAGATGGTGAAGGAGCTCAAAGATAGGGATGAGAAGCGAAAGTCATTTAGCAGGAGGAGGAAATTCCATGATGAGAAAGACATTGATTCGATCAATGACCGTAACGAACATTTCAATAAGAAGATTGAGCGAGCCTTTGGGAGATACACACTGGAGATCAAGAACAACCTTGAGAGAGGAACTGCTTTGCCTGACTAAGGTATTAGGCATCGCAATGCCCTGTGTTTTGAACTTCCTGGAGTAATCAGTTCCTTCCAATTTGACATTCCTTTGCTGCCTTCCTGTTTTTGAATATGCCGAATTTGACTTGCTGCATACATCAAGAGGCATTGTGTTAATCAAATGCCTCGACTTTGGTTTCAGTTTGGGTTTGATTACTCATCCCATCTTTTATCCAAGAAGGAAAGAAAGAAACTGGTTTTCGGGATTAATCTACATGACTACATCTAATTTAAATCAAACCTGGTTTGTTGGTGTGAAGAATTTTTGAAGTTCTCATTCCAGAAATTGCTAGAGATGGTATTCAGGAGATATGTTGTATCCTTATGATCTCTCATGTTGATCATGGAATCTGTGAAAGTGCATGAAGTTGTGGTCTTATTTGTTTCTCTTTATTGCAGGCATGTATTTCAGAATAGTTGTCGTACATCACAGGTATAGGCCGGGGGATGGAAAATCAGTATACTTTGTTGGATATTTGATGAACTCGAGCTATCGGCAACTGTGCTGAAAACAGCCTTGTATAGTTTAATCTTGTTCTTCTTTATGAGCATTTGATAGTCATTAAGCCCTAGCTGTTCACGCATAATCCTCTGTGACCCTCCACTGGTGTAAAAACAATGCTATTCCATATGGATGTTATAGTGTGCCTTTGAAGTAGCCGAAGCTGTACATTCATCTGCAATTATTTTTTTCCTCTTCTGTGGACAAGTAATTTGCTAGCATTTTGTCCCATGCGATTAACTAATTTCCAAAATGTGATCTTTGTTAGGCTCTGGATCTTTGAGTTCCCATGCAACCTATCTTTCGTGTCTCGGAATGAGAGTTGTGAAGCTACACGCTACAATTTCTCGTTTGTGTACACATGAATTTGTTCGAAGCTACTTTTATTTTTCTTCTTTCGTATTTGCTCATCGATGGAATGTCGTGTTTATCGCTCTATCTCGTATACTTCGTTGACTGTGGACTGACTGTTATCAGACAATGTCAGTTTCTTTTTTCATCAACTGAAAAAGGGTTTAAAGTGGGATTGCTGCTAAATAAAATCTAGGGCTCCTCATAGACATTCCTCTCTGCTAAACATTCCAGACAAAAAGTTCAGTCCAGAAGATCAAGGAGAGCTGCTGCAGAACGAATCATGTACAGACGCAGACGAAACAAATATGATTTACTAGTTATTATAAAGTGCAGCAATCTTGCCATATCTTTCAGGTTACAACAATCTAAAACCTAGTTGAACAAGCTTATATGCTGCTGGGCGGCAATTTTGATCTTTCTGCCGTTGACTCGGAGCTTGTAGTTCAGTTATGCAACTAGGGGTTTTCCTGGTTTTTTCTCCCCCGGTGATATACCGCAGACAATGAACAAGGGGCCAAGATGAGCCCACTAAAAATCTCTCTGGAAACCCACTGGTCAAGCTCAAGATTATCATCAATATCTAGACAAATTACTAGCTACATAACTGAAGCCTTTTAGGAGGGAATCAATTTGAATTCAGCAATTATCGAATATGTTTACCAACAGGGTTCACACTGCTTTCCGTGGATATGTTGAGCCACAGGGTCGAAGGAATTGTATCTGTTTGCCTTTAAACGCCCGAGTATATAAGCTGCCAGGAGATTTCGGGTGGCTATAAATATTTTGATTTGAGCGGCTCAATGAGGCTGAGATATATGGAAATTGGAGCAAAGGTGCATGAAGTGGTATATTTCAGTACCTTTCTCTACTAGGAATTGCTTGCTTCTCCAATACTGTGTCTGTATTCCATTGAGACCTTCGTCACTTCTTCTTCACCACCCAAATCTGAACAAGAAAAACAAAAAGAGCAATGAGATTATCAAGGCCGGAACTGAAACTAAGTTGTTTAAAAGCAGTCCTCAACAGCTCTGCTTACTTAGGGCATTACAATATAATATCTTGTCAGGATACATTGTCCACTCTACTCCAATCACAACACCACGGAGAAAAATACTAGTCAGCATGCTTCACTCCTCTCGTTATGCAAAAATAGAACTTTTAAATAGGTCATCAACAACATAAGAATGAGGCGGCATACATCTGATGGCAATGATGCGCCTCTGATCAACATGTGCTTCATTTACTGGATGCCAGAGGAAGCCTGAGCAAAAGAAAATGAAACCATTGGAGCACCTGCTCACATAGTCGAGAACTAGATCTTTCCGTAGAGCTAAATATTTGATTTTACTGTCATGTGGTATTTATCCATGTTATCCACACCGTGCACCTTGTGCCCTCTTATATAGCATAAAACTGCATGAGAGTGAAGTTCAAGAAAATTATACACAGCAAGGAAACTACAGTAACCAGAACCTAATCAGCACTACTTAAGATGCATCATACCTTGTTTTTCTTGATGAAAGCCTATCACCAATCTTGCAAGGCAGCAAGCTCAGGCAGCGGGATCTATTCCTGGACCCATAAGGGCAGCCTAGTGCATGAGGCTTCCCCGATTGCAGGGGTCTGAGGGAGGGTTGATGTACACAGTCTTTCCCCATCTCTCGTGAAGAGGCTGTCTCCAAGTTTTGAACCTGTAACCTCCAGGACACCAATGGACCAACCTTACCATTGCGCCAAGGCTCACCCCGTTCCTGAACATGGCCAAGTTTTTTACCTGCTCTTGACACGGTTTCTCATTCGTTTGTTCCTCAAGATTTTTAACGTCTTTATAGCAACCATCAAACCTTCAGACAAATCTTGCATACTCTCGTCTCCAGATATCAGTCCCCTCGACCTCATGTCTGCCAGAAGTATAGTCCCCTTTTCATAATCGCTCCTTTTGGTTATGGCATCAATAAGAACAGTAAAGGTGGTGGTATTGGGGCAGAGATCCCTTCGTTTCATCTCTTCATAAAGTTCAAATGCATGAGAAATATCACCATTTGCACAGAGGCCTGCAATGATGACATTGTAAGCCACAACATCAAGCTTCACACCATGAAGTTCCATTATACCTTTTAACTTTAAAGCCTCGACAAGCTTATGTTGTTTGCAGCAAATATGCATTAAAGTCGTAAAAGTAGCAATAGTCGGAATGAGTTGCACCCTAAGCATGCAATCAAGAACCAGCATTGCTTCTTCTGTCTTCCCCAGCTTCACAAGCCCTCTAACCATGGCACTCTCAGCTACATCGCGGGAGCTAACACCAAGTGCCTCCATTTCATCTTTTAGCTTAAATGCACCCTGTATATCACCCACTCTACACATGCCAGTAATCAAAGTAATATATTGTCTCTCTTTGGGAACTATACCTTTTTCCAACATCTCATGTAAAAGATTCTGAGAATCTCGAAAACCAAATGTTATGTTAAGTCCTCTAAATATGGCATCATAGGTATCTCCATCAGGAAAAACTCCCAACACTCTCATAGTATTCAGCAGATCAAAGGCTTTCCCCATCTCACGCCTCTCGCTGCATTTAGAGATTAGCATATCGAAAGTACACTTGTCAGCCATAGTACCTTCTGCAATTATCATTTTCAATATTTTGACTGCAATCTCCAGCATACCTGACTCACAAAGTCCGCAAATTAGAGAATGGCATGTTAACTCATTGGGAACAAAACCTTTCTTTAGAATGGCATTGTATACTAAAAGGCATTTGGACATCTCGTGTTGTTTCGAGTACCCATGTAAGAGAATATTATATGTAGCCAAACTAGGGTGCAAATAGCCTCCTCTCATCAAGGAAAATATGTTTTCCACTTTAGCCATTTGTCCCATTCTTGAGTAACCATCCATAATGGCATTAAGTGCTACTGTATCAGGGTAGAAGCCCTTCTTTACCATCTCTTCATAGAAGTAAGCAGCAGCCTTTGGCTGGCCTGCCTTGAAAAGCCCATCAATTAAACTTGTGTACATCAACTGGTTGGGAACAAAAGTTCCTCTTTCAATCCCTCGTTCAAACAGGAGAATTGCAGCAACCATCTTACCCCTCTTACACAACCCAGCAAGAAGACTGGTGTATGAATGACTATCAGGAAGCACATTATTCCGGATCATCTCATCTAACAGAAGTACTGCCACTCGCAAGTTGCCTGATCTACATGTAGCAGCCAGTAATGTGTTGTAGACAACAGTATCTAATGCAGAAGGAATGGAATGGAGTTCATTCAAGAATTGCATTGCCTCCCTAAAATTTCCACCTTTGCATAGTCCTTTTAGGAGACTCCCGTATGTGCAATGACTAGGGTGATGACCCAACTTAATCATTTCATCAAAGAAGGAAAATGCTTTTAGTGCGTCGCCTTTGCTTGCGTAGCCATTTATAATCCAATTAAAAGTAACAGAATTGGGCTGTACGCTAACCCTACTCATGTAACGCATGAAATCCACAGCATCACCCACCTTTCCACCTCTACAAAGAGAAGCAACTACCATGTTACATGTGAAGAGATCTGCATCATGGCCACTGCGATTAATTGCTGCATAAGTTTTCATTGCTTCGTTTACGCTTCCCTGCTTGCAGAAGAAGTATATTAATGTAGAATAGATGATGTTGTTTGGTACAAGGCCGGACCTATAAACCTTACACATGATCTCCTTGGCATTTCTTACTTTTCCAGCGAGGCAAAATCCATTCACAAGTGCTGAATACGTGACAACATCAGGATCCACACCATCCTTGAACATCTTATTAAGCAGTTGCAAAGATTCATTAAGCATCCCACTTTTGCATAGTCCATCAATCAACATTGTATACGGAATGCGGCCAACAACTACACCATTCCCTCTCATCTTCTCAAAAAGACTTGTTGCTAAATCTAACTTCGCATGCCTACATAGTCCATCTAAAAGAACCCCATAACTAACTTCATTAGGCCTTAATCCTTCCGCTTCCATTTTACCAAGGATATCTAAAGCCTCTAGAAATCTTCCTTCCTGGCAATGCCCATAAATCAAAGCATTGTAACTGATACAGTTTGGTAAAATGTTCAACTTTGACATCTCGTTAAAAATTTGACTAGCAACCTCAATCTTCCCTTCTTTGACAAACCCATTAATGAGAGTATTGTAGGTGACTTCGTTTGGGAGAATCATCTTCCTTCTCATCTTTTTAAGTAACAAATAAGCTTTAGCACTCCTATGGCTTTTACACAGATCATCTATTAAAGTATTATATGTCCAAACATCTGCTTTGAGTCCCTTACAACCCATGTGATCAATCAGCTCAAAAGCCGCTTTATACTTTCCCCTCTTGATATACCAGTTTAGCAATGTATTGTAAGTAACTAAAGTCGGGATGTAACCACTCTCTTCCATCTTTTTTAGGAGATAACGGGCTTTCTTAAACTTCCCTTCCACACACAGATTATTCAGCAGTATATTAAATGTACCGACATTAGGACAAACATTTCTTGCAAGCATTTCCTTGAAAAATGACCATGCACACCCTGCCCACTTGTCTTTGACCAAGGCTGCTAGGATCATGTTACAAGTATAGATCGATGGATTAAGCCTCCTAAAACCCATCAGTTCAAATGTAGCTAAAGCATCTTTCACCATTGAATTTCGTACATAAACCCGAATTAAAAGGTCAAAAATTGCAGGGTTTGAATGGCAAAGAGGGTAAGTATCCATCAGAGCACCAACAATTGAATGTGACCCAATACTCATACCAGCCAAATCTCTCAAAATTGACTTAGCAAGGTCGTACATTCTGGCTCTGACCAGTATGTGGGTTGTGATACAATACATATGAGTAATGTGACCGAGTTCCATACCAGGTTGCTTGATGACCCAATTGAGAAATTTCAATGCTAGCCTTCCATGCACTGGCCTCAGTGAAGCCATCTTATAATCCATGTGGTTCAGTGATTCCCACCGGTCAATTGTTAGAAGTGCATATATACTATTCTCCAATTCCATACCTGCATACACAAGTGTAAATTTAAGTTTACACCACTTACAAACAAACAAACGCACAAAATTGAGTGTACACCACTTAGAAACACACACCCACGCAAAATTAGGTTTTACCACTTACATACTCACACAAAACTGAGTGTACACCACTTACACAAACGCACACAGACTAAGTTTACACCACTTAGACAACACAACACAGAGACAGGGTACGAAGAGAGAAGCATACCGGATATTATAGGTGGGTTCCTTCCTATGCTTTCGTTATAATCATCTCTCAATCGTTCAGTGGAACTTGTATTAGAATACCCTATGTGAGAAAAAGCTCTCAATTTGACCAAATTGTGTGAGAAATGAGGAAGTTCTGTGCCAGTTAAACGACTCAGACAATTTCTCTTCATGGGCGAAGACTACTTTCCTTCCTCTGATTTCCTCTTCTTCTTCTTCTTTCCGCACAATAAGTCAATTTTATAGCCAGAAAATGGACTCCAGCAGTGTCCATACCACTCTACAACTCCTACAAGGAAAATTGGTGGGGTCAGTTATGAAGATGCTCGTGTTGGAGCTCCTTTCCAAGATTCTGCATGAGGGTTTGGATGCAGCAAAACCATTTCTTCCGCAAATCAGTAATATACAATGTCAAACAAAATGTAAAACCTAATGGCCACCATGAAACCAAGGGATTTCCATTAATTACTTCCGATATAATTTGTGCTATGCATTTCAGGGCATGTATATAACACAGACCCACGTTATATGAGCAGTTATGGAAGTTGCACCAAGATACAAATGAAGACAGCTGTTGAGTGTCCAGATGTGAAACAAAAAGATTTTCAATACTCATTTGTTGCTCCGTGAAAGCTCATCCAGTGCAAAGTAAACCAAAACCCAGTTCTAGACCCTTGGTTGCAGTGGCAAAAGCACTCTCTTTTATGCATATGTGGTTATACTTTATCGCTTCTCCAGACGGAATAAAAATGGACAGCAGATAGACCAGATAATTATGGCCCTTCCTTCTTGGCAAGGGAAAGAAAAACAACTTTCTACTGAATTTAGACCAGATAATTCAGTGTAGATAGCGTGAAGTTCCAATTCAGACATAGTATTATATTCACAGATATAATTGGGACAAAACAACGCAAAATCGCATATTTAGTAGCAAGATCCATTGAAATCAGTGGCTTCCCAACAAGTCAATTATATGGGTTTAAAGAACAACTTACAGCCTGAGGCTTCACCCCATCCACTCTATGCTTAAAATTATAATCTGCCTTTCCTGATGACTCAGGCTTTCCACCCCTCTCTCTCTCATCCCTAGCCTTGTTAAGTATCACAATAAATCCCTCAGCTGAAGCCGAATCATTGACATCCCACTCACCAAAACTTGGCAAAGGCCGACGTTTCTCCTGTAAATTACATAGGAAGAAGAGAGAGTACAAAGAATATTCAAAGCTTCAACTGTTGAACTATAACTTCAACTCGCGCTCCAGCTAGCATGACAAAAGTTCTGGCAGATACATGACTTAGATAAAATTATGATGAAAAAATCGCATACAGTGTATAACCTGTATCTATCTGTTCCTGTTCTTCTTCACTTGATTCTGCAACCCTTTAATCAGTTCAATGCATAGGCCTTCTCGCCTTCAATTAACCAAACTATAGCCATACCATAACAAAGAGAGAAACAACTCAGACATTTTTCCTTCCTCTGATTTCTTCATCGTCAATAGTTTCAGCTTCTGTCCAAGGCAGAAGATATGGACTGGGAAAGGGTAATTTTGGTGAATACAGGGCTAGATTAAAGGCCCTTCGTAGCTTCAAACCCAAGCCCGACTCCAAAATCCAAAGATTTTAGAAGTTAGAAAAGCTAAAAGCGTAAAATTTAGTGCACGAGCCTAAAATTAATTCTCCAAAGTAAATTTAAGATAATATTTTAAACTTAGTATTAGATTATTTTTAGCAAAATTAGCTTTAAACTAAGCATAATTTTGACGAAAGTACCAAAAACAGTCTCGGCAAAAAATAGTATTTGAATAAAAGATGCTAAAAGTATTCGTAATTAATAACGCTATTTTGGTACTTTATTTGATCAAACCTGATTATTTATTGTCAATACCGCCTCACTTTCTTAGTTTATGATTCAATCACATTACGATTTCTTGTAATTGCCACACCCCAAAAATAACCGAATTTAATTCAGATTAACCAAGTGACCATCTTAGAATCAATCCCATAAAAACTCTGAATTGCAATTACAAATGTTCCTCCTATGCAGTATAAAAGATTACATCGTTCTGTTGCCAGGCCATAAAAGATTTTTCTATTGACAACATACAAGATTTTTTTTTTTTTTAAGGAATATAAATACAAGAAACTCTCAGAAAAACGTGATACGATACATAAGCTGCTGGTTTTGAAGTGAGAGATCCAATCAGGTCTTTTTTCCCGAGCTTTGTAGCTATTGCGACTCTTCACAAAGCCAGCGTGACTACATGATTCACGTGGCACAAATGACTCCATTTTGGTTCAGCTCAGACTCTTAACGTGGTTCTTTCGGAAGAACAAGAACATCAGATCAGTAAAAGGAAACTTGACAGATACCCAGATAGTAATACAATTTTCAGGTAGCGACTGTTAATGATCGCTAAACATGGTTAGCGGCATTGTTTACACTAGAAGAAGATAAGAATATTTAACAGAGGGAAGGAAGGAAAGAGGGAGGGAGGGAGGGGGAGTGCACAACAATCGATTCCGTTGGATGCCAACATCTCTATCAGCTACATTTATAGCATTATTATTTCAGCTACTACTCCGACCAAATGGCCAATTGGCTCCTAAAGATATACTAAAGAATATGAGAACTGAAAAATCGTTACACGAAAAGGAGATAGATGGAACAAAAACAAAAGAACTAAGATATACAAAGGGCCACATTTTCTCTATTAATCATGTACGTTTTGTTCTCTGTCTATAAGGGCCTGCAAGGTGACCAAAAGACCAAGTATCTATATGCCACCAAGACCCGAAACTTGACCAAAACGACATCATTTTTGTCCGCCGCTACTTTGGAAGATGAGGCTCTAATCTTTCCGTTCATGCTAGAAGAGTCCGAAAATAAATACTCCTACTCTGGAACGGGCATTGCCTCGGATTATAGCACAATAACAATTGGCTGGGATCAGTCCCTCTTCATCTGCAAAGCAAATCGAATGTGCAAGAATCCAGTTAGTAATGTAGGTCATAGACCAGTGTGGAAAAAATTCTGATGCTAATAAACTGAGGCATCCGCCTTAAAAGACAATAAACCTTGGAAGCCAAATGGTAAGGGAAGCATTAAGGGGTACTTTAACAAAAAAAAATTGGTTCTTGTTTTCGGGGTGTCCTTTTTTCCCTATTTCTTTTTTTTTTTTGAGGGGGGGTGTGTGGAGAGTTGGTGAGGGTCGTTTTTCCATTGGTTACTTTGATGTCTCCCCATCCCTCATAGGTAAATTGGAAATTTTTAGTAGGCTCACTTTCTACTATACAACCTGCAAGGATATTTCACTTTAAAAACAAAAAAGTATCAACTATTACAACATATATAGACGATTGAATTCCTATATTCGGAAAGATAATCCCACTCCAAAAGTGAATCAATTCACGATCTCCTCTCACGTGAATAGTACCAAGTTTGGCGTGAATTCATCATAAAAGGAAAAGAGAGGACGACAACGGAAAAGCATTTGAATTAGAGTCAGCGAGTTGCACGTGTAAGTTGCAACTGATCAAAGAATTCCATGGATCCAGTAGCTTTTTTGAGAACAGAGAAGACGGGATCTGATTTTATAGGGTTACTTTGGCCATTACGTAGATAACTTCGGAAAGACACAACGCTACTAAAAATCTTAATAAAAGGAGTGCTCATACCAAAATTCCTACTCACAATGAATCAGAAGAGGCTATAGTGACCCTCTAGTGAGCAACTCAAGTAAGCTACAGGTTCCATTTCCTAGACCTATGCTACTAATAGTAGCACGCACGCTTTGCTTGTCAAATAGGGATCAGATCAAGAAGCTCGAGGCATGACCTTAATGCCCATTAGTTTGGTCAAGCATTGTGCAGGGTCCCTTCTTTTAATAGCTAGCAATTATGCAGGGTCCATTCATCAGATTTCTGCAGAATTGCAATTCAATAAAACTTGTCCCGTTTTTTACAATTTTCTTTTGGGTACATATTCTCATGTATGATGTCTTTGTTATCAGATAAGTGGGTAGCACTTCCAATCTGTATGTTAAACGCTACAAAATTTGATCGATTATGCTACTACCATTTTCTGCCCATAAAAGTAACACATTCCAGATGGATTAATAAAGGCTAAACTGCAAATAACCCCCTATGGTTTGCATTGTAGTGTCACTTAACCCCGTAAGGTTTAAATTGAATCACTTAACCCCCTCACATAAGAAGAAATCCATAAGGTTGATTTATTTTTATATCTTTCTTTTCTTTCTCTCTCTTCTCTTCTTTTCCTCCTTGCTTCTCCAACAGACTCGCCTCGAAAACATACAGCTGGATGGTAGGTGGTGACAAGAGGTACTTGGGTGTCGGAGAAGCAATAAAGGCAAGAGGGTAACGCCTTCTTCTCCAGATCTGTGAAGGGAAGGGGGTGGGGTAGGTGTATTCTCCAATCCGTTGAAAGTTATGCGTGAGGATTCTCCAGATCTACAAAATGACGTGTACTCCAGATCTGTGAAAAGGTGCGTGCGTATTACCCGATCCATGAAAAGTTGTGTCGATTCTCCAGATCTACAATATGTTCTGTGTGCTTGTGTGTGTGTGTGTGTGTGTTGGGGGGGGGGGGGGGGTATTGTTTATTGGTATAACTTGAGGGTCTTTCCAGATCTCGATTCAGAAGCATGATGATTTGCCTAGACTGAATTGTGGTGGTGTACATGGTGACTATTTTGTTGGTGTTGGTGCCAAGCGGAATTCAGCGGGTTTTGCCGAGGTGATAACGGCAAGGGGTAGGAAGATGTGGTGGTGCTGTGACAATGATGGTGGGTGTTGTCGGTGGTGGTGTGCTTGGGTTCTGAAGTGAAGGTGGATTGGTGGCGCGTGTTCATCCCAGTGGTGGTGGCCGATGGTTCAGATTAAAAAGGAGAAGGAATGTAGGATTTAAAAAAATAAATGAAAGAGAACAAATTTTTGATTCTTTGATATAGGAATTAACAAAAAAAGTTCTATTCCATCTTTGCCCTGCCAAAACCTCACGTGGGAGGCACAAAGCGAACAATTCGGTTCAATTGGAGCGATTTGGTAATGTCAAGGGGTTTTAAGTGTTTCGGGGGTTAAGTGCCACTAAAATGCATATCACAGGGGGTTATTTGCAACTTAGCGAAGAAAGGAGCCACACTAACATGTACATAGCAGTAGCAGACTTCAGGGCAGGCAGTGCTGGAGCCATGGCATCCTAAAGAAGCTTATTTCAACCAAAGCCAAACCCTTCACTCGCTTCGTGGATAGCAAGTAGCAAACGTTCCTGAAGCTGTTCCTTGGAAGTATATTCAGGAAGGTCTAGCTGGTTGAAGCTGGAAAATAGAAACCAATTATCAGACGAGATTGCATTCGAGAAACCAACAGCAAGCACTGATAATACTTCATAATGAAGTACCTAAAAACACTTACCAAGTATGAGCCGAAGGCAGACGCTCGGGAGCTCCATATGCCTTGTGAATCTGAAACCTCTGTGGACCAGAAATACCTTGCAGTGCTTTAAAACCCTCCAAAGGAACCTAAGAACAAAAATAGAAAAATTCAATGGCTTGAAAGTACCGAAACCAATACAAGATCATGATCCTGCTAGAAAACTCGCGCATATTCCTGCACCATCATGTAATTGGTTCTATGTACCTCTTGAACATACACACTTCATCTCATAAATCCATCAAAAAAGAATTTCATATCCATAAATAAATATCCTCCTATATCCATGTTGCATTTAAAAAAAAAAATCACACCCCCCCAGCAGGGTACCTCATATTAAGCAGCGCAGCGGTTGGTCATTTGTTTCTAAATTGTATTCCTGCAGTTACCCTAAACACCTCTCTTAAGCCAAAAAAGAAATCAATGCCAAAAGTGACTACGTTTTGAAATCTTTGTAACACGAAAAAAATTCCCCCATCCACCACTTCCATATAATTTCCATGTGAACCTTCGCAACAAAGAAATTTGAGAACTGAAAGCATAATGAACTCAAATCAATAACATAGTAATCCTTTACTTTGTCTAAAGTCCAGTGGAAAATGAAACGTAATAAGTGAAGCAAAACAGGGTTAACATTACTTGGCGGACAAACATTAGGATAGCCTCTCCTTTAACTCAGAAACGTGTAAAGCTACTGAAATAGAATGATAACATTGGAAGAGAACTTGATTGATCGAGTATTAATATTTCACATCATGCACAAACTTACTTTTGATGTACCCGTAACAAATTGCAGCAATCTTGCCATATCTTCCTTGTTAAAGGCTTTGACAACTTCCCAAAACCACTGAACAACATTAGATGCTGCCGTATACCCAGTATACTCTGTGTTGGCTTTCAAATCATCCACTGCAGGAACAAACGCATTATTAAGAAAATTTAGTCAGGCAAAGCAAGTTGATACCGCCAGCAAAATCATGAAGGCCAAGCCGACTCACTATCAATTTCTGGAAGCCCACTGATTAGTAGCTCGAGCTCTTTATCGTTAAAAATTGAGATCAGTTCCGGTGGTATCAATTCGTTAAAACCTTCTAGGAAGGAAGTAATTTGCGGGCGAATAGCATTTGTCAAAATATGTTCAGCCACAAGGTCGACATACTCATGCTTGGTTTCTTCCGTGACCCTTGTATTTCTTCCTCCAGGTTTAAGCTCATAATCAGTTACCTTTAATCAAGCATAAAGAATGGGGACAGATAAGTTCATGTTACCTTTAAGTTAATGGACAGATAATACAGTCACAAATTAAATCCTGAAGCATCATACCTCTGTCTTCTCATAAAGGATATGTTTTTCTTCATCCGCATCCATGCTAAATGTCAGATCAGGTATGTCACTTACATCATTCTGCCAGGGAAAAAGAATAAGACAAACATACCATACGTTCGTATTACACTGCATTGTTAAGGCTACTCACCTCTAGCATCCACTTCAAGTTTTTGTAGTAATCAGGATCAACAGCCTCTATATCATGATAAGTCACCTTCACATCAAGTATGTGCTTGTAGAAGGACCGAGTGAAATAAACATCCAGCAGTTGTCCATCAAACAGCGCCTTGGCAACCTATGGAAGAGAAAATAGCACAAAAATAATTAAATATAGAAAAATAACTATGACAAGCACAAATAGTTTCAGATTTTCAATAAAGATGGTCCGTAAAGATTTACCACGCGACCCACGA
The DNA here is from genome assembly GCA_033065855.1 of Escallonia rubra. NCBI lineage: Eukaryota > Viridiplantae > Streptophyta > Magnoliopsida > Escalloniales > Escalloniaceae > Escallonia > Escallonia rubra. The sequence continues at coordinate 305,564 of JAVXUO010003037.1, read as the reverse complement.
ATTTAAAGTAAGAAAGATGTTCAGTCTGGTAGACAGAATTTGGGTTTGGTTGGAACGTGGCATTATTTCCCCCAGTTGTGAAAAGCAAAGCTCCTTTGTCAAAAATGACTCTTGACAATAACTGATACCATTCTCTCGTCAAACCACCAGCGTCGATACCCTCTTCACCTTGGAAATGCACATTCAACCGTCCCTTCAGATCCAGACTCGGTCGCATCCGTAACTGGTTATAGGAGTCCTCTAGAACATATGCCCGCCGAACACTAATCCGCAAAGGACCAGAGAGGTGTTGCTCATGCTGCTGCCTAATTCTTGAGCGGAAATAAGCTCTTTTATTGTCGAAGTCGATCAGCTTTGGCGCTTTCAGCATCATAGACAGTGACTTCTCTAACAAAGCGGGATTCTGCCTCACAAAAGCATTCAGAAGTCGGCGATGCTTCTCAGCAAACCTTGCAAAAGTGAGAGCACCTTCAAGCTTTATCTGTTTACATTTATTAGACAGTGGATCTGAACTACCAGAGAACTCCTTCACTTCTCTCGCAGTTGCATCAGCATGATCTTGCTGCATGCTGGAATTTTTTTCCTGTAGTTTTTCACATAAAACCAAGAAAGCCTCGATGAAAGGTAACAGCCTTTGAGTTCCAGGAGGAAGAGGAGGTGGAAGGGATGAGGAACCTTGTACATGCTCCCCAACATTCATATTCGACACTACTGAAGAGAAAGTGCTTTGTGCCAGCTGTGTCTCCGTTGTGCTTATACAGTCACTCAATTGTTGCCACAATGGCTCAAGTGCAACGTTTAACATCCAAATAGTGACTTGGTCGTCGGGTTCCCCATTACTGTTCCCAACAATACTGGGTGAAGTTAGCGAGCTAAGCGTCTGTAATACCCGAAGAATAGCAGCACCAGCCATGGATCCAGCACTCAAACCCAGCATGTGTGTATTTCTAAGCGTTATGAGCTCACTGACAGCTGAACTGCTCAAGCTATGAGCCAAAGTTGAAAGTTCTATAATAAATAATCTTCGATGAGGGGGAGCAACTGAGGCCAACTTCTTCAGCACCTCACCAGCAAGCAAGTAAACTTTGTCTGATAGCCTAGTGGACAAGCGCTTAATATTAGACAATGGATAAATTCATTAGAAAGAGGAAACAGGGTGCGAGACAGAGGGACCAATGACTCACTCATGTCTATCGACCAAGACGCAAGTCAATCACAGACACTTGAAACAAGTATATATACACACGCGGAAAAATAAATTTTCAACTTCTCTATCAAATTCAAAAATAAAGTGTGGGGGTTAGCTAGTTCAGCTGGTAAAGTCTCTTGGCATTATACCAAGAGGCTTGAGATTGATTCGCCTACATCCAGGATGAAAGCGAAATACCCATTATGTACCTCATGCCCAGGTGGCCTCCAATTGACACACAAAATGTAAAGTGCTAAAACATAATAGTACCCTTCATGGCCAAGAAGGCTGCACAGGTTACGCAAATCAGACTGCGGCAGCTTCAAGAATATGTCATACATCTTGATGCTTCTCTGTCTATCTGATGTACATAATCCATCACTGCCATTCTTAACATCTTGACCTGATTCTGCTTCCACCAAAGGGGGGTCATTTTGATCACCATTTGCAGCTACATCGCCAGACAGATTTTGAGAACTGGTTACTGATAATTGGGAATGAGGCTGGCGATCTACCTTTGATGCTGCATTATAAACTACTACTTGAAGTAGACCCATGACCTGCATCATTTGCATAAAGCAAATAATGTAGACAAAACATATATATTCGTGCAAACTCAATGGTGCAAGCTGTTGATAAAGCTGAGAGGGAGCACAGAAAACAAACTCATACCTGCTCAAGATGAGCAACACTACGCAGGAAAAGTGGATGAGTCAAGAGCTTCAAAAACAATATCAATGGAAAGTCCCCCTCCTGGGAGCTTCCCACTGTGTCTGATGTATCTTCTCCTCCCACAATCTTTTCCTTGCCCTTATCTTTCTTGTTTTCCACATATTGTAAGCTTGAAGACTCCGGAACAAGGGAGGGGTCACAGTGGAATAGGAGGTTGGCAACAGCAGAATGATTGGTGGACAAATAAGTCAAAATCTCAAGAATTCGGCGCAACACCAGAGGAGGAAGACCTGTGGTACAACAATAAGATTAAAGCAAAATCAACATGCTGAGACATGGACAAACAAGGATAACTGTTGTTACATAGGAACAGAAACATACCATCCAACAGTTGAGACCGACCATAGACGACGTTGTACTGACAGCCATAAAGCCTCTGTGAATTAAACGTTATTGACCCACCAATGGGCCCTTCAGTCACAGGCTTGATCATGTCAAGTAGAACACGAACTAGAATTGCCCTTGTGGAACTATGCGCACATAAGTTCAACAAGAGTCTCTGCAAAAGGCCTTTCCCAAGAGGCTAACAACAGAAGAAAGCACAGGTCACCATTATGGTTAAGCAAAATACTCTTAAATAGCTACAGGTCTTTTAACGAATAGTGCTGAAGCATTATGCAATCAACTTTATTTGCTTCAATTTACCAAATGGACCTATATGTAATTGAAAGCATAAAAAATATCCTGAACTTAATACAGCCATAATGAGTAGGACGCGAATCCTAGAAACAAAAAAAGCAAATCCATCTACTCCATCACTGAAGTATCACTATAAGTAAGAAAACTTCTTGAATCTATTTTTATCAGATTTGTACACAATGCCATACTCCAGTTCAGGCCACCCATTAAACGTCAAAAGATGTGCAAATTACCTGTGCTAATCGTAGAAGCCTGACTAGTGCTTTCAAAGCATTGGCATCCAAAAGAGGCTCCCCCTCAACTTCCTTCAACTTCAAGCTCTCTAGCGCGGAAGATGCCCTTCTACCAATTGTAACACCAACACCCCTGTCCATCACCGTCTGCCTGTCAAAACCCAGACCATTCCTGCGATTAAGCCTCTGGGTACTTCCAAACAGGCTGCGAGCTTGATAGTGACTCATTGCTCTGTCCCTGAGCATTTGCGCTTCAGCAAGTAATGGAGAGGGCAAAGCTGACAGAACTGCTTCTGAAGAAGTCAAAAGCACCTACAATAAAAAAGCAACAAAGAAATTTAGTACGACTCAAAAAGTAAGGAGAGGCAAAGTTTCAAAAATGCGAACCTCCTCACGCAAATCAGCAGGAAAAGTAGCTATGATCGAGGCATTATCCATATCAACAGGTTGTCCTTCAGCCTGCTGTGCAACCCTCTGAGCACGTTGTTGGGCTAAAACTTCCGCTTGAATATCTGGAGGAAGAGCTGCTAAAAACTCTGGATCAATATCTTCTGCTGTAGGAGGTGCATAAGTTGGAGCCTGGGCAGGCAGTGTTTGCTGCGAAGCAAGAACTTCAGCCCTTAGATCTTCAGGAAGTGCCTCCAAGAAGGTTGGATCTATACCATTAGAATTAGGAGCTTCGTTGCTTAAACCAGTTTCATCAGTCTGACTAGCATCTCGTGCAACCAAGTTGTTCTCTATATTTTCAACAGGTAGAGGTTGCCCAGTCTGGTTTCCTTCCGTTTCTGCCACCCTCATATCAATATCGGCCCGCTCTTGAACCGCAGAAGCATGACAATCTGTAACAGAAGTTGCCACTGCATGATTACTGGTCTGGCTATCTGCTGCTGAGGGTCTATCCTGGCCAACATCATGAGCACTTGCAGGTACTTCGGAATTCCTTTCCTGTTGGATATCAGGCGAGGTAAGAAAGTCTGGGCTCACCTCTACGTGCTCACTCGCAGTTCCATATCCTTCCCCGATTTCCATGCTATCAAGACCATTCGACGTACTGTTGAATAAAGGATTTGACACAGGTTCATGCGCAAGCAGGACTTCACCTGCTTGTTCGGCAACCACCTCAGTGTTAACATGCTCTTGACAGGAAACGAGCGTATCATGATCAACTGTTTCATGACCGCTCTCATAATGCTGACCTTCACTCTGCTGAGCACCACTGTTATCACCATTTACTGCCAGTTGGCTGTGATCATCTAAAGAGACATCTAATTGTTTCTCTGGCAGCCCTGAGTTGTGCGACTCCCTTTCAGCAGGAGCAGTACTCCGCAATTGAGATAGGAACTGCTCTTCAACTGCCCGCGCAATAGCAGCAGCCTGACCACCAGCTTGTGGCTGACCATCATCAGTCCAGCGGCCATCACCTGGCCCTCTTCGTCCTGGCACACGCAGCGACTCCAGACCAACAGAAAAATCAGCTAATGTTGGTGGTGCTGCACCCCCAAGTCGGTCGCCAAATATGCTAGTCGGTGCATGATCATAAGGAAGAACAGGAGCATCAAACATGTAGAAATGAGCCACGTCAAAGCTTCCAGCAGACAAGGTTTCTAAATCCCGGGATGTGTTCCCACCTGATGCCCACATTGAAACCAAATCCCCACTCTGTGCTGGTCTCAATAACAGAGGATGCTGAAGGCTATTTCCTTCTGTAGCAGATCGCTCAAAGGATGTCCTACTTGTCTGACGACGGCGATCAAAGCCCAGAGGCCTGCGGAGACCAAAAAGGTCATCAACGTTCACCCCTTCAAAGGGCTCAGCAGCAACATCAATGAGCCCACTTTCAGCTCCAGGTTGCCCAAGTACCTGCAAATGATCTAGCCCATCAAGGGCCTCCCTCCACCTTACCTCTATGACACGATTATCATGGAAGTCGTCGTCCTCCTCATCAACCATGTCATCATTGTATTCATCTCCCAGCCCAGTCTCGTCATGGTCTTCCCCATCAGTATCAGCTAGAGACATCAGCCCAGTACCGTCTTCAGCTATATCCTCGTCCTCGTCTTCCCCCTCATCATCATCTTCATCGTCTTCACCATCATCCCCCATATCGTCGTCTTCATCACCTATATCGTCATCCCCCCTGTTCTCAACATGAAAACTCATTTCAATTTGATCTCTGCCGTGTAACACTGCACCATCTTCCATGTCATCACGCATGAATTCCATGCCCAGTTCCACAGTTGGATTGTCAGTCAGTGTCTCCTCCATGTCAATTCTCATACCTTGGTCCATGGAAGGGTTTGGACTGAAATGCTGATCACCATCATTCTGAGATGTTCCTCGAGGCTGCTGTTCAGTATCCTCTGCATCGGTAACTTCATGTTGAGTGCTGTTCTGGTTTGGCTCTACAATCTGAGAGGTTGAAGCAACAATAATGTTATCATCAGATCTCCCACCTGAACCTGTAGACTTTTTCTTCAGTGAGTCAGATTTGAAAAGTTGTTCAGTAGAATTGGCAGCCCGTGTTAAGCTTTCCAAAGCCTTCAGTATGATGTTTACAACTTTGGGTGCATCAGGATGGTCCAAATCCATCACCTGAAGAATGCCGGATAAACATTGAACCATTCCGCCATCTATCATGCTTTTTGCTATATCAGGAGAGCATCCCGAACCTGGCAAGTTGCTCGAGGAAGAATTTTTCGACAAAATGGCATACACCAGGTCAACAAAAGCAAGGACCTTTCTGTCTGGAAGTAAACTCCTCTTGGACGAATTGCTCTCTAAGTTTGAGAATGAAGATAAGGCTTTCACAAGCTCGGTAACTACCCGTCTACGCCCTTCGCCAGAACGGCCACACAAAACCACCAGAAACCATGAAGCTTTTTCTGACAACTTGCCTCTCCAATCATCAGGTCCAGCAGTTTTATCCATGGACGCAGAAAGAAGACGGTGCAAAACATGATGCAATAACCCACCATTTCCGGGGCATTCAAGATTATTAGATCCCCGAAGTTGACACATCTCCATGTCCCGTTTTAATATGACCCCAACCGCATGCACGTACATCAGAAGAATATCACTCAATAACTTAAGGACAAAAGTCACCCTAACCAGTCCTGCAGATCTCTCTGAAACGCTGTTCGACTCAATCTTCCTTGTCTCCTCAACCTTTGACTTACCCTTCACACTGGAAGCCGGTTCATCTACTTCCATTGCACTCGAGTAACCAGTAGAATCTTCCTCGATGTCGGGTGAAGGATACTTCAGTACGATTTCAAGCAGCTGATCAATCACCTGCGTAAGATTTGCAGGTATCTTTTTGTGGCCCTTGGCACACTTTCCCAGTTCATGAGTCTTATTTTCAGGAATTCGTATACATTCACTAGAAGGAGCTCCAAGTTCAGTACCAGGAGCTTTAGGTTTATCCTTTTCTTTCGATAACCCGACAATGGTCCTCCCTCCTGACGATTCCAACTGACAAACCGTGGCTGCTGCTTTCATGAAGACCACCGGATCCCTAGAGATAACAGGAGACATTGCTGTCAAAAAAGTACGTGGGGAAACATGACCACCATGACGATTTCCACTTATAGTTTGCCTTATCTCCAATTCCATAGCTGTTTGCAGTGTCTGAGGATCTTCAATGAGATGGCGAATTATAGCAGATGCTACCGTGTCAAATCCTGGGAAAAAACAACTTCTTGGAATGCTAAAAAGAGCAGCCATGCCTCCATTTTCAAGAAAATGCAAAGCCAGAGAATGTGTCTTCGTCAAGCGAGCACACAACTGAAGAACAGCCTGCATGACCACAGCTGGTACGTGCTGTTTTATCAGATCACAAGCGACAACCAAAACCCTACCACTTTCCTCAATAGTCAAATGGCCAGTAGATTTCCCAAATATCTTATCAAACGTAAAGCTAGATACTTTCTCAGAGGCCTCTGTAGTTGATTTATTCTCTGTAACTTCTTGTGTAACTGATAGCGAAGCATTTTCCCTGTCGGGTGAGGATTCCGTCTGGGTTCCTTCTGTGCTATCAGGAAAAATCCTAGGCCTGGATTGCAACAAATTATCCAAGATAAGGAGTAAAGCACTGATGCACTTAGGGGCCAGAATCTCATTACCCGACTCAGATCGAGCCTTAAAATTCATCAAGATATCAATTGCTACAGAGACAATGCCATGCTCTGCAGCAACTTCCCGTGTACTTCCATCTTCAGACAGAAGTAATGCCAAAGTATGGGATATCATACACAATGCACTGGTATCCTTCGAAAATTCCAATGGGCAAAGCTTTAGTTGCTGAATTAGATAAGAAATCACTTTTGGCCGATCTTCTCCTTTGTTTCGATTGCAGAGGGTGATAAGCAAGTCTGTTAATGGGAAAGCCATTGAGTCATTACTGTGGAACAACTTCATTGCTGAAGCAAGTATGTCATCAACAGGAGGTGCCTTTGTCTGTCCCTCTTCTGTCAGGACATCCATCGGTTTATCAGTATTATCGACTTTAGATGTCTCTGATGAGTTTCCCAGTGACAATGCAAGAGCTCGAGCCAGTTCATCGTCCTCCTGAACAGGATCTTCAGCATGACTAAACAGCCATTCCATGGCCATCTCAACACTATTTGTTTCCACCCGCCTCAGTGCTTCCTCTGCTCTTGCCCTTGTAAAACCCATCTCCACAATGGTAGCAATAGTTGCTTCATCAGGAGGGGGGGCAATAAAACGCTCATTTGTACTTCCCGAAACACCATTGCGATTTCTCTTCACATCTCCAACAGCAGAGTATACATGCGTAACAAGGGAGACAATCAGATTGATAAAAAGCGGATTACAACTGGGAAACATCGGGTGATTCCAGACAGGAAGTATCACATCCAGAACCTGAGATTGCAGCATACGAACAAAGACTTCTGGGTCTCTAGGAACAGGAAACAACCCAATTGACAGGCCAACTACAACAGGCTGAACAAGCAGCTGAGCCTGGGATGCAGAGGTTGGAGACAAAAGTAAAGCAGAATTAACAAAATACTCCAGTACACGGCAATAGCTCTGCAACGTATCAAGCAGCCATGAGCTGTGAGACAACTTACTTCCCTCACCGATCTTCTCATTATCTATACCTGACAATGGAATAGTATATGGCGGTGTCCACAATAATTGACTTGTAGCTTCAAATGTAGTAAGCAGTTCCTTGAAGGTCCCATGGACATAAAAATTATTGATCATTGCTGTGAAACAGGTACGCCGTCTACTGTCAAACACAAGCACCACCATGTCATCTACAACTTTTCCAAGATAGCGGCACTTTACGGATAATGAACTATCGAGCCCAGCAGAGGTAGAATAGCCAGAGAAACTAAGAGCCTCGAGAAAAACTTTAGCCAATGCAGTTCCAATGCTCTTTGAAGCAGCACTCAAAGAACCAGTCTCAGCTCTTCGGCGGTTTGGTGATGTGAATCCTTTAACAAGAGCAGTGAAGAAAGACCGCAAAGTGGAAGCAAGTTTGTTAAGGTTTTCCAAAACAAGGACCTCAGTACTTTTCTTCTTCGTGTCATGGGAAGAAGTCTCCAAGTTATTCCCTGATACCTCAGAATCAATGTGTAAGGCTTCCAGATGCCTGCCTGTCCTTCCCCCTCGTATACGTGCCAAACCGTGTCGGCTACGGCGACTAAAGCCTTCACCAGAACGAACCACGGAAACAAAATCACGATCTAGACCCCAGTGCGGGTGAGAAGTATTCCTAACAGAAACAGGATTCATGTACCTCACAACCGGAATGTTCACATCATCATCGCTCTCTCTTCCAGCAGCATTAGATACAGCAACTTCTGCATTTTCAGATTCAACTTCAACATTGCGCTTCTCATCCACCTTAGAATCACAACACAAAGAAATCTGCCAGAGAATTTCCCTGTAAGCCCTTCCAAGATCTTTCAGCGCATCAGCATCTGCAGTACCCAATTCAGACACCACGGTAGTACTGCCCTTCAAAAGTGAGTTGGAAAGAGAGAGGATACCTTCTAAACTAGAAAGGCACCTCAAGATCTTTGTTCGCTGTGAAACTTCAACCTGAGCAAGCTGACTCCCTCCAATTGAAACTAGAAGTTCGTTTGTCGATTTCAGATGCTCTCTCAAGAATAAACATACTGCTCGAGCAAGGGAAGCAGAATGCTGTGGTGAGAAGTTCTTAAATGCCGCAGATATGCTCTGGCCAATAGAGACCGAGAGAGGCATTAATGGCAAAGTAAATAACTGCATAACAGCTTCTATTCCCTTCCTCTCAACAAATAGCCGACATGTGTCAGAATTTTGAAGAATTGTTTCAAGCAGACGAGCAGCATTATTTATAAAATCAGGAAGAGATGATTCGCCATTCACCAAGGAGGCATCAGTAGACGGTTCAGGGAGCGGCTCAAGCCTTTCAACCTTGCATGATTCTCTATCATCTGTCGAGGCCAGATTCCTATCCTCGGGATCAGTTTCCATAGGAACAGGAGTTGAACAGCCTGCAGAATCAGTGGACGAAAAAGAAGCTTCAAGCCCGGATCCAAGCTTGGAAATGGCATTCAGAATCTCAATCAACATTTCCACCCCAGGCCCACGTAATGACGAAGCATGGCGCATTAGTTCATCCAGACCACTGGACAAGGATCCCGGAGTATCGCCAGTGAGGACACGCAGGTAGACTTTGGAAGTAAATATTTTCACAAAGCACCTCAAAGCATTGCGATCTCTCACAGCCTGAAGGCCATTGTTGCTCAGACACAGAGCATCTAAGCACTGAGGTACACATGTTATGGCTTCTGCAGAACAAAGAACACCATCCATTATAGCATCTAAAAATGCAGACGGAAGACCAGCTGCTTCCAAGATAGAAAAGCAGGTTGGATCTTTATGAATGAGATCACTCATAACAGTTGCTGCAAGTGAGAACACCCCACCACCAAAATCTTTTGCTTTTCTGAAAATGATGCATAAGCAATGTGGCAGCAAACTCTCTTCCGACCCATAAACACGAGCAGTGCTTCCAGGAGCATAGGTTCCCAGAGATATGGCACGTAACAAAGCTTTCATCAGTGACCGCCGATGATATGCAACCAATGCTTCAGAATAAAGCGGCTGCATGCTATCTAGCTCAGAAGAACTGGATACAACTACTTGAGAACTGCTAGCGTCAGAACTATCTACTTCAATAGTAGCGCCTTGCTGCTTTGAACCATTTTCAATGTTAGAAACTTCTACCTTCAACCTTGCAATGGTATCATCTAAACCCCCCAAGTCTCTGAACAGCGCAGCAGCTGGATTACTGTAATCCATAAAAGCTTCCAGAACATGTACAGCTGTGCTGACCAAATGCAAGTGCTGAGGATCTGCATCTTTAAGAAGAGGTAGAAGAGTCGGTATAAATCCTGCTTCACGCATGGCTGAACAACCTGATGATGATGAGACCAAAACAGTGACAAGAGACAGTAAAGCCTCAGCAAAGACGACTGACCATTTTGATGAATTGCTAACAACAGAATCAATGGCCTTCTGCATGAGGCTAGATAGGATGCCACGGTGTCCACCAGATGTTACAGCCGTCAACACAGTAGGCTGCCGTGACCGATCTTGACAAAGAGCAACCAAGGATAGCAGACTCAAAATTCGAATTTTCTCAGGAACGGCATCTTCATAGCTCAATAGCATAACCAACTCATTAATGAACTCAGGCTCAGTGTTGAAGAAAGATACCAAGTCATCAGTATCGCTGCAAGCTTGAACGAGAACTACAAAAGCATATAAGCGAATGCAAGTATACTGCTGTCGAGCAGCTAAGGAGCTGAAAGCCCTCGCAAACCTCAATCTTGTCAACAGAGAGAATCGTAAACTAGGAGGTACCCTGTATTCTGTAACTAACTTACTCAAAAGTTCAAGATCAGACTCCTGCCGGTCATTGATATTAGGCAAATGAATAATTTGTAAACCTTGGGTAGGCTGTTCTGCAGCAATGGATTCATTTAAAGACTCATTTGCAGCATAGAACTCAAAATGGAGGGTGCTACCTAACTCATAAGCAACGGGATCGGATCCATTCTGTGTAGCACATGCAATTAATCCAAGCCCTTCTTCCTTTCCCCCCCAACCTTGTGCAAAAGCAAATAGTTTTGAATTAAGAGAAGAATCCCTTATGATGTACTTTCCAATCGTTTTCTTTAAGAAAGCTGCCAAAGTTTGCAAGCAGGCCTCAACCACATCAGCATCGGTGGAAGCAAGCAGAGAGGACAGATGATGCTGCATTTGTATATACCAAGATTAAGACATATACATGGAAATATATGGACAAAGAAGGAAGGAGTGAACTTGAAATAAGGAACTATTGTCACCATCTGCTCAAAAAGCTTAAGTTGCTAGATAATGGGCCCATCAATGTTATCATGCTTAACACTCCACCCCACGTGCAAGCCCCGATTGCACGTGGAGAGACAATTAAAATAATAAGAAATAAATCAACATTCACCACCACCAAGTGCACAAAAACGAAGTGCAAGTTGCACGAATGTAAAGGGGGGACCACATACGCAAGTGGAACCCAAGAACTTGGGCAACGAGAGTCTGTTACCAAGTTGATGGAATTAGAGAGCTTAACCCTCAGGTTAGCCTTCATTTAGGAATAGAAGATCACAAAAGTACCCCTTTACAGGAACTTCCACCAGATGTGACGATGCATGCTTCGGTCATATGCAATAAAAAATAATTCAAAGAGAAAATGAAGAAGTGGTATATCAATCTTAGAGAGAAGAAACAATACCTCATAAGAACTGTAAAAGTGCTTATTTGTGCAATTCTCCAGTATTATTCTAATAACACGGAGAATTTGAAGAACAGCCTCTCTTGGAAAGGGAGGATCAGACTCCAAAAAATTATCCTCCACCTGCAAATCTTTCCTTGGTTTTATGTACTTCTCAAAATAAGTGTCGAAGTGATTAAAGAGATCAACCCAATGATGAAAATCTCCCTGCATCAATGACAATTATCATCAAGGAAACCACATAGCAGTAAACTTATACAGAAGCTTAGGTAGGTATATGAAGGTACCTTATCGAAGTCCCAAACAAAACTTTTCAGGGGTTCTTCTGTATTCTCAAGTGGTACCGTTGTCACACCATTGATGAAAGCTCTAATTTTTGGAGGCTGAGAAGGCAGCAAGAATATGATTAGTTTGCAGCAAACATGGCAGCTTCTACATTATTATAACAATAACACCTCACAAGATAACCATGGGTAAAAAACTCTCCAGCCAGAATTAAATAAATAAGACAATGACCAACAATCATAGTCAATTTGGCTTTACATGCAACAACTCCTCCACTGGAGTTATATTCCCCAAACTTTCACCTGGCAGGCCCAGTAAAAGTCCAGATGCTCAATCAAGCAACACAGACACACCGAAATTAATTTGCTCTAGATGTTTGTTTCCCAAACCTAAATCCGTTGTGGAAATATACCTAATATAAAGACTAGACGCCGTAGCTCGTTTCAAGAGATAGATATCTAAGGATGAGATAAGTGGGGAAAATTGATGTAACGCCTCAAATCCAATTGCGAATTCTAAACAGGAAAGAAAAAAATACTGACACGCGAATAGAGAGAAAACAAAATCAAATGATGATCGTAAAAATTTAGTAAAAAACCAAAAAAGCAAATTAAGGATGCTTTTAATGTAAGTAAAACATCGAATTACCAAACCCTAGAGGGGTATTAACACATGTACATATGGAGTGCACACAAATAACTGGAACTAACCAAACTGGAAACCAAAAGCCAAGAGAATACATTGGGAACTACGACTCAAGCCGCTACCCTCCAAAACTTTGAAGGAACAATTGCTTCCACCGATAGAGAAGGCTTTTGCTACACCCGCAAGCATTTCATCTAATCCCTTGGTCAAACTCAAGAACATTGACGACTGATAAGATGCCAAAACAGATGCCAAAAACGGCTTCGCCCTTAACTCTTCATTATTAAAAACCTGAAGCCTTTGAGCCACCTATCATAAACGATGAACACCGCTGTCCAGCACTCAACCACCAATAAATTCAATCGGAATCATCGAACCCTCAAGGTTGGCCCCTTCAACGCCGGCTCAGTTGGAAAACTGGTAAAAACACTCTGATTTCCCGTCTTAACGGATAGAAGCACCTCCACCCACCAATTTCAACTACTAGCTAAATTCAAGCATATAATCTCCCAGGCTAGGAACTTCTCGTAACCAATCAAACTACCGCCAGTACTAGAAAGAGCTTATGAAAAGCAGGAGAGGGGAAGCTAGGAGCGCACATATTGCATATCTCTAGATTCCCCTAAAGAATTTCACTGCATTGAGTAACTAATGGAGATGGGTTGCAAAATAGGGGAGCTACTCAGAGAACAGAGAGCACAGGCATGGTGACAGTATTTGTAAACTAACAAGTTAAGATGTGTTCAGGTGCACATTTGTACTAAGAAAAGAATGGTACACCGGAGCATGTTCCAAATTTTCAGATTTTGGACACTGCAGGACACCGCTGTTTTATAATATTAATTTTTACGTATATATGCCAAGATATGAAAGACAAATGTCATATGATTCACCATTTAATCCAATTTAGCTCTATAGTTGAATCAATATAAGTTTGAGTAGATACTGGACTTTTGAAACGAAAAAATCTGTTCCTCGAAGGGTTTATTTGAATTAAATGGTAAAACTTTGGATTTCAGTAGAAGTATTTAAAAGTTATGTCAGTATGAAAATATTTAAGAGATGATGGGGCAAATTATTATAATATTCAAACTTGTGTTAATTTATGAGATTGCAATTTTCGGCAGAAAAATTCTCCATAGGCAAAGAGGAGGAGCAGTAGCCCCTTCAAAGATGCTGAACAGGGTTCAGATCGAATTCAATCTAGATCTAGGACATAAAGTAGACAAATTTGATCAGAACGTGTTCTCTTTTCCAGATGGAGATTGAAATTATTTTTTAATTAACTATATATTCGGACACCGGAAAGCCGTTCTCCGACATGTGTCCGGCGGTGTCGAAGGCGGGTCAGTGTCTCGGTAGGTGTCGAACACCATACCTTGCCCTCCTAGCGGTGTCTGTGCTTCTTAGATTTCTCTCGGCTTGGAAAAAAAAATTATATAGGAAAATGTTACATTACACACAGTATGAAAAGGTATTGGCAGTTTCCACCAGTCCAAACCAAACTTCGTTCCTTGATAACTGGAGAAACATGCGTAGTTCACTAATACTTTCACGCCTCTCCCACACTTATAAACTTACTAAGTTTCTGTGTAAACATCCCCAAATAACTCTAATTCGATATTTTCTCGAGAATTTAATATACCAGAGTTGTTAGCACCATGCTTGGGGTTTTATCTGTGATGGACGTGATTTACATACCAGTAAAGCCATAGAAGGGGGTTTTCTGGACCATTTTTCTTTCTATAAGTAACATGGGATGATGACTACCCAACATACTCACAATGCTTCATTCCCATATGAGTGCTTCAAATTTCCATATTCCACAGTGAAGGTACATATGTTGAAGGTGTAGTCTGACTACTCTGATTCAGGAAGATTCTTGCATATTACATCTACCAATAGAATTTTAATTTCTGAAGCGTGCAAACTCAGAAGATATTTCAAGTTTAACCCAGACAGTAAACAATGAATCAATACATTCTCTGAAATACCAAGGGGTACAATGCTATTTACTTAAATGTGGAGGGTAGCCAGGGTATTTCATGCTACAGGGAGTGCGAGTGTCCTAACCAAAGAATATGAAGAAATTATACGGAAGGAGTAGGCAATAAGTAATCATCACAGTTTAGCGTACATGATACACGCGAACATTTTTAAAGATCGTGTGCCTAAAAGTAGGTGCCTCTAAATCATGTTTTTGTTTAAGAAATCTGATAAAATGTATTTATAAGGTAAAAAGGTTGGATTGTCCAAACATCGCTAGAAAGAGCGAACATGCGAGAATGTTGTGAATCCCCACCAGCTAAAAGCGGATAGCACGCAAGATCTCCTTGACATTCTAAACCATTGTGCACCCACTTTGGTAATGAGGATGACGAGCATTCTTAAAAACCAGGTTTTTGAAAGCTATTCAACTGCTGGATAATTAACAGACCCAACGGTTATTGCCTACGAGGCTACTTCGGTAGTCAAATGCAAGACAGAGGTAAAATCACCACAACACTTGGGGTGTTATACACATTTCAGACATATTATCAAACATTCAAGGATATGAGTGCCTTCAGCCTAATTTTGATTATTGCCTAAAAACTGCAACCAGCATGAATTAAAACTATTACAAAGACATATACTATTCCAAACAAGTTATCCGTAAATACACTTTTTTAAAAGGTGAAGTCAATATTTATTCAGGTGTGCCCTTCTAATTCCAAAAAAAAAAGTATAATATGGTTTCAAAATATGCAAACGATTTTAGATATATTTACTGCAGATGCCTCTTAGAAGGCCTCATATTTCACGCAATCATATTTTGCCAGCGTCCTAAATACTTCCAACTCTCCTCCAAAGCTAGAAAGAAATTGAAAGTTCCCTTCGTTTAAACAAGAACAGTTTAGTAGACGCCGGGAACTGTCATAAAACAAGACCCACGTTACACACAACCAACACAATTTATAATCAGGAGAGAATCGTATAGATTCTAAACCCACACTGCACATTTGAAGAAAATCACATTTTCCAGTACCAAACTCCACAAAAGGCTACGAGAATTACATCCCTATGAAGTAAAAATTTCAAGTTGGCAAAAATGGTAAAGAAACTAATAAAAACCCAATCTTTATACAATCTCTCACTCAATCTTTCACTCCTTAATACCCATGGATTACTCGTCAAACATTAAGAACAATAATGCATACTAGAAGAAACTAACATAAACCCTAGAAAGAGGTAATCAAGAAAACACCAAGAAAACACAGATATTGAATGGTTAACTAATGAAAACCAATCTTTTATACAGTCCTTCACTCGTTAATACCCGTGGATCAATTAAAGAGCAACAATAAGCAATAATCAAATAAACCCTAAAAATAAAAACAAGAAAATATCAAGAAAAACAGAGTTATAATATATGGCTAACCACTTCAAGAGCCCTCCTCCTCTTGAACTTCATCTTTAAACAACCAACTGAATGAAAAGCATCTCCCGAATCACAAACCCAGATGTCAAATCGGTCAATTCACGGCGTACAACCGATCGATGCCCGCGGGACCTTGAAAGAATCGAAGTATCGAAGTGCTAATACGTATGGAGTGATGTACAGATCGGGAAGTGGGTTAAATTGAATTGGGTAAATAGGCGATTGGTGTGATATGGGATGAGGGAGTGTTTGGAGAGAGGAATGTTGTCTAGGGTTTTCGAAAGAGGGTTTTGATCGGAGATATATATAGAGAAAATTTAGAGAGAGAGAGAGTGACAGAGAGGGGATAGAGAGATGCAAGAAATAGAAGAGACTCAGCGAAGCTCGTACCATGTATATGTGGAAGCGCAGTGGGAGTGGAGAGAAAAATAAATGTGAAAAAATATTATGTTTTTTTCTAAAAAAAATTATATTTTAATTTATATTCCCTTCACAGTAAAAACGAACGGAAAGAATCAAAAGTGTCGTAAGATTAGAAAAATGATGCTCTATTATCCGGACTATGACAAATGCTTAAGCTCAATCTAACCGAAGTTATTGATATCTTATGGTTTTTATCGGTACAATAAAGCGTTAAGTTTACGTTGATTTAATTTTTAAAAGTTGTGCATGATTTGGATAACTACTAAGAGTTTTAACTCAATTTCAACCGATGGCAGTACATACAGTTTCTACTCAGGACTGAATTAATTGAGAAATACTTAGAACTCAATTACACAATGAGTAGCCCTTCCTTCCCTTAAAAATGACACCGTTTGATGCACCAATCCGATCCACTTCAAGTCCATAGGTACTTAGGCACCAAGTAAAGAAAAATGACTACAGTGCCCTCAAACTAACTCATATTTCCGTTTGATCTATGTTGTTTATGCACATAATAAACTTTTTATATGGATTAAAGTAGCTCTGAAGACTTTTCAAGTCTCCCAGATTTTCACTGCTTTGCTGGTTGTCATTGCATTACATGGCATCATCAAAACATTTTTTAAAGCTTTTGGGAACCCAACCAATGGCTTTTGTTACAAAAGTCTTTCCTTTTCTTCCAAAAGGGTGCAAGAAAAGGACCAGAGTAAAAGCAGATTATTCCTTTCTTATGGAGCAAATCTTATAGCAAGATAATGTGAATAAGTTATCCGCTGTTTGGACAGCCGGTATTCCTCACTTTTTCTGTATCCATCTAACTATTACCATCATACAATGTGGAAGAACATTAAAACAGTGTTCTGCATGCTTCATACAGTGTAAGATTTTAAACTTCATTCTCATCTGGCTGTCTCTCCCGCCACGAAAGTTCGTCGATTTTCTCTGACTTTCGTAAGGCAAAACTAATTAATAAAGGAAAGCAGGGAAAAAGCAGCAGAGTGTGATAACATAGCTATTAGAAGTTCAAAGCAATACATGTTTTGCATGTTAGTAGTAAGGCCCCTTTCTCGCAACTGGATTGCAGATATGAAGCTTTTGCTATTAATGTAACTTGAAGGAAATAGACCAGAAGGCAAGATGGCCTGGTTTGCTCACTGACCACGCACGGTGGCCTTGAAAGTCCTCTTCCACAAGAGCCAAGACAAGAGCCATCTCGCTAATTGGAAGGAAGAATGACTGAAGCTCATTCATATCAGCGCAAGTGAATGGCGGTGCACACAAGCAGCCTCCAGAATTTAGCTTGTGAAACCCTTGAAAAGGAAGTTTCCATCTTGGTTCCAGAAACTGCTTATCCATTCATAACAGATTGACCTGCCCGCAACTAGTTGTTTCCTTATTTCTATTAGTCATCATCCAAGGGTTCCCTTTAAGATAGTTTTCCCAGAACAAAATGAAATAACCCACTGCAAGGTGAATCAATTGCTTATTTCCAAGTGAACAGAAGCAGCATACCTCATGTTCTAGGACCTGAAGATTGAAATACCATGGATCATAGACTATAAATTTATCTGCAATCCTGACTCAACAATACAAAGTCAACTGAATATGTCCTCGACGTCCAAGGCTAGAAAGAGGATAAAGCCTCTAAAAAGAGCAAGACTAGAAGACCGGAAAAGGACATGTTGAGGGAGAGTCGGTAGGTGTAGTTCATGAAAGATAAAATGAACAACTTTCTCTCAGGCAGTCTTCCTTTGTGAACAAATTGGTTCCTATGTTCTGAGTGCCCATTTTGTCTCTATGAATGTGGAAGCATGTAGAGTTGCTACAACACTTCAACATTAGAGGCTTCAGTCATCCTCATCTCCGATCTCAAAGACTAAAGTTCTGACAAGAGTAGAAGATTTGGGCACCAATAATCTGCCATCTCTGCAGAGAGAAAACGCAGGTTTTTGCTTAGTTGCAGAAATCCTGAGATTATTCGAGGCAATGAGAAGACGTTTACCAACTTCAGGCCTTTTACGCCCATTTGGTAAGGTTCCAGAACTTGGTTCAACGGGCAATGAAGAAAGTATCATTTTTGGACGTGCTCTGACTTTGTAACATGGCATTGTATATGATTCTCTTCTTAAGCATTTATCATCAGTTCTAGACTTCAATTGCTGTGCAGGTCGATGTTGGATTGCTGCAAAATTTACCTCAGAGCTAGAAGTCACCTCATCATCATTAGAGAAATACTTCTTGATGATGCCTGAAACTGATACTGATTCTGATAACGTCTTGCTAGGGACTGGAATGGAATTTGGCTCTCGTCTGTGTTCATTCTCCATTCCAGTGTCAAAGAGACCAGACCTCTCAAAATGAGAAACTTCTCTCTTATCAAGTTGCTCGGTTTCATGTGTTCCTGCAGTTCTTCTAAGATGCCTATTCTCAACTCTTCTTGGGGTGTAGTTTTTGAAGCGCTTTCTATTTGCTTTCTTCTTTTTTTTCTTTATCCTCGAAAGGTGAACAGCTCTTACAAACCCTTTTAGTACAGCTTTGGCGTAGAGAACTCTTTTTATCCTGCTCTTGCTTTTGCATTCTGTGATGTTAGTAGCGCGATTATAGAAATCGTCAGCCACACATTTGGATGACCGCGGATTGCCAAACGTGCTCGACACCCTTGCTTCCATGTAAATGAACCATGTTCCTTCCGAACCATTGAAAGCATGCTTTATGGGAAATGTGTCAGGCAGACAGTATAGGCTCGAGTTTTGCTTCACCTACCAGGAGGAACAAGAAGATGAGCTTGATTCAATGCAATAAAACTGGAAGGTAGAGGAGGCAGGTTGAACAGTGCCAAGTGCCAACACATACCATCAATGCATAAACTCTGATCTCTCCAAGTTTAGCGAAACAATTCAGATGTTCTCTTTCAAGTTCTCCTACAAAAAGGTGATCTAGTTACTTTCACCTGAAGCGAGCAAGACTACAAATGCAGTCACTAGCTTTCATGGCGACAACATCAAATAATTTATTTGAAAAACAGTAAGCACATGGCAGACAACTATGCTTGTGACAGAGCATGATCTATAACTAGAAGGGCTAACATACTAAAATCTTTCAAATATGACAGAAGGTGACAAAGAAAAAGTACTTTGCAGAAAACCGGTGAGCATCAAGGGTGGAAGAAATATAGCATTCGTTTTGTCACCTTTTGTCATATAGCATCCATTCATTTTCATGTTGCAAAAGAACTTGCGCCTGAATCTAACAAAGACTGTTCTACCTCTGACGGCTATTGGAGTGACACGTGAGCATGTCCAATTTCCTTCCTCTGTAGGTGGTACGCTTAATATTTGATGTAAACAAACCAAGCAAACATGGAAATTATGCCTAACCAAGAAAATCAAGCTACTGGCAGCTTTACATATCAGGAAAACTGTTGGTCATTCACCAGCTTAAGTGCTTGGCACCTCAGTGAGGTATATTTCCAACACCAAGCTAGATTGAACCATGACAGCGACAATGGCACTTCGTTAACTAAACTAAATAGACTTCGAAAGCTTTAGTTTCCATCGCACATCTTTCCCCAATAATTAAATACAAGAGCGACTCCAGAAAAAATGACCAACAGCTATCCACAAGAATCAACCCCACCCCAACCCCCCACTCACTCCTTCCTTTTTCTCCCCAAAACTAAAGAAGTAGCAATACTAGAACGTTCAACATAAAATCTCACAAAAGATAAGAAAACCAAAGACCCATAACCGGGATAGAAATAACGAACAGGCATTTTAGTCTATTTGGAAAATGCTCTCCCAGCGCCATTCTCTATCTACTTAGCCACACACGCGCACACGCATTCATTACACATCCAAGAAGATGATTAGACATTGGACACAAAAGAAGTAACCCAGACAAATAAACATGTGACTTTTCAATAGCAATCAAGAAAGCCCCTTATGTTCAACAGTGTGTACAATCAAATTAGTAATGAAAAGTGATCTCTGTCGAACAGAAAGAGAATGTGCGGCTATACATACATCTAGATGGGATGCACCAAATGAAAGATTGAAGTGATGAGTAGCAAAATGGAAAGAAAACGAGGGAAATCCCTTACTCTTGAAATCCCCAGCTGTGATGTCTGGGGAGGTAGTCATGGCCATGTGGGTATCCAAGTTCGAATTGATAAAGACTGGTACTTTGCCGAGGCTCGAAGCCATAGGAGGCTTTGATTGGAATGTAATACCAGTGGTTACCGCTCAGACCTTGTTCATCAATTTTGGTTTGCTCTCTTGCGGACATGGGTGCTGTTACAGCTTGCCTGTATCCCATAATTACATAGGCAGAAACTGGTCATTATTTCCATAATTAAGCACGGTTCGGTTTCATATTTTTCAAATCTATCTCCACTCGGTTTATCAATCGACCGAATTGACCTATGATATTTTAATGACATTCATTCATTATTTTTACAACGTGATACTATATATATATATAAACTGAAGCATTCACTTAAAATCGCGACATGTAGGATTTTTAGAACTCCATCTTTGCGACAAGTATGATTTTTTAGGAAGATTCTCTTTCTACCACATAAGCTTCAACTTTGCATGTGATAGTTCTCCAACTTAATTAGTTTCTTCATTTAGAGTCCAACTTTTTTAAATTGGATATATACAATTCAAGAATCATATTTGTTTTGGTATCCTTTTTCTTTTCTACCCTATTTAACTCTTTCATATGATTTATTAGAAAATTCGTAAGTATAAATTATCTATATTTGTAAACTTTATAAAATTAAGAAGCCAATCATACACCTTATAAAACTCTGCCTAATCACTATACTTATATATTAGGCCCTAGTTTTAATTATTAACACCTTATAAGATTCAAGAATCCTATTTATTTTGGTGTTTTTTTCTTTTTCTACCTTTGTTTTGGTGATTTTTTTTTCCTCCTTATTATTTAACTATTTCCTATCATTTATTATTAGAAATTTCGTAGGTATAATTTACCCTATATTTGTAAACTTTATAAAACTAAGAAATCAATCATACACCTTATACAACTCTACCTAATCAATATACTTATATATTAGATCCTAATTTTGATTATTAACACTTCAAAAGCACTTTAAAATAACATAATTTTTAAAACTCTATCTTTACGTCAAGTTGGAATTTTTAGGAATCTTCTTCTTTTGACACGTAAGCTTCAATTTTGCATGTGATAGTTCCCCAACTTAATTGGTCTTTTGATTTAGAGTCCAATTCTTTTGAATTGGATATATATGATTCAAGAATCCTATTTATTTTAGTGTTCTTTCCTTTTTCTACCTTATTTAACTCTTTCATATGATTTATTATTAGAAATTTCGTAGGTATAATTTGCCCTATATTTGTAAACTTTATAAAACCAAGAAACCAATCATACACCTTATAAAACTCTACCTAATCATTATACTTATATATTAGGCTTTAATTTTCATTATTAACACATCAAAAGTACTTTAAAATAACAATATAAAATCTAAAAAATATGAAATATGAAATCTTCTCTACTTACTAACTCTTTATTATGATTTTATTATTGAAGAATTAATAGGTATTATTGATTACTACACGTAAGATTCGCGACACCTAATATTTGTTGATCTCTTATATTTTTTATAAGTAAAATTTTTAGAACTTTTGATCAGCAATTACATTACAAATTCCAAGATAATTATATGTTCTTTGAGATCGCTAAAGGTAAGTTTGAAAGAAATCTAATTTTTTATAAGTTACGCCGTTAGAGTCTAACATGTTACACTCAGTTTTAACTAAGAACAATATGTATTTGGAAGAAAATAAATGTAAGGGTAAATGAGTTTAAAAAAATCCATTAATTGATAACAATGGCCAATTATGCTAGTTAAGGTAATGCATTATTAGGGAGATTTCGGCGGTAGATGTCACAGTATGGCAGTGGTGGGAACTGGAAAGGTGACAATTATTACAAATGTGATAGTGATAATTCTTGTGGTGGTAGTTGTAGCACTGTTAATGAGATTGAGATTTGTAATAGTTCTAGCAAGCGATGGCGGTAATGTTTCATGTAGTTCTTAAGATGGTTGTGATGGTGGTAATCTTATCAATAGGGTTATAATGATGGCAGATGTGATGGTAGTCGTAACAGTTAGTAAGTGGTAATTCTAAGGTGATTAGAGGTCGCATTAATATAATGTTGGTTGACAAGTTATGCTCTAATATGCCATGGGCAAGTGATAAGGTGTTCACAGTGGTAGTTCTAAATATGAACATTTACAGCGTTAGCACTAAGGTGTTTCGAGGTAGTATCAACGTAGCAGTGATGCATGAGTTATACTCGAAATCTGGATTGGGGCAGTCCGAAGAAAAAGACATAGTGATGACTCGATTAATCTTCGATAATTTGAACATATACATAGAACGTACTTTGAGTGCTATATTTCTTTTTCATTATGCACCGAACAAAAAATATGCGAAGTGCTTTGCATAAAGAAATATATCATATGACTCAATTAGCATTTATGCTCATAGAAAGGTTGAGTTTCATATACATCATCCTTTAAGAGGGAAAATCTTAACTCTTTACTAGATTTTGTTAACAAAAACAAACATAATTATAAAAATATGCATATGAATGGTGATTTTCCTGCCTTCATACTAACTTTGGAGATAAGATTACTTTAACATGGTGATTAGAACATTGATACTTGACTATTGTGTTAAAAGGTATGAATCTACAATTATATCTTAGTATGAGATTGTAGCTCATAATTTGTAACTAAATGTCAAAAGTATTACTTATGAAAAAACATTATAAGGTTATACCATAATTATTTTTATTGTAAAATTCACATCCGATTTGTAAGTAAAAGCATGCATCAAAACTTTCAAAAAATGTGTTTTCAAGATGTGATCTTATACTTTAATTTATATATTTGTCGGCAATTAACAAGAGTTGTAACGTATCAATAATCAATGTGTTTTAACCAATATTTTCAACACCTTGTTGTGGTACTTTGAAATCTTTCTAATATTCTCATGCATCTTCTTGTTCTATCAAAGAAGTTAGGATTGTTGAGTACAATTTTGCGCGTATATAAAATGCATGAACAACATAGGCTGCGAGAGACATATAGATGTATATTACATTATTATTAAAAATTTCAATAGTATGACTTAATGCTTGTTTGTTGTACCTCTTAAAATTAGAAGGAAGATAAAATTTTAAACCTATCACGTGCATTTGCACGGGTTCATTAGTTAGTAAAGTCAAATACGAGTACTCGTGACACAAAAGTCTAGTAATAAATATTTCTTGCTTATCTACGCAATCTTTCTTATACGTCAATAATAGAGGTACACTTGAGTTTTCTGTGTAACATATATCTGGAATAATATTAATATCTTACGTTAACACGAGCACTTAGATATTGAATATAACAAGATTATGTGATAGATAAAACAAAATTTCAATATTGAATACTATTTAGATCGAATAATATGTGTGTGAATGAGACAACTTTTTTACATGTCCGCAAGCCAATTCAAACTGAACAGTTTAAGCAGATTAAGCTAAATCATCCAACCCAATAGTATTCAGTTTCAAAAATCCGGCTCACCCCTAGCACTACGTGGAGTGGGTTATATAATGGGCATTTGCATTCTTTTCTTTTTTCGAGATTAATAGAAATATATATAAACAGAATGCAAAAAAATATAAACACATAAACTGATTTTGGCATCAGGCTATCCCAAAAAAAGAACCAAAATGGTGGAATACAACCCATCCGCTGGGGTCCATATTTCTCAAAAATCCCAAAGAGGTCTACGTCATCTGCACTGCACACTTCGATGTGGAAGAGCAAAAATACTAACATGTACAGATGAAACCGCTCATAATACACGACAAAACTAACTCAATAGGCTAAGAAAAAGGTGCACTCTTCTTGGCAATATCTACCGAATGCAAAGGCATCAGCTTTGTTTGATCCTATATATATGGTAACATGGCTCATCTGCTCGGCCGTTGCCGGTAATGTGCATGAACGTATGAGCTGGTGGCCTTAATAAAACAGAATGCAAGCAATCATGAGCAGCAAGCCAAGAGATGGCTAACGGTATCGCAGTAGCTAGAAGCGACTGGTGGTCATCGTCGAGAACAATGGTGTGCATGAACTTGGTAATCAATCCATACCAAGCAAGACAAGTCCGATCCCATATCGTAATCCAGGATCATGAGTTGTCGTGGCAATCTTGGCCACAAGAGACAAGAAAACGCATCGTTCGACCGATGAAATACCGAATTGGGGGGCGGGGGAGGTTAGAAATTGTGTTTATCCTTTATGGCCGTGGGGCGTGCTCCATCCTTGTTAGCATATGTCTCTGGCATTGTGGCGTTTCCTGTATTCATTCGACTAGATCTTTAATTTGCATTAGTGTATGCCGTGGACTAAAAACAGCTACACTCGAAAATGCCCTCATTTCAATGACCCCAGATAAACCACAGAGCTATCGTCACGCAATGCTGTTGGTCATATCAACTTGTCCTGCATCCAAACAAAAGCAGTAAATGAGGCAGATATGGCAGCCATAGGCATATTTGCCCAGATGGAACGCACCATGTCATAGTGAAAGAAAAGGTGGCATTGCACTTATGCATACGATTGACACAACTATAAATGGATGCAGCTCAATAGGGCCATAACCACACTTTACAAGTTCAGTCTTCACAGGAAGTCGATGTCTTACAAATTGCCAACTAAAAGTAAGAATTTTGCAGGCAAATGCATTCTCCAGAGTTTGCGCCAAAGCCTTAAGGCAAGCCAGACCTCTCCTGAGGACGACTACTTCTGATATAGCACATCGAATTAGAAGAATAGTATAAGGAATCGAGAACTTGTCATGATTCACGTACGGTCAGCTATGGAATAGTGGGAAATATATGAAATATTTTAGTAGCGAAGAGAGCAAGAAACAGTCAGAAGACACGACCAAGAACCCAAGTGAAAGTATCAGGATTAATTAGATCGGCGACTCACATACATTGATTATCACGAGTTTAATAAAAAAGAAAGAATAAATGCGGGGTTCGCAACAACCACCGGTCATTCCAGAGAGAGAAAGAGACTTCCCACATGCCAATAAAGCCATTGCATCAATACCCTGCGTCCCACTAAAATACTTCGCTAGACCCAGGAAACATTTCAAACACATGCCACCTCCATGAACGCAGATGGAGAACAACAATATAACCGTAGTAGTCCGTAA
The DNA here is from genome assembly GCA_033065855.1 of Escallonia rubra. NCBI lineage: Eukaryota > Viridiplantae > Streptophyta > Magnoliopsida > Escalloniales > Escalloniaceae > Escallonia > Escallonia rubra. Next base: position 279,931 of record JAVXUO010003037.1, on the reverse strand, counting down.
GGGTTAAGTTTATTTAGCTAACAATGCTTGTTGGGCCTTCACCTTCTATGTTCACCATCTCCTCTGCCCGCTCTGTCATTTGAGATAAAAATGAGAAAATTGTCCAAACAAGAGAGGGGGAGCAAAATCATTTTCGAGTGGGGAGAGGCGATAACTATATATTCTTTGTGTATAGGTGTTTGGGCAGAAACCAATTTCTCTCAATATTTTTTCAAGCACAAAAAAGAAAATAGTAAATATTTATGAAAATATATTTATATTACAACATTATTGTATTAGGGATTCTTTTTTTTATTTTGTTTTAACTTTTTGTGTCACTGCACTCATAATCTTTGTCTTTGTCTTTGTCTTGCTCAATCCTCATTCTTTTAGATTTTAAATTCCAACCATCAGAGTACGCAGAAACACGAATATGTCATAATTAGTTTTCTTTTAGTTCAAATCCGTTCTCTCTATCTCGTCTTTCACTTTGATTATCGATTCACAAGTATTTGAAAAGTTAATTTTCTTATGTTTTCTTGTTTTGTGAAACTTTGATCAACTACTTTCAAATTTAATGTTTTCGAGTTTTTATGTTTTATGTAAACTCGAACCTTTCAAATTTCGTTATGCTATCTGTCAAATTTATTTTTATAACTATTTGGTCCCCCTTGATTAGATTTCCTGCATCCGCCTCTACACAATACAATAAAGTTGTCTTGACTTAGATAGTTTAGACAGGGTTTGCATTATTCTTGATTTATTACTACTAATCCTTTTCTACAACATATCAACAATTCATTTAGAATTATGAAAAGCAATTTGATGAAAAAAGAATAAGAATGAACATGCTTTAAAAAAAAAAATTTAAAAATGCAAAATAAAAATGTAAAGAGGTATATTGCTCAATTTTTTTTACCAATACCTCGAATCCAAAAATCATAAAAACAATTAAATAGTTAAAAAGAGAAGCGCGTGAATATTAGCGGAGAAAGAAAAAAAAAAATAGAAAAAACTTATCACAGCAATTATTATTATAATTCAAAATATAGTGCCTATTATCTCCTGGTCTGGTGGAATGGAAGTAAACCCCGCATAAACCATAAACTCTCACCGTCGATGGCGCACTCACTTTCTGTTCAACTGTTTTCATCTGCCGAGAGACACAAATCTTCTTCTTCTTCAAAGCCATTCAAGTTCTCCAAGAAATCCCGACCACCCAGTCCCACAGTTTCAACTCGCAGAAGAGGTCATCTCACTTCTTTTTTTTATGCATCTCACTTCTTTAAGAAGATAATAAAACATCTGAATTTATTGGGATATATTACTTGAATTTCTTATCATAAGATTTCAACCCAAATGCTGGTTACAAAGATTTTCTTTTCTTGATAGTCTATAGTTGAATGGCGTACTTATATATATGTCAAAGAATATTTTTTCTTGTTTTATGTTTTTTTTACATGTTGGTTATTTGTAGGTCCTCCAATTCCTGCGCAAAAACCCCAGAAGCTGAATTTGGAGGTTTCACCTCACAGAGCTGGTAAGTGGTAATCTTGTTTATTACTCCCTCGGTTACATAAGAAATAATCTTGTTCCCCTTTGATGTTTTGCAAATTCCTATAATGAAATTTTGTCTAAAACATTGGCTTTACTTGTTGGTTTTGCCCTAGTTTGGAGTAAAAGGATGATTATTTGATATGTACGGGCTATGTAAGTTCAGTCCAATGTTTACATGTTTAAATTCTACCCTATAAATTTTCAAGAAGTCAATGGGGACAAAAGGTCATGAAACATGGTTTTAAATTTGATTGCTGTGTGTCATCCTGAAGGTAATTCTTTTGATTTCTAGCTTACATGTGCTCAAAGTTGCAAGAATGACTTAACTGATTGGATGTGACGATTTGGTCTGTTATGTCTTTGTTTTTGGAAAAAACAGTGTCTGCAGTGAGATTGATGAGAATAGAGCTTGGTGGCGCTTTTGCCGACCTTTTGAACGAGAAAGGGAAGGGTTCGGGGGACAATGAGATGGGATATGTGGAAAGAACTCTCGGGTTTCGCACCCGTGATTTGGAGGACAGAGATCTCAGATTGGTCCCTTTTTCACTTTGATCTTATGCTTAGTTATGGCTCTGTGTATTTGAGTAGGAATTTCAGTATAGTAAAGGCATTTAATTTAATTTACGAAGGAGATCCAAGAAGACATGACCAAATTGGTTTAGGAGAAGGCTATTTCCCCTACAAAATGTGCGACTAATAAGGGGATGGGCGAAGAAGAAGACCAATTTTTTTTGGGAGAGGCTATTTGCACCCCTTACTAGTCACTAAAAGGTTAATATTTGTTACTAAAATGCATTTTTACCGCAAACAGGGGTGTAATAGCATATAAGACGGTGGAAATGTCTTCTTACAACATTATAGTACATACGTTAGAAGACAGATTTTGTACGGTGGGACTAATCCAAAGGTTTTTTTGCTACATCACAACCCTCCTAAGAGCTGTTTTTTTTAAAGCTAATATATATCCTCACCTTGAGCGAGAATTTGCTACAAAGAGCGAAAAGGCCACGTGTTTATCGTTACCCAAGACCGTAGATTTAACATCAGTATTAAAAGGGTACTACAAGGGGAGTGCGCTAAGGTGTATGTTTACAGAAGCACACAAAAGAGGTTCTACAATCATGAAATTCTGATAAGGTGCGCAACACTTATAAGTTATAATTTTTTGGTTAATATAAGGTGGGTAATTCAACTATAACCCACTAATCTTCTGTTCTCTAGCAGTATTTCTGACATTTTTTCAGAATTTGTGGTGGTCAATTGCCCACCTTAATGCAAGCGTGGCTCCGCCACTGGAGGCAAAGCATATCATGCGCACCTTGATGAAATTGGAATAAAGATCCTTGCTTGTAGCCCCTTTCACATTTTAAGACAGCTTTAGAATTGACCGGCTTCAAATGCTATGCAAAATGATTAGTTGATGACATAATGATGGTTCAATTGTGGTATTGATTTCTTTAATATTCCCAACTTATAGGTAACAGACGTTGTTGGAGGCACTGTCCGCTGGAGAAGATTTCTTGATCATTTGATTCTTTCATTATGCCATGATGAGAATACGTTCACTCGCATGGAACCTCTTCTGTTACAGGTATGTTGGTTTTGGATGTCTCGCTCTGGGCAGGTTTTCCAGCAGGTAGAGTGAAATCCGATGTTTTTCCTGGGTACAAGCCCATGGTTTTTACGCTGCTGTAAAATATATGTTATTTGCATAAAAGATATGGTTTGTACCATGGAATTTGTTTCCATTGCTTGTCAAAGAGTGGCAAAAATCATGACGTCAAGATGAAGTCCTATACTGTACAATGTACATCGATAAAATGAACTCTTGTTTTACTGTATACCCCTATTTGTCTGCTTCCATGTGTCAAAAGTTGCAACTTTCTGCAAGAGTGGTGCTGCCCAGTTGGGGTAACAGTTGCATGTTGATTGTGTGGTCAAGAGTGTTCATCTTTCATGTCACTTCCTTGTTAGTTAGCAAAGGCATTGATGACTTTGATTTTCCGATGCTCTCTTTCTGAACTCTATTGATTACTTACTTTAAATGGTCAATATATGTGTATTTAGATTCTCCGAATTGGTTTTTACGAGATTGTGAAGCTAGAGATGCCCTCGTATGCTGTTGTAGATGAGGTAAAGTTTCACCCGTTTTGCATTTTCCAACATTTGATGCTATCTTGTTGTTTAGTCATTTATACTTGTTTACTAAGTACTTTTTTTGTGGGGAAGGGAAGTGTTTAAACAGAAACTTTCTTTGAGATGAACAACAATCAATTTGTAGGATGTAAGAAGTCTTGTGATTTCATCCACTTAGCTGGTGACCTGTTCATAACTTGCATAAGTCAAGTGTGTTGTCAGAAGGAGTTATACAGCGATCTAGATGAATATTAGGTTTTGCTGAAGTGGTGATTTTATGGGTGTTACTACTCATTCAGTTATTGCCAAGACCGGGGTCTTAAGCAGGTCCTCACTGGCAGTCTAAAAACACTTGGCATGTGTAAGTCATTTCTTGCTATTATGTTCTCTGACCATTGCATGTTTAACTGCAGAATGTAAGGCTTGCAAAGATCGCCCTTAGGCCAGGTGCTGGTAACATGGTCAATGGTATTCTCAGGAAGCTAGTGTTGCTTAAGGTTCAGCCCGTAATTTAATTTGTACTGTTTTTATTTCTTGCAACCCATTATTAATCAGTAGCTATAAGGGTTTCAATCTTTTGGATCTGCAGGAAACTAACTCCCTTCCTTTACCCAAACTGGAAGGCGATGACCGTGCACAAGCACGTGCTCTTGCCACTCTTTACTCTCACCCAGTTGTAAGTGATGAACTTTTGCCTTTTTATCCAAATTGCAAAGGCCAGAGGATATCTGGTGTGGATGCAATTGTGTAAACTAAATCACAAAGCAATGTTCCGAGTAAAGCTATATATATTGATGAGATCATCATTATTTTTGCTTGAAGCGCAAATGACGTTTAATAATTGAAAACCCTATGCAAGTTGCATTAGCTCAAAATTCTGCTTTCAGGGCTTTGTAAGCTCCAGAAATATAATCCTCTCTTGTAAGCTAGTGAAGTTTAGCTTGAGGTTGCACTTGAAAGGCATAATCATAAGTTCAAAGCATGTGGTCAAGGGCTGCAAAGCTCAGACGTTTAGAACCACCTGACCAACTTTTCTTTCTTTCATTGGGTTGGTGTAACAATCCACTCTGTGGACATTCTTTGTTGACAGATTATTCAAAGTGCATATTCGTCATGTTTTTTATTGGATTTTTAATATAAGTGTGGTTCATGTAACAAAGCTTGAAGTAGACTAGGGTTGGTGAAGATATATTTTCTCAAGTATTCCAATTTCCAATCAATGAGCTAGTATGGGTAAAAAAAGAAAGCTGCACATCCCATTGTTCTGGTTTCTTTCTCACTCTTAACTTTTCTGAGTTAGCTCATTTCGTACTTTTCAAGTGGATGGTGAGACGATGGACAAAGTATCTTGGACGTGAAGAAGCGATTAAGCTGATGATGTGGAACAACAGTGATCCCAATTTCAGCTTGAGGTTCTGATGTAATTTCACTTTAATTCAGGAAGTTTCAGATGGATCTCCAACAATCTTTGCAGTCATGTCTAAATACTAATGGATTATTATGTTTATGTCAGGGCAAACTGTGCTAGAGGTTTTTCCAGAGCCGAGCTTGTGTCGAGACTGCAATCATTGAAGGTGCATATTGATGCCTTTATGTCCTTAAAAGCTTTAAAATATCTGTTTGCTAATGATTGGATCATCTTTTTTAGAAGTTTCTCTCTCTCTCTCTCACACACACTGCAAGCATACACAAACACACATGTACGGTGTCTCACTCAAACCTGTTGGACAGGCATCAGGGGTGGCAAAATAGTCGGTAGAAGGCCTCCCCTGGGTTCTTAAAATTCCTCTAGGCATCTAGCTTAGTCTTTTGACACACAATAGTATGTTGGCCTCTAGGTCTAATAGCTGCCCTATGCTCACGTATGACGTAGACATTGTACTTGTGACAAGCTAAAATGGTACTTACCACTTAGAAAGACGAAGGCTATTGCCATTGTAAGAAAGTGACAGTCGTAACTGATATCGCTTCTTACTTCAGCAACTACCCGTTGTCTGTCTGAAACAATAATGAAAGCATTACCATTTCAAGAGTGAGTTTGTCTATTCGGTCAACGTTTATACACTCTGATGTGAAAGTGTAACAAGAAAAGTACGAAAAGCTTGTTATTGTTTACCCAAGTGCCATTTTGATCTTAGCTTCCCATATGTTTTACTAGCTAAATACTGGCGGACATCACTTCAGTTTTTTTTTTTATACTATAACCTACAAGAAAGGATATTTTTGAAGTTTAAACCATGGGTCAGGCAGCCCAATCCTTAATTGAATACCTACTGAAGAAGCAATTAATCTATCAAGTACAAGTTTGACTGATGTCTAACTTTGATTTTCTTTGAGAATCTCTCTCTCTCTCTCGTCAAGGTTGTGGCTTTTTTTTTTGACATTACTCTCTTTATAAGGGCCAATTAGATCAAAATTTATGTACAGACCAAGAGGAAGACAATTACTGAGATCAGGACCAAATCTTGAGTTACTTGTTTAGAGCGGATTAGTTTCTTGTTATTTTTCATACACACCTATGGAGATTGTGGGCAACTTAGCGGCCTACAGATTTACTCTTTCCCTGACATAACTTTCTTCCCTGAAAGACATTGTTGCAACTCACATCATTTTCCGACTTAAATGTATGCATTCTGTTGTGATGGCCATGGCAAACTGCAGAGGTGTACTCGTGCGTGCTCGAGTAATTTTTTTTCTTTTCTCGAACTTCAGGTTCCCCACGAGCTCTCTCCGCACTTGGATGATTTTGTTCGTATCAGAACTGGGATGCAGGTGTGACCCCAATATAGCTATCTCAATTATTTTGAAACTCTTTTACTGTTACGGGGTTCCAAGAAATGGTTTTGGAAGTAAAGATGTTACTCAGTTATTAACATCTGATCTTTGCCTCTGATTTAAGCAACCTATGGAGTCTGATTGTTCCCATATGCTACTTTCAGGCTGTTATACAAGCTGGTTTATTGAAAGAAGGTTTATGTTCAGTTCAAGATGAAAGTGCAGGTTAAGTTTTTATGACGATTTTTCATCACTACTTGTTTTTAAGTATGGTTTTATGAATGACTTGACAGTGAAACCACTATAGTAGGCGTTCCTTGCAAACTACCAATGTTTAACAGCGTGGAATATGTTTGTGTCGATGCGCTGTTAACTTTTGAATATGTTTATTTGTTTCCCCCCGAAAATTGGAAATTAGCAACTGCTTTGACCCACGATGCTGGGTTCTATTCTTTGTGTATGCAGGATACTCCCTTGTGACGTGTATGGGTGTGGTATACAAACTTGTCACTGCCTCCAGCTCACTTCTTAAACCTCCTCACCCCCCCCCCCCCCCCCCACCCCCCCACAGCACACACGCACAACGACCACAGATAAGAAAATTATCCTCAAAAAATCTGCACAGAGAACCAACAAAGGCAACTTCTTGTAATGTTTTATGGCGTAAGACTCTACTTGACCAACGAATACATGGCAGAAGCATTGATTAGGATACGAGTCTATGTTTTAAATCCTACTTTGTGCTGATTCAGTAATCCATTTCATTATATTAATTGTACTAATTAAAAGGTGAAAACATTACTTGCACATGATTCCCATGATAAACCTGATCTTAGTTTTGGTGCAGGTTTGGTAGTTTCTATTGTGGATCCACAACCTGGTGAAAGCATTGTTGATTGTTGTGCTGCTCCTGGAGGAAAGACTCTTTTCATGGCCTCCTGTTTGAGTGGTCAAGGTATGCCTCGAAACAAATGGTAGAAAATCCTATATATAATGTGTATATGCATATACGTATACACGTATTAATATGCGGATATTCAATAATAATATGCATTCTAGAGGAGGAGGTGGGTTTTAAGTAGCCATCATGTAGTCTTTTCTTATATGATAGGAACTTAACATTGTTAATGAGGGGTCAGCCGAAATTAACCTGTCTATCAAAACAATGTAATCAGTTTTAGGGACAAAAAAAGCGCTCCCCCCCCCCCCCCCTCCCCCAACACACACACACACACACAAGACAATATGAAAATTAAAGCAAACAAAAAGATTAAAAACCAACCAAATTATAAGATCACAGGTATATTGAATATTTTAACGTTTGTACATTCAGATAAAATAAAATAAACTAAACTAAAAAAATAAAAAAGAACCAACTACTCGAGAAAATAAAATTTTAAGAAAACAGCTATCTTGAATTTTCTGCCAGTTGTACATTATTTTTTTGTTAACAATCTATTTTAGTTAGCTGAATATTAATTGTTTTTGCTTAATGTTGGCTTTCTTCTTTTGTTGGTTTCCTAGTTTATAGTGGGGCAGAACTATGCCGGAGCTAAGACTAGACTTTAGGCTGGTCCATGAACTATGGTTATATGTAAGAAAGAGCCGTGATCTTATGCTGTATTTATCAGGGTTCTCTTCAAACTTCGAGGTGGAATATCATCAGGCTGCGTAAACCAAATAGTTGAGTTTAATGGGGATTTTTCTTGAGTTTTTCAATGTAATGGTGGAATATTAATAATGCTGTTACCTGTGGACAATAAGTTGTTGAGACTTAAGATCAACTGATGGACAATCTAACTATGATAATTCAATATTTGCTCGATAAATGATAGCTGACTAGCTTTGAATGTAAGCAAATGTTGAATAGCTTTCGTATTTCCTTGATGGTTGCAGGTATGATATCTGCAATTGATATAAACGAAGGCCGGCTGAGAATTCTTGGAGACACAGCAAAGCTGCACAAAGCTGATGGTGTCATCACCACCGTGCATGCCGATCTTCGTGTATTTGCTGTGAGTAATTATCACTTAAGAAGTGGAAGTGAATTATCGAATCCGTTATATCTGGTTGACTGCAACTTCCTTCTTTGTCAGGATAACAATCCCGTGAAGTTCGATAAAGTTTTACTCGATGCTCCTTGTTCTGGACTGGGTGTTCTCTCAAAGGTACTTTTGCTAAAGCCACATGCATCGTTAAAGTGTTTTTTTTGCAGGAAGTTCTGAAACCATTGGGACATTTTATCTTCTTGTTCAGCACTTGTTCTCGCAAGAATTTTCTCCCCTCTAAAGGCTACCTGATACTAGAATTCTACGTATTTATTGAAGAGAGCAGACTTGCGCTGGAATAGGAGATTGGAAGATATGGAACAACTTAAAGTTTTGCAAGATGAACTTCTCGATGCAGCTTCGATGTGAGACCAACTGTTCCCTTTGGATGCCACATTCTTTTCTGTATTGTTAACAAATAGACGACTGATATGCAACATTTTAATCCTTGGATGGGAGCAGTAATATGAAGAAAAGTCTATTAAGAACCCTTCCGCCGCGCCCCCCCCCCCAACTCAAACACATAATACAACCAACTTTCCGGTGTTCGAAATAACATGTAGCACTACTCTCTTTTCCTGGTTATTTTTGTACGTTTTGTAACACCTGCTTACGACTTGTTTGTTGAGGAAAAACTTCCTTATTTTCAGTCTTTCCTCTTTTGCCTCGCCTTTTTAGGTTGGTAAAGCCTGGTGGGGTCCTAGTGTACAGTACATGTTCCATTGATGTTGAAGAGAATGAAGAAAGGGTGGCCGCATTCCTACAAAGGCATCAAGTAAGAGCTTTCAAGATGATCTCTTCCTATCTTCAGCTCAATCTTCTGAAGCTTTTTCTTTCCTGATAGCGTCGAATAAGTTTTTGTTATACGTCTGAAAGAGTTTTTTTTTTTTTGAAGTGTCCTTTTTTTGTTGTCATCTAACATTAGGTAATTTTCTGCTATGCTTTATCCCCCTCTTGTTTAGCTCGTTCCTAAATCTTGAAATAAAATAGTGAACAAAATAGTGAACATCTTATTTAGCTTTGAAGGATTTGATTTTTCACAACAGACTTCAGTATATTAGGTACCAAGGGTTGACTTATGCCATACTGTTTCTTTTGCAGGAATTCTGCATAGATTCAGTTGACAGGTACGTATCACCCGATTTCGTGACGGAACATGGTTTCTATTCCTCTAGCCCTGTGAAGCATTCACTTGATGGAGCGTTTGCAGCTCGTCTTGTTCATTCATAATTAACCACCAGGTGCTATTCTTGTTTAATTTTCTTATTTTCTGTTGAGAAGCAACTTAGATTAATACTCCCTCGTTTTAAAACATTGATACCGGCTTGAAAGCCAAACAATTTATTGACAATTACAACTTATCAAGTCCACCCTTACAATACATAAAGGATCGCTAATGTAAATCCTTACTCTCGTCATTTTAAAGGATGTATATGGCGCATCATGTGAGTTTGCAGTTGAAACTTAAAAATGGTACCAAAAGTTTGAAGCATCTCAAAAATGAAAGTATACCAACAATTTATTGAACGAAGAGCCATTTATTGGCCTCCAATCAATCTTTAGTGGCTGCCTTTAGACCATCAACTCTTGCAATTATCAGTGAGAGATTGACTATAGCAATCAAACAATAAGCGTTTAGGAATATTCTCTCTTTAGCATCCACGTTTATCTTTCTTAATTACGTTGTACAAATTTGCACATGCTAGCAATTTTATAGTGATGGAATTTTCAATTTGAGCATGATCAGAGTAATGGTTAAATTTGAGGCCAATTCTTTTGAATTTGTGGTACTGAGCCGCTCCTCCTGGCAGTTGAATTTGTGGCAAAAACTCCTTTTACCTTGAGCTTGTGAAGAAAGCCATTCGATACTTGATGGTGATATTGTTAAGCGGTAAAGAAGTTGGGTTCATGCTGACAACAACCTTCTCCGGTCGCTGTCTGGTTTTGCCCAGTGGGATCCTTGATGGAACTAGGACAATCTATAGAGTGGCATCGTCACCAACCTGGAGTGAATTACTTGAGAGCGGCTCATGGAACTTTATTCGGCTTGATCGGAAGTGAGAGGGATAACAAGTGCTGCAAATGCAGATGAACTGAGAAGACCAGAGCTGATTGAAGCATTCGCTCCGAGTATCAGGAACTAGCTATATGTGAAACTGGTGTTTATCATCATTTGTGTTTGCCCTTTGTGGCATTGACATGAATAACATTGCAGTGGACATGCTTAAATAGGAGCTTACCCCAACTCTGGTAATATTAGGATAATTGCTTGCTCCTTTTTTTCTGTTGTACGTGTCAAACCCCAGCAATTCAGTTGAGGCGCCTGTAGAAAAACAAACCAAGCAGTCTCAAATACAGAGGCAAACAAGTCAGCTAGAGGAAACAAAGGTTTTCTTTTGGCGGGTACATCACATCACAGCCGAAGACTGGGACTGTTCTCTCCTTAAGACCCCAGTACATAGAGACCTCTCCACTTGGAAGAATCATAAACTTCAACTCGTTAATAATAGCATAAAATAGTTCACCCCTGTTTAGCTTGGAAATTTCTTGTATTCCTTTTCTCCCATAAACAGTAAATAAGTTATCAGCCAGAACTTGCGTAGGAAATACTTTCCAACCTGCATAAGAGCTTGCCGGAACTTCTACCCATAAGATTGTGATCCCAAATCTATTTGAACTCAAATTTGATTACGGAAGAACTGATGTGTTGCTATGTTACAGAAAACTCTAAGGCATGGACTAAAAAAGACAATTACGCTTTTTGTACCTAAATGATTTATTCATTAAAAATAAATTGGTAGTTTTAACCAGCCATCACCACCACCCGCAACGTGTGGCATTGGCTGCAACAGGCGCAATGCCTGTCACGGCAAGGAAGCGAGATGGCGTGGAAATCACGGTGGGTGGTGATTGCGATTGTGGGTGGGGCAACCATGGGGCTGCCGACGTGATGGTGGTGACCGCTGGGGGATGGTGGTGATGACTATGGGAAAAAGAGAAGAGAATTAGAGTTTCAAGCTTAAGGAATTAATACATATAAGCTTGAAATGAGGGTATAATTGTCTTTTTGATTACTTGCCATAAAAGAACTTTCTATAGCATAGCAACACAAAAGCCTTCACCATTTGATAAAGGGAGGTTCAACCGGATACCCATTTTTTTTAAACTAATACACTTGTCTTTATCAAAACTATATTTTGCAAAATTAAAACAAGACTGATGTGAGGGTGCTAGCCAACTTTATAATACCCCCTAAATAACCTTATAAAACTTCCCCCTAAGTTAGGGATCACAGATTACTCTGTAATCTGTATCAAGGACCGCGTAGGAAACTTATTATGTCCAATTCAGCCTAGGACTAGGAGGAGCTTCGTGTCCAAATATTGGTAGGAATCTGAAACCAATAAGGGGTGGCAACCCCCTTCCCACAACATCTATATATATCCCTGGACACCTTGGTTCAATCGTTCACCAGTGCTTCTCCCAATCCCCAGAGTTACTGACTATTGAGGCATCAAGATGCTTCGTTTGAAGACTGTTTTTGCTCTTTGTTTGCTCTTCTCCCTCACCATATGCTCAGCTTCTCAAACCTCACAGAACCAAACCTGTTCTAGCTATGAGTTTTCATCGACCAAACCTTTCGCTTCGTGCCGTGACTTGGGTGTTCTGGATTCGTTCCTTCACTGGAATTTTTATCCAGCCTCTAACACGGTTGAGGTAGCTTTTAGGAAAATTCATACGGCAGCGGATAGATGGATCGCATGGGCTGTTAATCCCACAGCCAAGGGGATGGTTGGTTCCCAGGCTTTCATCGCTTTCCAACAGAACGAAGCAATGAAGGCGTATACAGCTCCTATCGCGAGTTACGGAACAAGGATGGAAAAGGGCAACCTAAGCTTCCCCGTCTTTGATGTATCAGCAGCCTCCTCCGCTAACGAAATTATCATCTTCGCAAAGTTTCAGCTTCCTACCAACTCTACAGTCGTGAACCATGTGTGGCAAGAGGGGCCGGTGATAGGCGGCAGCACTTTAGGGGTGCATGCATTATCAGGCGGCAATGTGCAGTCTCGTGCAACTATCGACTTTTACTCTGGAAAGGTGGAGGCAGTGCGTGGATTCAGTTCAAGGAGTAAGCTAAAGGTTGCTCATGGTGTCTTGAATGCCATCAGTTGGGGTACACTCATGCCCCTCGGCATGATTTTCGCGAGACACGTTAAGGTTTTTCCATCAGCAGATCCTACATGGTTCTACCTGCATGTCTGTTGTCAGTGCTTGGGGTACTTTTTAGGCGTAGTGGGTGGTATTATGGGCTTTTTTCTCAGAAAACACTCTTCAGGGATGAGAATCAGCACCCACGGTTGTATAGGCGCGACGCTACTTTCCCTTGCCACACTGCAAGTTTTGGTAGGCTTCTTCCTTAGACCTAAAAAGGACCATAAGTACCGACTCTACTGGAACCTCTTCCACTGGGGTGCCGGTTACGCCACAATTGGACTTGGCATCTACAATGTCTTTGCAGGTTTACACTTGATGAATGCCCGAACGAGTAAGGTTGCTTACACCGCTGTAATTTCCACACTACTCGGTATTGCCGTGGTACTTGAAATTCTTACATGCTATATGGTTCGTAAAAGAAGGAAGTCGGAGAGATCGGAGCATGCCAGTGGTGAAACGGAAGGCATTGATAATGGTTTTGCAGCTACTCAAGAGCAGCAGATGGTTTAAGATCTAGGCCTCGACGGAAATTCAACCCCTTTTTACTTAGTAGTTCTGTTTCTTAACTGGGATCTCAACATATTCTGTAGAAAGCTAGTCATCTAATTTGCTTCCATATGCAATTGACTCATGTTTAAGGGATTTAATGGCTCTCACGTTTCTTACATATAATACATTCACTGATTTTACTGCTCACTTTTTACTTGTGTCCTTACCTGATTGGACTCATTTCTTTTTAATTCTTATTGCCTGGTAAAGTCAAAACTATAATTTGCCAACAGGCATGCTAATTGAAGAATGTACTCCATCTCTGAAATGCCTAATTGGAATAGAACACCATTCATGCTGAGAGCTGCTTGAAAGTAACTGAATGCCCCAAGACACACGCCCATACACCGAGGTCAATGAGCAATTCCACATGTACAATTACTGTCAACATGAATGGTTATAGAGGAGGATAATATTGCCCTGGTAATCTGATCTGTTCAAATTATAAGAAAGGAGAAAAAGAAACACCTGTTAATTGAACAAAGTACATATCTGGGAGGCCTAATTGCAGTAAAACACTTTACAACAGGCTGGGATCAATGGATGGTGTCGTCTCAATGTGCACGTCGAGCATGTGAAAGATTTATTTTTTTCAAGCAAAGGGCATTCAGTGCACTGTCAAACTACATTGATAGAGAAGTAGAATCATAAAACGCAGTGGGTACTCACTGCCTCAGCAGAAACTAAAAAAGCACCAGCCGTAAAACAAATCAAGTTTTAAGCAATACTTAGTTGGTCAAATGAAGCTTTCTTACAACTTCTTAAGGCAAATGTTCATTTTCATTGCGAACACAACAAACTGCAACAGTGATCACCTTACGCTTCTAATGAAAATTCTCGAATTTGTAACGATGGGTTTCATTGGAGACTTATATGCTCTGACAACTAAGAAATCGAACTTGACTTTACATATCCATTAGGTTATGTCGGAGATTTCTTAGAACTAGTGACTAGCATATGCAGAGGAATATCACAGCTGATGAGACTGCATGTTTCCTATGCGCAAACCATCCGGCCGGAAGCTTTTGATCACCTCTTCATGGAGTGTCCTTATACTCGACGGATCGGGGGCAAGATCCTTGCTAAGTTCATCATCAGTGTAACCTTTACTAGCTGTGGCCTCAACTACTTAGCTTTGCAAATGTAAAGTTTAGATGCAAAGTGTAAGAGCTCCCGTTTGTGCAAGCTTGCCATTGCTGTGAGCCTGTGACAATCAACGCTTTCAAGAAATCAATGATTCTATGGAGAAACTTAAAAAGGGTATAGAACCTGCATGGATGAAGTTCAGAATTTTAAGTTGGAAGAACCTGAAATCCACCCCGGAGAACAAGATACACTATGCCATAATTGGGTAATTTGAAACTTTTAATTCTCTGTATATATTTGAAGTGGATTATAAACTTCCTGGCCGTATCATTCCATGGCGATAAAAAAGACTTCACACCAACAAAACAAAAGCTATAATCAAAATTTTTAACTACTAAGAGGAAAATAACCTATTGGAGGAGCAAATATTTCATGATTGTGATCATTTAGGAGCGCTGGATCAGGAGGACGATTTGAAAGTAGAATGAGTTAAGAAGGTTATTCACGATATATTCAACGGTCTTAGATGGTCGAGACTAATAGTTCAGAACCGTACCGTATAGTATTCTATATCTTTTGAAAACGCCTTCTAAACTTTGAATCTCGTCAACTTATTAATCTTTTCGTGATAAGAATATAACAATGCAAAGCTTGGACTAAAGCTGAATATAATCGAACTTGACTTTACATAACCATTAGGTTATGTCGGAGATTTCTAAGATCTAGTGACTAGTATATGCAGAGGAATATCAAAGTTGATGAGACTGCATGTTTTCTATGCTCAAACCATCCGGAAGCTATTGATCACCTCTTCATGGAGTGTCCTTTATACTCGACGGATCGTGGGCAAGTTCCTTGCTAAGCTCATTAACCTTTACTAGCTGGCTCAACTACGTAGCTATGCAATTGTAGAGCTTAGATGCGAAGTCTAGAGCTCTCGTTTGTGCAATCTTGCTATGGCTGTGACAGTGTATGGTGTGTGGTTAGAAAGGAGAATCAACGCTTTCAACAAACCAAAGTTTCTATGGAGAAACTGAAAAAGGGGTATAGAACAATGGATGAAGTTCTGAATTTTAAGTTGGAAGAACCTGAAATCTACCCCGAAGAACAAGATACACTATGCCAGAATTAGGTAATCCTTCAGCACTAGCTTGTAGTTTTGATACTTTGAATTCTCTGTATATATTTGAAGTGGGTTATAAACTTCTTAGCCGTAGCTATGCTAGTCCTTCCATGGTAATAAAAAGGACTTCGTACCAACAAAACAAAAGCTATAGTCAAAACTTTTAACTACTAAGAGGAAAAGAACCTATTAGAGGAGCAAATATTTCATGATTGCGATCATTTAGGATCCTTGATCAGGAGGATGATGTGATAGTAAAATGAGTTAAGAAGATTATTCACGATATATTCAACGGTCTTAGATAGTCGAGACTAATAGTTCACAACTATACAGTATTTTGTACATGTTGAAAACGCTTTCTAAACTTTAAAGCTTATCAACTTATTAATCTTTTTCATGATAAAGATACAACTATACAAAGCTTGGACTAGAACTGATTTTAAGTCGGCTCGGGAGATAAACGGAACAAGCTAAAAAAATATTTCGAAATTCAATAAGTCGAATGAACAAACTTGAAGAACCCTAACATAATGGACCAGAATTTAGCATACAAAGGCTTCAGAAAGGTCCAAGTGGGCAGACAAGCCTTCACCATTTGATTACTTGCCATAAAAGAACTTTCTATAGCATAGCAACACAAAAACCTTCACCATTTGATAAAAGGAGGTTCAACTGGATACCCATTTTTTTAAAAAACTAATATGCACTTGTCTTTATCAAAACTAGATTTTGCAAAATTAAAACAAGACTGATGTGAGGGTGCTAGCCAACTTTATAATACCCCCTAAATAACCTTATAAAACTTCCCCCTAAGTTAGGGATCACAGATTACTCTGTAATCTGTATCAAGGACCGCGTAGGAAACTTATTATGTCCAATTCAGCCTAGGACTAGGAGGAGCTTCGTGTCCAAATATTGGTAGGAATCTGAAACCAATAAGGGGTGGCAACCCCCTTCCCACAACATCTATATATATCCCTGGACACCTTGGTTCAATCGTTCACCAGTGCTTCTCCCAATCCCCAGAGTTACTGACTATTGAGGCATCAAGATGCTTCGTTTGAAGACTGTTTTTGCTCTTTGTTTGCTCTTCTCCCTCACCATATGCTCAGCTTCTCAAACCTCACAGAACCAAACCTGTTCTAGCTATGAGTTTTCATCGAACAAACCTTTCGCTTCGTGCCGTGACTTGGGTGTTCTGGATTCGTTCCTTCACTGGAATTTTTATCCAGCCTCTAACACGGTTGAGGTAGCTTTTAGGAAAATTCATACGGCAGCGGATAGATGGATCGCATGGGCTGTTAATCCCACAGCCAAGGGGATGGTTGGTTCCCAGGCTTTCATCGCTTTCCAACAGAACGAAGCAATGAAGGCGTATACAGCTCCTATCGCGAGTTACGGAACAAGGATGGAAAAGGGCAACCTAAGCTTCCCCGTCTTTGATGTATCAGCAGCCTCCTCCGCTAACGAAATTATCATCTTCGCAAAGTTTCAGCTTCCTACCAACTCTACAGTCGTGAACCATGTGTGGCAAGAGGGGCCGGTGATAGGCGGCAGCACTTTAGGGGTGCATGCATTATCAGGCGGCAATGTGCAGTCTCGTGCAACTATCGACTTTTACTCTGGAAAGGTGGAGGCAGTGCGTGGATTCAGTTCAAGGAGTAAGCTAAAGGTTGCTCATGGTGTCTTGAATGCCATCAGTTGGGGTACACTCATGCCCCTCGGCATGATTTTCGCGAGACACGTTAAGGTTTTTCCATCAGCAGATCCTACATGGTTCTACCTGCATGTCTGTTGTCAGTGCTTGGGGTACTTTTTAGGCGTAGTGGGTGGTATTATGGGCTTTTTTCTCAGAAAACACTCTTCAGGGATGAGAATCAGCACCCACGGTTGTATAGGCGCGACGCTACTTTCCCTTGCCACACTGCAAGTTTTGGTAGGCTTCTTCCTTAGACCTAAAAAGGACCATAAGTACCGACTCTACTGGAACCTCTTCCACTGGGGTGCCGGTTACGCCACAATTGGACTTGGCATCTACAATGTCTTTGCAGGTTTACACTTGATGAATGCCCGAACGAGTAAGGTTGCTTACACCGCTGTAATTTCCACACTACTCGGTATTGCCGTGGTACTTGAAATTCTTACATGCTATATGGTTCGTAAAAGAAGGAAGTCGGAGAGATCGGAGCATGCCAGTGGTGAAACGGAAGGCATTGATAATGACTTTGCAGCTACGCAAGAGCAGCAGATGGTTTAAGGGGACTCAACAGAAATTCAATCCTTATATAATACTTAGTAGTTCTGTTTCTTATGAGCAATTCGAAATGTACAATTATTATTAGCAAGACTCGAATGGTTAGTGAAAAGGATGATATTAATGTTGCTCTGATTGTAAACCTCGTGAAGTAACACAGAATCAGCTGCTAATTTCAAATTATAAGAAAAGAGAAAAACAAGCATCTGTTAATCGAACAAAGTACTTCATCTCTGGGAGGCCCAAGTGCACTAAAGCTCTTCTGTTCAATAAATTTGTACTTGTGCCATAACATGTCTTCCCAAGAAATGGGAAAATAGCAAGACTGCTTGGAAGCAACTAAATCATCTTCATGGTGATCATCACCATTTTGTGTTTACTTCCAAGTTTCTCCATCTGTGTCTTCACCTTCTCATTCTCTTCCGATCGAGAAGGAACTCTGGTTGTCAAATAGATCAATCAACTATATATCTGCACTTGACAAATCAAGCTTTTAAGCAATATATACTTAGTGGTCAAATGAAGCGCTCTTACTACTTCAAGGCAAGTGCCCATTTACATTGGTAACAGAACAAACTGTAGCAGTGATCACCTTATGCTTCTAATGAAAATTCTCGAATTTGTAAAGATGGGGGTTTCATTGGAGACTTATATGCTCTGACGACAACTAATTAAGGAACCGAACTTGACTTCAGATATCGATAATGTTATGTCGGAGATTTCTAAGAACTAGTGACTAACATATGCAGCGAAATATCACAACTGATGAGACTGCATGTATTCTATGCTCACACCATCAGGAAACTATTGATCACCTCTTCATGGAGTGTCCTTGTACTCGACGGATCGGGGGCATGGTCGTTGCTAAGCTCATCATCAGTGTAACCTTTACTAGCTGTGGCCTCAACTACTTAGCTCTGCACAAATGTAAAGTTTAGATGCAAAGTCTAAGAGCTCCCCTTTGTGCAAGCTTGCCATTGCTGTGACAGTATATGTGTGTAGCTAGAAAGGAGCGATCAACGCTTTCAACAAATCAATGTTTCTATGGAAAAACTTAAAAAGGGTATAGAACAGTGGATGAAGTTCAGAGTTTTAAGTTGGAAGAACCTGAAATCTACCCCGAAGAACAAGATACACTACGCCAGAATTAGGTAATCCTTCAACACTAGCTTATACTCCGTAGTTTTGATACTTTTAATTCTCTGTATATATTTGAAGTGGGTTATAAACTTCTTGGCCGTAGCTATGCTAGTCCTCCCATGGTGATAAAAATGACTTCATACCAACCAAAACAAATGCTGTAGTCAAAATTTTTAACTACTAAGAGGAAAAGAACCTATTGGAGGAGCAATTATTTCACGATTGCGATCATTTAGTAGCGTTGGATGTGATAGTAGAACTAGAATGAGTTAACAAGGTTATTCACGATATATTCAACGGTCTTAGATGGTCGAGACTAATAGTTCACAACTGTATACCTGTTGAAAACGCTTTCTAAACTTTAAAGCTCATCAACTTATTAATCTTTTTCATGATAAAGATACAACTATACAAAGCTTGGACTAGAACTGATTTTAAGTCGGCTCGGGAGATAAACGGAACAAGCTAAAAAAATATTTCGAAATTCAATAAGTTGAATGAACAAACTTGAAGAACCCTAACCTAATGGGCCAGAATTCAGCATACAAAGGCTTCAGAAAGGCCCAAGTGGGCAGACAAGCCTCCAGAAAGGCCCAAATCAGCCCACACAATTCCATGAGTTAAACGCCGACGTTAGCCTTCTTTCAACTACACCCGCCGCTGCTTCATCGGTAACACCTAGCGGAGCCATCATCTCCCTCCACTTCACACACAGTGCACACAGTACTAGCCATGAACACCAAACAATGAAGAGGCACCGTACAATTACGGCATTCTCCCGAACCCTAACCCTAGCCTCTACGCGCGCCTTCTGCACTTCGTCGTCGACGTCGAACTTCGCTCTCAAGAACGTCACCAAATCGAACTTCGATGCCGCTCTCGCCGAGCTCCGGAGCCACGTGCGGGACGCGGATTTCGTGTCGATCGACCTGGAGATGACCGGCATCACCAGCGCGCCGTGGCGAGAGTTGTTCGAGTTCGACCGGTTCGACGTCCGGTACCTCAAGGTGAAGGACTCCGCCGAGAAGTTCGCCGCTGTCCAGTTCGGTGTCTGCCCCTTTCGGTGGGACCAATCAAAGCAGTCCTTCATCGCTCACCCGTCAGTTCTTCTCTCTTTACATTGGATAGTACTTCCTTCGTTACATCGAATTTCCCACATTTGACTTTCTGCGGGTTTTTAGGTTACATTTAGGACATGCAAATGTTGACATTCAACTCGATGTTTTACCCTAACTTGACTTGTCAAATTGACACATATAACCAATGATTGCTATTTAACTTCAATTCGGTTTTTACATGTCAAAGGCAACAAATCCAATGGAGCAGAGAGTGTCTGTGTGGCTATTTGGATATTTGACTCCTAGCTTTGATTAGGTTATGCTCAGTTTGGTTACTCGGAAAGTCGAGGAATTTATGGAAATGACTAATTAGGTCTGTTCGGCTGTCCAGGTGTAGAATTATCAAGAATAGTTTCAAACTCTCTCCTTATTATTGAATTTTTGCCTTTGACTTTTTACGAATTTGTAAAATAGATTTAATAGTTGTAACCAATTGACTTTACTTAATGTTTTTAACGTAGCTTACCTTGCCAAACTATAGTATATATGTGTGTGTATAGATAGGAGCTGATCAAATTTTATCGATAGCAACTTAGCTTAAGTTGCCAGCGGTATCTGGCCGCTCCATTCAAATATCATGGGCGACCTTCTATTCCCGCAGCTAAGTTCTCAGCGGTGGCCAGCGTGGACGGGCCAGATTACAACTCTTTTTAGCAAACTATTACCGTCCCCAACATAATGCTGTGGAAGGTGAAGTTTACCAATTTGCCCCGGATGAC
This sequence comes from Escallonia rubra, assembly GCA_033065855.1. Lineage (NCBI taxonomy): Eukaryota > Viridiplantae > Streptophyta > Magnoliopsida > Escalloniales > Escalloniaceae > Escallonia > Escallonia rubra. The sequence goes on along the minus strand of JAVXUO010003037.1, from coordinate 259,232 downwards.
TCGAAGAGACCTTATCTAGAATGTAAACTGCCCTCCTCCCTATATATATGTGCTTCCCTTCCGCCTCTTTGCTTCCTTCCGGCTTCGTCATGTTCTGTTGGTTAATCGGTCACCGTTGGCGATAAAAAGATGGAAGCTGGGCATCGAGGTGCATTTTGGTCAACAGTCATGTTCGCTACATAATATAGCGAACGATAGGGAGACTTAAGTAAAAGCCAGATCTGGCTCATCCATTTGTATTGGATGGACAACCAGATCGCTAACAAATTAGCTTAAGTTGCCAGTATTGGCGGTAGATCAGGTCAGATATTTATGTGTGTATATATGTTATACATATATGGGGGCTGATCCACATCAAGCGGTTTGCTATTTTTACTGGTTTTCTGGCTCATCTCAGTCATCAATGTCGCATAATCGACGGCTGAGATGCTATTTTTTCTATGGACTTTCGCCTAACCGAGTCTGAGAGGAGCGCTTAGCAATTCTTCTTGTATTATCGAAAGCTGACCTTTTCTTACTTGAGTTTGTTCTTTCTAACTCTTCGCACCACAACCAAACGATTACCTCCATCGCACTTTCTCTTTAGCCAATCTCTCTCTCTCTCTCTCTCTCTCTCTACACACGCACATAGTTCATGTACTGGGCTAACAATTAGGGAATCATATTGGACCGCCGGCAGTGGAGGGGTTTGAGGTGGTGGTTGATTGGTGATGGGTTCGACGCTGGCAGGCGGCAGCGGTGACCACCAACACCAGCTGCACCGTATCGGTGGCGCGGCGTTGCCATCACTACCGAGTCGCCATGTGGTTAATATGGGTCTGTCGATTTTTTGTATTGGGCTTCATCTTGAATTGAATTTTGGTAGTGGAAGTTTGGTAATGGCATCGTAGTGTGGTTACTTTTTGTGCTATTGGTGTTGTCGACATTGTATTGGTGGTGCTGGGGTGAACAGTGAAAGTTTGTTAGGTGTTGCAGTGGTGGGTTTGTGATGGCGGGGGGTTTGGGCAGGATGGGTTTGGAAGGGTGAAAGATGGTGGGGCAATAGTGGGCTCGGGTTGTGTTGGTGGTGGGGAGAGGAATTGGTTCTCGGCGGTGGTGGGTCTTTAGGTTTTTATGGTGTAAGTGAGGTGGTGGTGTTGTTGACGGTTGCAGCTGAGGTGATGAAAGCAGGTGAGGGAGGTGGTGATGACGATGGAGGCAGTTCAAGCAATTGGCAATAGAGGTGGATTTGCAGATAGAAAAGTTGAAGGGACATACTGTGTGAGGGGCATTTTGGGGCAAAATTTCTAAAACTGCTACCCACCCCGCCCCTAAAAGGGCTGGTTAGGCAAAAATTCATAAAAAATGGAATCTCAACCGTCTGTTCTGCGACGTGGATGGCTGAGATGCGCTGGGCAAATAGGGGTTTTTCCAGCGCTACATGTGGATTAATCCCCTGTTCAATGTTAACGTGTACTAAAATCTATGTTAGAAGACAAATCTAATGGAACGGTTTCCTTTTTGCTCATTCCTTTGTAGGTTTGCCTTTCACTTTCATTACTTGTAGGCTGTAGTAGACACATTGAGATAAATTGGGAAAAATGTCTATTGATTATTTGATAAATGCATGCCAAATTGATGTTCAGGAAATTGTAATAGAGAACTGAATTTTGATTTCAATTGACAGGCACAACTTTTATGTCTTTCCGCGTCAAGAATTGTTAGCCAACGGTCCATCTTATGAGTTCCTGTGCCAGACAACCTCAATGGGCTTTTTGGCACAGTATCAGTTTGATTTCAATGTGTGCATTTACGAAGGTAGTTCACTTCACTTTCCTTTCTATCTGTATCTTTCTTTGGCTGTGTTCTTGGTAGGAACTAGAATTCTGTATTACTTGTTCTTTCATGCGCTTTAACTTTGACGGTAATTAAAGGCTTGAAGGGTCTGAGCACTCTATCTAGAACATAATTACTTCTCACCACGAACCAGATTAACCTAAGTTCAGAGTCAGAAACGTTATACACCTGCAGATCTGAGACACCAAAGGTGAATGCTATACAAAACTTTATTTGTTATGACATTCTTTACCATATGAAAGAGATAGAAAGGGAGAACAACAATGCATTAGAAGGTATTGTTCGCATTAACTATGGTCGACAGCCACGTCGATTGTAGAGGAAACGTTTTATCGATAAATTTGGTTTGTGTAGGATTTTCAGAGTCCTACGTGGAAATGTTAGGGGTATTTGCATGTGGTCTGGTTGGTTTGCGCTGGTTAATTTTTGGTGCCTGCTAATTCGTTGGGTGTATAGCAAAGTTTGATTTATGTTGTAATACACCATTATGCTTCTTCTGTTGTTTCCATTTTGAGATTTTACACTCTTGCATAATCTCAGGGGTATCTTATTTATCCAGAGGTCAAGAAGATGAAGCACGAAGACGCTTAAATGTGGTATACGAGGATGACTTATCAGGGTCAGCGAGTAAATTTAAAGAAATTGGAGACAAACCATTAGCGAGAATGTCAGATATTCTCTTTGCAGCAAGACTGAAGAACAGAATCAGAGAATGGCGTGATGGATTACTTTGGGTCAAGAATGGGGGATCTGACTCTCAGGGAATGTCAAATGACTCAACCGAGCAATTCCAGACCATCTTCTTCAAGATGCGCCCAGCCCTTAAACTGAATGGGTTTACTTCCCACCAGCTAAGGTTGATACATTTGGTAATGTTTTATATGCGGTCTTAACAATTATTTGATCAGTCTCTTTCTCTCTCTCTCTCAGTATATATATGTATATAGATAGGTAGGTATATATAGATATTGTGTGGTCTCTCTGATGGATATATTAGCAAGTCGAACCCCACATTTTAATATTTTATGCTGATCAATTTGTTCCCTTTCATGAATGTTTTTCTCACTGAATGTTGGTCACTGATGAATGTGCTATTCATCCATCCACATTGTCTTACAGATGTACTGAATCATATTCTTATGAAATAGATTAGTGGGTTTTATCGGGTTGAATTCATAGTGGCTTGCATAACATGCATGGAAAGGGTACTTGAGAAATTGTGTTTCACATAAAAAGTGGTCCTGCCTACAACGTAATCATGTCCTGAAAATTATGTACATCTTCCCTCGTAGCTCATAGGTAGGAATCTCCTTGACTCAAAGTCTGTACTTTGTGTCGGAGTAAAGTTTCAAATTCTTTCTTGCTAACATTTGGATTTTTTTTTCGTCTGTTGCTGTTAATGTTGATTAGTCTAGGGGATTTTGTGCTATATGAATCTTTATTGTGCTTCTTTCTTTCTTTGCGTCATTTTGATGCACATTTGCAAAAGTTTTGTGAGTACTTATTTCTAGAACTTGAACTGTGCAGGTGACAGAAAAGCATTTCAAAGATCTTGCTTACATCCGTGTGACTGGTGAAATATCTTGTCAGCAATTAATTGTCTACACAGAATCAAAAGATGACAGGGACTTACTTATGGTAAGATTTGCAATTGAAATTTCAGATGTTTCTTTATTATGATAGAATCAAAAAATGACAGGGGCTTTAATTCTCCCCAGTAATTATTGCTTTTTTTCTTTGTAGTTGTGTACCATTTGGTTTTTATTGTTCTAAGAAGTCTTTTGATTGTTGATTGTTAGATTGATATGTAAGGGCGCAGAGTTGTTTGGGCTCATTCATTTGTTTAAGCATGGAATTTTAACTTAGAATACAACACCTTACAGTTAGCCATTGAGAAACATTGAGAGTCTTCACATATATAAAGTGGGGGGAGATACTAACCTTATACATAAAAATTTACAGATTTTGAACTATCATCTTTGGAAAAGTGGATGCTTACTTTGCATAGTTTAGAGGAGTGAATGAGTCGGGTTAAGTCTGACCTATAACATGCATCCCCCCCTTTTAAGTTGCCATGTCGATAAATGCGTTTCAATATCTCGTTTGAGGCTTAGACTATTAACTCTTGTGTCACCGAGGTGAACAGGGAGTATTTATGGAGACAAAAATGTGTATATGAGCATGATGTCATGGATGCCTTGTTTTCTGGATTTCATGAAGATAGAATTGCTTCATATCTTTTCCTTATTTTTCCATCTCAATGTTATGCAGAAAGAGGTAAAGAACTGCCTTCGAGCAGAAGCAGAAAGGAAAATCAAAGCTGCGGTTGGTTTTCGGCATGTGATTGACCTCCTTTCCTCGGAGAAGAAGTTGATTGTAGGTCACAATTGCTTTCTTGGTATGAGCACTTCCCTAGACTTTTTTAAGAAGTTTGCATCACTCTCATTGCGTGTTTTACTGACATACTTTGTTATCATGCAGATATTGCACACATATACAGTAAATTCTTAAGTCCTCTTCCTTCGACTGCTGAAGAATATGTCGCCTCTCTCCACGATTACTTTCCATCCATAGTTGACACGAAAATAATCTTGAATGCGAACAATATATTTCAGTATATGATGAAGAAGAGCAGCACATCACTATCCAAAGCTTTTGCTGTATTGTGTCCACAAATTGCTTCTGGTGTGAAAAGCTCTGGTTTGGCTGATAAACCCTGTGTCAAAGTGGAGGTTCAAGTGGATGATATGAGGTTTGCTTCCCACCTATACCTCTCTAGGGTTAAATTCTTTATTATGTTTCTAATTTACACACTGTTGCAAGCTGGCAAGATTGCCTGCTTGTTACTTGCTTTGCATTACTATGTGACGCATATCTAATCACATCACTTAGATCGAGTTAGGTTTTCCACCATCAGAAAATTAAATAAGTGTCTAGGATGTTGCTGTTGCCCCTTGTTACTTTCTTGTTATGTTTTCCAGATTAAGATGAGCCGCACCACTCATTCTTTAAGCCACTTGCAGGTCCTCGAATTGGAATTCTGGAGCCAAACATGAAGCTGGCTATGATGCTTTTATGACTGGGTGTGTTTTCGCCCAGGCATGCACTCATTTAGGTATCGATTTCAATCTTCAATCGGCCCCTGCAAATCTTGTTCAGGAAGAGAAGCTTCAGAAGCACATCAATCTTCTCTATCTCAGCTGGACCAATGGAGACATTGTTGATCTGAGGACTGGTAGGCGCACTGCAGAGTCTTCAACTTCTAATCTCCTCAAAATTCGGTACCCAGAGATTGTCTACTCAAAAATTGCTTTAGTGTGGGGTTTCCCATCCAAGCTCAAGGCAAGAGAGATTAGAGAATGTATCTCAAAAGTTTTTGGCTTGACGTCTGTTACATCTGTCTACTACTTGGATGAAACTGCGGTATTTGTTCAGTTTAGCAGAGCAGAGCTTGTCTCTGGCTTTCTAGAGTTGAAGGCAACCTTAGAAAGAAATAATGATCCAATCTCTGTTTTGCATCCGCTCTCAAAGATTTTAGAAGGTGGACGCACTTGTGCAGCCAGTTACGAGGTTTATAAAGAAATATGCAGCTCCCCTATTTCAAAAGTTCTGTTTGCAGATCAGGCTGAGGCAGTTGGTATCAAATGGAAGACCAAATTGCACCCTAAGGTAGAGGCAGAAATTCAAGGAGAGGAGAATTTGCCCAGCGAAAATAGAGTAGAAAGTTCTGCTGATCCTCCCTCCAAAATTGGGATTCAGAAAATGAACACTGGCATGTATGTTCCGTCAGGTGGCCTGTTTCCTAGTGATCGATTAATAGATTCCATGTATCCTGTTCAAGCCCAGGCATGTAAGATTTGATTTATAACTTCTAGTCTATTATACATCTATTTTTTTTTTCTTCTTCTTTTCAGATCTGTAGTCTCTATACGTCAACGGAAATTCTGTCGTAGCAAGATGTAGGTCTTTAGGGGTGTAGCAGGGTGAACATGGCGAGATTTTTGGAAAATTTTTGGCTGCTACTTGGTTTTAGTATGATAACTTTAACCTCTCGCATTGCAATAATTGCTAAATATATTTAGTGGTATTTTTATTATCACTTTTAGCGAAAATTCTTAATAACGTTATTTTAGTATCATTGTAAAAGATCGCTAAAAATATTTAATGACCATTAGATGTCGCTATACAGGAAGTTGTAGTTATGTTTTCTCTACCGAGTTTGTTGGGCATCAAGCTACAATTCAATCAGCCAAAATTGAGACCAAGTGCTCTAGTAGGAGCTCTGAGATGATGGAAGTAGCGAGAAAGGAAAGTTTTTTGTGCTGCTATTCGGATCGTAAGAAGATAATTAGAAAAAGATTTTTGCCGAATATAACTGAGAAAGAGACATCAAAGATAACTGAATAAGATACATAATCAGATAAAGAAATCATCAATCAACCAGAGTACCACCAAAATGGTGAAATGAAGCAATTACAGAAGCAAACTTCATCCTAGCAAGCAAAAGCTACAGGATGACAAACTTCATCCTAGCAGCCTACATAAACAAATACAGGATGACAAACACTCCTTCAAGAGCAGTGGTGAAATAAGATGCAACCACCAGTTTGTTTGTAGAGCTCAGACCAGGCGGCCCCCAGTTATCGGAATCCCAACCTTCCCCTCCGCCTGATCCACCACCTGTACCACCGCCTGCTGTAGGTGACGGTGCTGATGCTGGTGGCTCTATTATTGCGGAATGATGCATTACGCGGATAATCAGTTTCTGACCAGATTTGCAGTGACCAGGCTGGCCACTGACGAAATAGAAGAACCCAGGGCGGTCTAACTGAAACACCGTGCTTCCACCTTGGAATTTGGAGATGGGGTTCGATAAGTTGCAGCTTTTGTAATCTGCAGAGTGTACTACCAGCACAGAGTCCTTTTTATACTTGAATACTGAAACAAAAACAAGAACACGACATTGTAAAACTTGGAGAACTAGCTTATAAAGCCACAAGGAATACTACTTCTGATTCATAAAGCCATATACTGTAATAAGTTGGGCTTCAGTTTTTATTTTCATGGTTTCTTGGGTTCAGAATTTTTATAACATTCGACTGTGGGCTACCTTCTTTTCTTTTTTGGCCTTAATACCCTTGTCGTAAATCGAGATTCTGCTACATTTTGGCTTGAAAACACATAAATAAGATGATTTCAGTACAAAAAAAACTGGAATCTGTTTACTTTTGAAAACAAAAGTTCCCAAATGGAAAGGCTATCTACACTGGACTTAATGTAGTCACTATTATCTTATGTTTTCATGATCATGCACATGCTCATTTCACTCTGATTTTCATGAAAAATGCAAGTTTTGATAATGCTTTTCGAGGGCATTCCTCTCATGCACACTCAACGTCATTAACAAGAAATTCTCTTTCAAAGAAAAACGGGCATCAAAGAAAGGCCTTACAGATTGTATCACCAACGCGGAATCGGTTCCCGGCAGCCCACGCATTGTAGGACTTGGTCTTGTTGCCCGCTGGCTTGACCCAACCCTTCTCGCCACCCACTTGAAACTGATGGGAAGACACCGAGAGGCTGACCATGGAGATCCACAGCAAGGAGGAGAGCAAAGCAAAGTTCAAGGCTTTGGAGGTTGCTGAAAAGGAAGCCATTGGAAGTGGTGGTTTCTTTCAGTCTCAGTCAGTCACACAAACGTTGGAGTATGGCAGGAACTAAAAGCAGACTGGTGTTTAGGGTTTTATATAATAGCAGGTTGTGGGATGGGGGAATGGGGGAGGTCATGGCAGTTAACTCAGCTATATCTCAGGTCATGGGGAAGTGGGGATGCTGGGCAGTTTAAGCTCTGTACGTATGACTTGTTCAAATGGTTTGTTTCGGCGTAGTGGGCGTAGTGGGTTTTACGAGTAATTATGGACCGTTTTGTGACAATATTGCAACATTAAAACAACCATAAAAGGTTAGCACGATGCTGCAGAATAATGCTCTTAATTAGCTGAATGTTCCTTCCAAGCTTATGCCTGATGGAATACGAAACACAAGATATTATGAAAGAGAGGTGGATTTCAAGTGGAGAGTGACATGAGTTTGTGAGGATTGAAGGCTTGAAAAGCAAACCAGATTTGGTTGTTGTACGAGGGTATGAGCTTCATTAGTTGCAAGACTGTAATATTACTCTGAAAAATAGAGGCTACAATGGGACAAGAGGTGGCCATTGGGCTGGGCAAATGCAATGGTCTTTAAACCCAAAATCACTCTGTATAACAATCCATAACGTTTCACATTAAGAAAAAAGCTACTCCTATTTCACCTCCTAATATGTCAATTCATCCACTCGTTTGTCATTGAAAAGTGAATACTTGTTTTTTTCAGTTGAATAAATAGTCCGCTTTCTCAGTTACAAGAATAGCTATGCTAGCGTTCGAGAAAACCAAAAAGAAAATTTTGCAGATCTTGTTTACAACCAAGTTGAAAGGATAAGTAAGGGTAAGTTAGCTATCTTAATTTTGGCTGCTATCATAATTATAGTTATAGGATAATAGCTATAGAACAAATTTTGGCTGCTACTTGCATTTTAGGAATCTTCCTCCAATTCCGTATATAATGACAATTAATAGTGACTTTTTTGCTCACATTTTCAGTGACAATTCTTAGCAGTATTTTTTTTGCGTCACTAAATAAAAGTCACTAGAAACATTTAGTGACCATTAATTGTCACTATATGAGGGGTAGGAGAAAGACTCCTTCAACCCCGGTAGCAACCAATATTTTTTCATAGCTACAATCCCTCGTACATTGACAATTAATATAGCGGTAATTTTATTTTTTTTTTGGTCAAAAGCCAACGAATTTCATTTCACTTGAAAACTTGAAACAACCTATACATCCACATTGAACAATATGAAGTTATACAAAATGCTGCCCACCTATATCTACCGGTGTATATTTACATCATACTTATATCTTTAGTTATCTACAAGAATGTTTTCCCCATGCTTCACACAGCTTTTTGTTTCTATCATTTGCTGTGACTTTCTTCTAACTGCTCACCCTGTATTTGATCCATTGGTTGATTACATGAAAACAACCCTGAGGATGAGATTGCACCTGACAAAAAATTCTGGAGTTCCTCTCTTGCCACAGGGCATAGACTATTACAGCAACCATTAATTTGCAAAGCTTAGCCTTAAAGCTTTTTCCCCTGAAATTCTGAGCTGCAAATTGTATGACTTGATTCCATGATTCCAAGGGTATCTTCATATCCATCCTTTCCAGCACCATTTTCCATATTTCTTGTGCATATGGACACTTGATGAACAAGTGATCTACAGTTTCCTGCTGGTTAGAACATAGAATGCATTTAGCATCCTGAATTATATTCCACTCTTTCAATATAGCGGTAATTAATAGTCGCTAAATGTAATTAGTGACATCTCTACTAACACTTTCAATCATAATTTTTAATAGTACTTTTTTAGCGTTATTCAATAAAAAGCCATTAAAAAGATTTGACGACCATTAGTGCCGCTACAGGGCAAATCGTACCTATCTTTCGACAATCTAAGTAGGAGCCAAAACATTTGCCAATCAAAGTCAAGTGTGTCTGCAAAAGTTAGTCACTGAACACTTGATTCTGCCACGTTGATTTCCCTGGCCATCTTTTTGCTGATTTTGTACGTCATTTTCTTCTAAGACTTAGCTGAAGAACATAAAATCGTGTTGTAGCAAAAAATATAAATCATCCTTGACTCCTGCATTCTTTCAACATACTGTAGTGCTAGGACCACCAATCTGAGATTCAAGATAAGCATCATGAGTAAAAATAATTGAATGCTTGTGGTGTAACTTAAGCTAGAAATCCAAAGAAGTCCAATAAGGAGGCCTGCTGGCTGCTAGGGAGGCCGAATGATGAAAAATTAGGGGCGAGGCGAATTAGGAGGCAATGCGTGTAACAATTAACATGCACGCGAACGCGATGCATGTGTAAAGATAAAGATAATAATATGTTATTTATATGATGTCAAGCTCGGGCTTTAAATTTAAGAAAAAATTTGGCTGCTACCCCGGTTGGAGAAATCTTCTTCCTACTCCCCATATAGCGACAATCAATTGTCTCTAAATGTTTCTAGTGACTTTTATTTAATGACGCTAAAAAAATGATGTTAATAATTGTCGCTGAAAGTGTTAGAAGAAAAGTCACTAGAAGCATTTAGCCACCATCAATTGTCACTATACACAAGGTTGTAGGAAGATTCCTACAATCCGGGTAGGAGCCAAAATTTGTTCTTAAATTTATATTAACTATTTTTTAATGTATTTTAACTAATGAAAACCAAGCATATCCTTATAGGTTGTTATTTACCATTTAACATCATTCTAGCTTTTGTAGCACACGCGATGCGTGTGCAAAAACAATGTTGTTCAACTTAAACTTGTTAAAAAAATCAAGCATGATATATAAGTATTTTAAAATATAGAGACCAAACATGTTCTTGCTGTATTTAATGTTATTGTTTTGTGTCATTTTTAAGAATTTACTCATAGTATTACATACGACGCGCGCGGAAAAATGAAATTAACAATACGATGAGCTTAGAATTTATTTTAACTATATTTTTAAGGAATATAAAATATAAATGCTAAACATGTTCTTATAGGTAGTTATTACTAATTTTTATTTGTGTCACTTTCTAAAAAATTTCTTAGAACGTCATTTGTCTAGATACTTATGTAATACCAAAAGAGGCGTTACACAAAAAAAAATGTTTCTTTTATATAAAGTAAACATTTAATCATCCATCCCAAGAATTAGATATGAAAATATGAGGTCCAAATTGTTTCCTTTCATTGTGGAAGGAGCAGCTAAAGAAGACCGCTACCTCGTCATTCTCTGGGAATCGAAAAATCAAGAGAAGAACTGTGGAAGAATGAGCGTTTGTGGAGGCAGATTAAGATTGCAAACAATTTTTCAAACATAGTCTGATGGATTTTTTAAGAACTAGAGAAGATTGTAATAAGCTGATGAAACTGAAAAGGCACAGTTGTCATACGGAACCCAGCTGATTACCTGGTCCTTGAAGCCTGTCAATGAAATGTGAATGCCTTTGATAACTTCGACAATGTTGTCCAGGAAAATTGCCTGCAGGCTCTCTTTACTCCAGAGACCACCATGGATTACAGCAGTCACTAGGATTTTAACTTGTCCAGGTGGTCTGAGATGAGATGTTGTTGGTGAACTGGAGGATGTCGAGCTAGGTATCCAGTGGTCTTGTCAAAAGTCGATAGGCTTGCTATCACTCGCCAGGCCCAAGAACAACCAGAAGCTGCGGAGTGATCGGAGAAGCGGGCGCAAACGACAACACTTGGCCGTAAAGACCCTTGCAAGCAAGGAGTCGGGGAAGTTCAGTATCCTCTGGCTAGTCTTTGCAAGTAGTGCCAAGCTGAGTAGTCTTGCATCGAGGAAGTCCAGGCCACCATTAGATTTAGGTTTGCATGGTGCTAATTAGTTGACCAGAAGCAGACCTTTCTTAGAAGGGTCGCCAGACCAAAGCAAATGACTAAAGATCATATCAAGTCTGCCATAAACGTAGCTGGGAAACAGAAAAGATTGCATACGATAAACATGTACGTAAACCAGATAAGACAGAGGAGACAGTGACCGTGCCATCTTTGTTTAGGAGTAAACCTTTACGGCCCGAGCGCCTCGCTTGAACTTTATCTAGTAGAGATTGGAAGAAAGCTTTTCTGTTGGTCAATGATACCGTCGGAAGTTACCGGATATATGTGGATATGAAATCAAGTGGTCACATATTTAAGTATCTGCACACTGATATTTCCACCAACTTCTTGTCGCTAAAACAATTCATCTTAGTACCAAGCGTTGACCTTTTAGCTACAAACAAGGGGTTAGATTAGCATTTCCACCTTTTGTGTGTGTGTGTGTGAAAGGATTAGCATATTAGAAAGTGAAGATAGTCTCTCCTAAAAAGTTCTTAACGTCCGACTTGAAACGGCGTAGTTTGGATTACACCAATTACTGATATTACAGATAATTTATATACATCATCGATGACGTTTTGTGGTTATGAACACCCAAAAATAATCCAAAATACTTGGTTTTGAATCTCAAATTAGATATTTTTTTCACTGCATAGTGTCTTATTTGTCCATTCCTTTTGTCTCATTTGAGCATGTGATGTTTTTATTTTGCTAGTTTTCGAGCCATATTCTTGCTAGGTTTTTAACTAAATAACAATCATGATACACGACCACTTATAACGAGATATATAGCACAAATTGTAGGAATCAACGATGGTACTTAACTTTTGGTGGATTAGATGTTAGTCAAACATTAAGTTGATAATGTATTCAAATACAGGATCCTATATAACCAGTGGTGGAGGGAGACGTGGCACGGATGGACTATGAGATCCTACACTTGCTATGTAAAAAGGTAGATGGAGATCCCACATCGGATGTGTACTAGGGGAGGTTTTGAGCTATGTGTTATATACGGTTAAGTTGGATCTTGTTTCACATAGGAAGTGGAAGATAAAGTATTTCTCCTGATAAGATTTTTTTAGGGAGGCAACGCCCAGTGGTGGGATAATGGACCGGATCTTTACAAATGAGTATCAGAGCAGATCCTGGGATAGCAGTGATGTGCCAATGTGTGAATTGAGGGTACTAGAAGCCAGTAAGGACGTTGGGGCCCAAGAAGGGTGGATTAGGAGATCCTAGGATGGATAGAGATCTCACATCAGTTGTTTAACAGCGGAGATCTTAGGTTATCTGCGATATAAGATTAAGTTGGATGTAGTCCCAAGTTGAAAGTGTGAGAGAATGATTTTGGCCTTACAAGACCTTATCAATGAACCCTTAAGCATCTATTGGCTAGTTCTTTTGAGATGACTAATGCTTTTGAGGGAGGCCATGGTTCGGGTCATTACATGGGCACTAGCCCTTTTTCTTTCCGTATGTAAAGAACTTCACTGCAACAGTGATACCACATCGCCATCACTTACGTGGTATCACTATCCAATCAATCGAGCACAACCACCACCTAAATCACAACTTGCACCATCAAATTTGTACCACACCACCCAATTACAATCACCACAGCAATCGTCACCACGAATCCAACACAACCATTCCAAAATCATGGCACCACTATATTGTCACACCACCAGCATCCAACACACCCACCACCTAGATCACGACCCCCACCACCCAATCGCCACTACCACAACAATCACCACCACCAATCCAACACTGCCACTACTGAAATCATGACATTGCAACACCTACTATCACCACCGATTGCCATTACCACAACAATCACCACCATTTATCCAACATAACCACCATCAAGATCACCAGCCCTACCACTAGATTGTAACTAAGAACACCCGATTATATTATAGTTGTCGTTGCTGTTAAAAACCTACCTTAAATCAAACATGCCCCTAATTTGTCCTCAACGATGTCAAACCTCCTTGCCACCGGACCGATTCGTCGTCACTGTTAGTCCGTCGCTCACTGGGAAGGTAGACGGGAAGAGATATGGTCAACTCATCATGTCGCCACCGTATGGCCGTTTTTGCTAACTGAAAAAGGGAAGATCAACCGTCGTCAATTTTGACGTGGATGCTGATTAAGGGATGGTGACAAAATTTTCAAAATGAAAATTTGCTAGAATTTGATTGGTTGATGATACCATGTTAGCGATAGTGACGTTATATCACCATCGAAATGAATTTTTCTCACTTGAAAGGGGATGTCTTTTTGCTTCTTTTACGTGTTAAACTTAAGCAAATAAACAAGAAATTTTGATATTTGAGTTCCAAGTTTATCATTTGACCTGTAATTTTGTTCCGAAAGTGGCTATATAGAGACATTTTAAGGCCTTTAAAGGTAAAGCTCAGATGTGATCAATGGAGTTCAACTGATATGACTTCTTATAACAAAGCAAAACCAAAGAAACATATAAGTAGCTTTTGAATGTTTTATTTGTGGATATTCGGTGTCCACCTCATAAATAACTTTTGCTCCACCACTGCCTATGTTATACTAATTTTCCATTTGAATCTTGTACATGATGGTAAGAAATGCTAAAAAAAGGGGTGTCATTTTAATTGGAAATGAAGTAAGTTTTGGTGTTACGATAGTATTTATCTCGCTTTGAAAATAATGTTTAAGTCCTTTCTCTTTCTCCCCAAGCCGCCATGACCACCATCCCCCAGTTGCCACCACCAACTCCCACCGCGAAAGCTATCACGTCGGCAGCCCCCATGGTCGCCCCACCTACCATCACAGTCTCCACCCCACCTTAGCCCTCACCAATAGAGCAACGAACCATCTGCCAGATCTAACGAACCGCCGGTGGGATTCAAGGATAATGGGAGGGAAGTGTATTCCCAACGATCTCGCTTCCTAGCTACCGCAATGCGCTGTGAGTAGCGATGATGGCCCGTAAAAAAAGTGAAAATCTAGGGTTTTTAAAACTTAAAACAGAAGTTACGTATCTACCCTTAATGAACTCATACGTTTGAAATTGATATAAGAGCGTAAATGTCTTTTAGCTCGTTTGCCATAAAAAACTTCTCTACGGAATAGCAACACGTCAATTCTTCCGGACTTAAAATCTTTGAATGAGATGCACCACAAAACAATCTCAATGAGTCCAAATTCCCCCTCTTCTTGGGCATTACATTACATCACGCGTGCACAATATTATCCAAAAAAAGGGATCAAAATCAGATGTCCACCCACTTGCTTGATGGTTATCTCTCATCTCCCATGGCTAATCAAGAGCGAGAGAGAGACCCGTGTTGGATACCTGCAATTGCCGGTCACCATCTCTCGCTACATTTAGAGCATGACGCCATTTTCTACTTTCTTTTTCTTCTTACCCTTAAGCTAAAATGACATCTATTTTTAACTACTAACAAGTTGGGTTCTTTAATTGTCACCTGACGAGGACCACAAGGTGAACGCATTGCATGGATTCTCCAGTTGGAGCAAGACCAAATTGGGAGTAATTAATGTATGACAGTGAAGGGATTGGCCAAGTTTCCCTCAGATTCTCAATATTCCCAGAAAACTGCCAATTTTCAGCCTACACTCCATTTAATTGGGTCATCTTTACCAACTATAGTGATTCACATGCACCCATGTGCATTTGTTGCCACTAGTGCAGTCGGATGTCGCTAAAACGGAAAATATTCAGCTTAACGCTAACGGTCTTTAGCGATAATAGTTATCTTTCTGGCAACGAATGAGGACTTTAAGCCGCGGTTGACCCCAAGATGCAGATGCACCCAACTCCCTATACATATACACCTTTTCATCATCCTCCACTGTTCCGTTGCACCAAGACCAGACTTCCCATCTCATACGTTTCTCTTTCTTGCTTCATCTTCTTCCTCGGTTTACTGTCTGTTTATTTCTTGTTTCATTCCTTCTGAATAACCATTAATTAATAGGCAAGTCTAGCAGCGACATGTAAAATATGCATGTATGTAGCAGTGAAGGTGATGTTGACTACTATCTTCTGAAGTGCAGGTTTGAAGTGAAGGGGAGAATTGCAGAGGAATGCATTAGGATTACCTGCGATGGAGGGATGAGACTTTGTTGACAGAAGAGAGAGAGCACAACCCGCCATCGGTTAAGGGGAGTCCTTTGCCTTTGTGGGACTGTGCTCTCTCTTCTTCTGTCAACACACTGCAACTTTCTTCAGTGGCCGGGTCTTCGTTATGGTAGGGAGTTCAATCTTCTCAACCCTCATTCTGTGTAACCAACTTACTGATTTCTTTACTTTAACCCTGATCTATCGTTTGATGTATGATGTTATCAGTCGGTCAGTAATATGTGACAAAAGATATTTTAATTGCACTATATATGTTCTATGTTCCTAATGTTAATCATTTTATCTCTTCTATATGACCAACACTTAAACGCGATAACCACTGGAGGTTGTATAGCATTGTTTCTTTTGGTGATCAGCAGCTGGATGTTGGCTGGTCTGCCGAGGTACAAGGTGCGTTTAGCTAGGTATCTCTGGAGAACGTCTATGAAAGCACGCTGATCTGAAGCAAGGGCGTGTGGTTGTGGCCATGAGCAGTTGGCTCATGTTGCCTCACGCCGCTTGCTTCAACTATGAAGGGTTTCATCTCTTGCTTTCTCAACTAGTTTAAGCAGGGCAGTGAACGACCTGCATTGGTTTTGGTAACTTCAATGTCAGGTTTTGATAACCATCTTCCATCCGCTTCTATGGTTGAGAGTTGAAACTAGACCGCAGTTTCAGTAGATTTATATAGAACCGTGCAAAAATGTAGTTTGAAAACCTAAGACGATTTGTAAATGTGATTCAAGGCAAGAATGATGAATCACCTATGTCGCATACTTCGAGAAAATAGACTAAGAAATGGGTCTTATAACGTCAATTCTTGGTCCTTAAGGCCTGATTTACATCACTGATCAAGTCACTGCTCCTCCAGAATTACCGATCAAGTCACTGAACAAGTCCACAAGGCTTGGGGACTCTATGTACAGAAGAATTTATCATTAACTTCTAATTGATCTATGATTTGAGCCCAAAATATTTGCTTCAACGATGAATTACCGCACTCGAGTAAAAGATCTCTCACCTCATATCTGATACGTACAAACGTCCCCCACCCGATTCTCAAAGCAGGCCTGAACTCCATATTTCGGAGCCATCATTCAAGTGTGTACAACATTTCCAACTTGTACGATTCACAATATGCTTTGGCATGCGAAATTAAATATTCCTAATCCGCTTATAGAACTGATCCAAGCATAAAAATTTTAACTTGCCTAAACTAGATAGTTTCCCAAGGCACATAAGCAGCACTTAGTTGCAGAGTTCTTCAATTCTAGTCACGCTCCCACCCCGGATCTCTCACCGGCTCCTGCTCCCACTCCAAAATCCACTATAGTAGTGACTCTCTCGCTCGGAAACCTCGCACCCGCTCCCACTCACTCTATGCAACTTAGAAGCAGCATGCTGCATAAAATCAAATCCATTAACTGGAGTGTAGCATCAGCTGTACTCTGCATCTGCGTTGCATTATTGTGAAGAAGACAAGAAAATTAAGTGGTCTCGACCTTTCTTTGTTCTTAATCCATTCAAAGCTTATCTCCGACATGGCAGAAAAGTAAACAAAAATTCTGTCAGAGACAGCTGCCACAGTCGAGCTAAAAATACTGAAGGAAGTTCCTCAAGGATAATCATGAAACAGATTAAACGTGCTGCAGTTTCCATTAATCTTGGTTCTGGTTTGATTTGAACTTGGTAATTCACTTCTTTAATCCTTAGCATCAACGAATAATCTATACACCTCACAAGAATTTCATCCAGCTAAACAAAACCTTATACAGCAAAACCAAGCAGGGATGGAGGAGGCCGTGTTCCTAAACTTTGCTCGTCTAAACTGATCTTACTTCTTAGCTGGCCAAATACCGTTTTTGGTTGAATACAAAAATTGTTGAATGCAAAATACAGTAGCTAATAATAGAAACTCTTCCCTATGTTCTAGTTTTCAACAAATTTTCCTTTTGCCAATACAAAAAAAAATCATGAGACCAAAATAAGAAGCAAAAATTTTAAATTTCATTTACAGGAGAAGACCAGAGCAGTTCAATGGAATGGCTTTGAACTCAGGCCAATGAACTAGTAGTCTTTTAAATGGCTGAAATTCCTCCTATCCTAACATAAAAAATAAAGAATCCAAAGAAAACTTGCATAGACTAAGTGAATATGGAACCTTAATCAGTCAACTCTGATCTCAACCATCGATTCAGGCGTATGGCACTCTTCACCATCTGAAACAATATCCTCGATGCTCAATGGCAGACTAGAAGAGAACGTGAGAGTTGGCTTCACCTTTGGGACAACCATAGGCTCTGCCTCATTATTAAGGATCTGGAACACTCTCCTCATCGAAGGCCTCTCAGCTTCGTCTGGGTTAGCACAGCTCAAACCCACAAGCAACAGCTTCCGAATTTCTTCCTCATTGAACTTGCCATTCAGGCGTTCATCTGCTGCTTCAGCAATCTTTCCGTGGGAATACAACCGCCAAACCCAATCAACCAAATTCACCATTCTCTGACCTTCTGTCTCTCTCTCAATTGGCCTCCTCCCACAAACTACTTCAAGTATAACCACACCATAGCTGAAAACATCAGTTTTTTCAGTCGCTTTGCCATACTGAAGATACTCGGGAGCAAGGTACCCCATTGTTCCTGCAGTCAGTGTGGAGACAGGACTCTTGTCGTGATCCATAAGCCTTGCCAATCCAAAATCCCCTAGCCTTGCATTATAATTGGCATCGAGCATTATGTTACTAGTCTTTATGTCACGGTGAATCACTTGCTGTTCACATTCTTGATGCATATAGGTCAAAACAGATGCCAGCCCAACAGCAATGTTATACCTATGAGGCCATTTCAAAGTTCTACCTCTTTCAGATTCTTGGTATAACAAAGTATCAAGACTCCCATTGGGCATAAACTCATAAACAAGCAGTAATTCGCCCTTTTCGACACACCAGCCTTGGAGCTGAACTAAATTCTTGTGCCTCAAACAAGCTATAGTTGACAATTCAGCAAGGAATTCTGTTTTACCTTCATGGGAATGCTTGGATCTTTTCACAGCAGAAATAGTACCAGAAGTCATGAAAAAAGCCTTGTAAACAGTCCCAAACGCGCCATGCCCTATAATCCTACTGGAGTGAAACCCTTTTGTGGCCGATTTAAGCTCTCTATAGCTAAACTGCCTGGGCCCCGTCACCAATTCTGCATTAAAGCTCTTCTCCTTCTTAATCTCCTTCCATTTCCTCGCAGAAACGCAACCAAATACCACAAGAACAGCACAAAAAAATGCAGGCCCACCAATCCCGAGTCCCAAACCAATCTTCCTGTGGCGACTATTCTTGGGTGAGGAATCAGGAACCGGGATTGGCGGCGTTATGATCACAGAACTATCAGACACGTTATGAGGATGATTTCTTGGTCTAACGGGTAGGAACCCGGATGTCTGAAAGCTCCAACTCTCAATCAAATGCAGCTCAGTGCCTCCCTCGGTCGAGGCCGAAAAGCCCACGTACTTAAACTCCTTGAAGTAATCAGAAAGGTCAATATCAACCATCAAAAGGGGTGACTCAGGCTTGAAACTTGAATAACTCAAGAACACCATTAACTTCTCTTCCTCGTTCTTGTAATCGATCCAAGCAGTGATCAAATTCCCACTTTTCAAATCAATCCCTTTGGACATTGCATCAGCAGTCTTGATTGAATTCAGGCTGTCAATGTCCAGACCCACATGGTTTCCATTCGGGTCATTGAAGTGTAAATCGAGTCGGGTATCAAATTCAATTGCAATAAACTTGTTCTTCGTGAACTGGGAAGAATTGACAAGGCCCAAATACCCACCTGGGCTCCCAAGAGTCTGGTTATCCGGCGAAAGAAAGAACGACAGCCCGTCACCGAAGGACGTTGGATTGAGGTTGTTGATGGAAAAAGAGAAGCTTGTGGAGAAAGAAGCGGTGGTGTTGGTTTCTGGGTCAAAGAAGGGAATTGGGTCGTTGTAGATGACGGTGCCGGCGCTGGAGGAGGGCACGGTGAGGTCTCTGGTGAGGCCAATGACGCCGTTCCGGAGGAACGAGTCGCCTAGGAGGGTGAGGTTTCGGAGGGTGGCGAAGGATGGGAAGTTGAAGCTTATGTTCTCTGCTGAAATCAATGGTGGGTGTAAGATTTGGAGGAGGGCGAAGAAAGAAATCAAGACAAGAAGAAGCTTTCTTGGAGGCATGTCGATCAACATAGTTGCAAAAGAATGAGTAATTTTGGGGTTTATTGATGAAAGAGAGGTGAAAGGAAGTGAGAATTTGTGAGGAATTCTTCGAAGTGTGTGTGGGTGTGGGGGCGGAGGGAGGTGGTGATGGTGGGAATCTTTGGTGGGAATGGGGTTTAAACGGTTAGAAAAATGGGCGCGTGGGTGGGTTTCTTTGTAGAGAGAAGATAAGGGGGTTTATAACGGTTACCCCGTATGACCGACTAATTTTGGGCTGAACTGGCGGCCACCTTCTTACGACGACGTTTGGGATCATTCCTTTTGTCCCAGTTGTGGGCTTTTGGCGTACCAGGTCACACGCTAAATTGTCAAAAGAGGCCGTTGTAGTGTATGACTAGTTTTTGTATTGGTTTGGCATTTTACTAATGATTTCACGTAATATTTTTAAGGCTAATTAGTAATAATGTCTATCGATTTCTAACAATGATATCTAGTATAACAATTATCAATATTCCATATTCCTTAGTTAAATTATTTATGCCGATAACATTAGGCATTGATGACCTTTTTTTTTTTGGTATAAAGTAGAAAGCTTGGGATCAAAGTTCAAATGTTGAATCCAGAGCGTATGAAGTTAAAGCTGGATCACAGGAAGATTGGAATGAGTTGGGGGAATCCAATGTTGGCACTGAAGACCATGTGATAATTGGTCCAAACTCCCACAACATTTTCTAAACAAAAATTGATTGAAGCACACGTCACAGAGCCGTTACTATATATGCTCCCCGGATACTTTCTAGTGCAGAGGAGGCTCGAGTGGGGAGAGAGGTTTACTGAAGGAATCAACGTAGGACAGTAGCAGAACTAGAAACTTAGTTTAAGGTGGGCACCTAATAGCTAAAAAAAAATTTGCTAAAAATATTACCGTCAATGAGTTAAACCTAACAAACTGATGAATGTGGGCCAAAGGAGCAATAAACAAGAACTCCAATTCGGAAATTCGAACTTATCAGTTCGTCAGGTGGGCAGTACATTTAACTTGTTCATGAAAACTCCAAATTCTCAAACCCTAATTGCCAAATTCAGTGCTAAATTCTCCTAAATGCCAAATTCACACTTCCTACTGTGTGGAGGCAGTGGGGCAATTCCAGTAATCAGTGCAAGGATGATGACTTTATATTTGGGGGAAAAGGCTAGGGTTCTTAATGATTTTTAGGCTAAAAGGATTGTCATGGAGAAATTAGGCAAGACACTGATAATTTGGGGAAAGAAAATCTGATGAGAGCGTCACTGCTAAACACCATGATGAATCGACAAAGCTAGAGGAATGGATGAATCGATGATTCGAGCAATAGACCACGACTTCAACCATTCTAGCGTGACTGAATATACCGTCTAATCGACTAAGTTGATCGACAGAGGTGGACCTACCGGCAGAGTCAGTGAGTCGTGGCGTTGAGGGCGTAAGGCCGATGAGAGGACTATGGAGACGGTACTGTGCTCCGTGCCTCTCTATTATGTGGCTTTTAGACTTTGGAAACAGGGGGACTTTGAAAACAATAGAGAATAAAGAGAATTTTTTGTATTAACTTTAAGCGCATACCTTTTTTATTTATTTATTTGTGTAAGTTTAGCATTTTTAATGGCTAAAAAGACTTTTTTTTTAACTATTTTTTGAATTTTCAGATAGCTTAACATATAAATTGACTAAAAACTTAACTAAAAATATCTCTTTTAAGCATTTTTAAAAATTTTAGGTGCACACTTTTCTCATTTAGGATAAAATATACCATATAGAATAGAAAATTCACTGAGAAGCAGGTGGGCACCGGCCCACCTGTGCCCCCCATTCCCTCCGCCCCTGACAGAGGATAAAACAATTAATTGTCACTAAAGGTACATGTGCTCTATTAATAACAAAGCCATGGGATCTAGTCAATAGTCAAAACCATTGCTCACTAAAGAACAGAGAAACTATCAGTGCAGTTCAAAGTTAAATTCACCATTCTCGTAATCACGAGGAAATAAGTTACAGAAGTAGTCTCACCTGTTTCTGATTAGTAAGTAGAGATTCTGAAGTAAACCTTAAATTAGACTGCTAGTATACATATGTTCTCTGCAAGGGAGAAAAGAATGTCCACCTTTCAGTGCATAATTTGTGTACGGTTTTACATATTCGGAGTGGGGAAGAAAAATGGAGAAACAAGAATATTTCTACATACAGTTCTATTAACAAAATTGAAGTTCCCTTGGCCTACCGACTCAGGAGCACTGAGCAGATGATTGGCGAAGCCTCAAAAAGAAAGCCAAAGAGCCACTGAGAGGTGCCTTCTTTCAAACTTAAAATCCAGTTGAGACTTGAGAGGCATGAGATCCGAGGGGAGGATATGCTTGACAATAAGTTGGCACGTACCAAAATCTGCCATAGAGGACAACCCTATTAAAGGGGAAGAAAAGTGAAAATACAAAGCAGGACATCCTTTTCTATACACCCAGTCAAGGAGTTCCGTAGATAACAACAAGAGAGTCACTTTTCCACCCTTTCAGAGAGATACCCGTTCCCAGTGGAAGGAAGAGGAAACCTCAGCCATTTATCACCACCTAAGTGACTCTGATGACCTTAGTCATCACTTAAGTTATTAAACAGTGAACTGAACGTAAAATGCTCAGCAAAAGACACGGTGTAATTAATTCATGAACTGCAAATTAGCTAACCCAACTGCTTAAGCGACACTGCGGCGAAGCCAAGTGGGGGGAAGGAATAATTAAACAAAAATTTGCCAAGGGAAAAGAAAGCACCTTATCTTGACATAGAAGCTCCATCGCTCGCCACCTATTTCATATGTAGCTTTCGGGGCAGGAGAACTACAAACATTAAACGATCTTTAGTTCCATAATAGCTGATTTGTTGCACAAGATTCCAGTATGTTACTATACCTTCATCCATAGAACAAAAACTATCTCGCGGGAATATTACATCAGGGTCGACCATTTGCAAAGACAGAGCCAGAGACACGTTATTTTTACTGCAGAAAGCAAGCAAAACCTCCGTGAAACTTCTATATTTTAAAACGAAAGAGGCCACAAGGAACTTTGTGGCTTCATCATAATGCCAAAAGAGAAATACGGTACCAAACATAAACAGTAAAATAACGTAACATGTTTATTGTGTAGTTGTTCAAGTGCTTTCAAGAGTTTCTTCAATTCCTAATATAAAGAGTTGAATTAATTACCTGGCCCATGAAGGGATAAACTTTTGGGTGGGCAAGTCGCCCTCCTCGTCCTCTTCATCATCTGAGCATTGATATGGAGAAATATCATATGACTTTTCCATACTTGTTTCAGTTACTGTGTCACCATTTGGAGCTGATTTCTCCAACATACTCATTTCCTATGAAGGAAATAGAAGATTGAGCATGAGACCCTACTGCAAGTCATTAAGCTTAATGAAACTGTTTAAGAGCAACACCTTACTGTACATAAAGCCAAGGTCAGTTTAAACTTCCAGTAAAAGAATTGTTTAAAACTTTACTTTTTTTGGTTGAGTTTTGGACTACTTATCGGCGACGGTCCTTTCTCATCACTAAAAAGTGGTAAGATAGAGACTCAAATTGGAAGATTCCACCTTTTCAACGGGGTTGACCACCCTGAGCATAGTAAAGGAGGCAGCACACTGGTGGTTCCTATTACAAGCAGGCCTAAAATTTTCATTCCGTTTTGCACTTTTTTGTTTAGACATAAAGTCTAGGCTTGAGGACATTGACAAAATAACCATCAGCAGCTTTAAAGAAAATGCAACGATGAGTATGTCTACCTTTTGGTTGTCAACATGATTTTCAATAACAGTGTAAGCTTGTCGTTGTTCATTTCTCAAAGTTCCAGCCACCTTCAATTCAGTCTCGGCCATTTTCAAATTATTGTCGCCTCCATTCGCTTTTGCCAATTTCTGATGTTCTCCTGATCCATTGGCAGATTCCTTCCTGCTGTTAAATTTTTCATCCTAAAGCATACATCACTGTTAGTCACTGCTGCTGCAACAGCAGCAAGAAAAAGAAACTATGCATTACTGTAAAGCGATCTTACCATGTTACCACGTTGCTTTTCTTTCTCCAATTTCCTAGCTCGTAGTTTTTCCTCTTGTAATTTCTGTGGTCGCCTTACTTCTTCAATTCGCTTTCTTTTCCTTTCCTTCTCCTTCCGCTCTTCTTCCTCCCTCAGCCTTTTCCTTGCTATTACATTCTCATCCTTTTTCTTCTGTTCCTCTTCTTTCTTTTTCTTATTTAACTCCTTTTGCTTCAAATTTTCTTGCTCTACTCTTGCACGCTCAAGCTGCAAAACTTGCTTCTTCAACTTACGTGCATTCTCTTTTTGTTCTTCACGACGCTTTGCAGCCTCAGCAGCCTCCAGAGCCCTCACTTTGATGTCTCTCTTCCCTGCAAGGCAACTCAAAAAGTTCCAACTCACATTCAAATCAAGAATCACAAAATGTTCATCAGGCATGTGCTTTTCTACAATCAGGTAAATCAAACTAATTTAGATTGTGCTTCAATATTGTGAAGAAGCTACAGCATTAATTTCCTCCTTGTTTTGGGACCCAGGAAGAAGGAAACGAAATATATACAACAGAATAAAATAAAATAAAAAGGAAACAAGGTTACCTGTACAAACTGCAGCTGCTTGCTTTTGTTGCACTAGTGGAATAAAGGAACTAATGTTTGAAACAATGTTATTACACTTGGACTCCTTCTCCAAGAGCCTTTGGCCTCCTCTCATCAGACTCGTTTTGCTGGATAACTTTGGCTTTCGGTTAGGAAGTGATGCATTGGCCTTCTTAAAACCATTTGCACCGATAGATAAGGTCTGGTTCTCCTTACCCTCGTTCATACTTCTCTTGTTGAGATGGTTACTTCTAAGCGTCCTCTTGACCTTGTTATAGGTGCCAGTACCATCGGTATTAACAGAATCTAAACTACTTCTATCAGGAATATTTTGTGCTGTAGATAACGATGCAGAAGGGTTTAAGCAAACCTCTGTTATCTCAGCAAGTGGTTCTCTATTATCACAAGTCCTAGTTGAATATAAACTACCTCTATCGGGCAACTTCTCTGCCGCAGATACTGACGGAGGAGGGTTTAAGCATGCTTCTGTTAACTCAGCATGAAGCTCTCTGTTCTCAAGGCTGTTAATCGCTTTTAAATCGATGCCTTCTTTAACTTTATCAGCCTCCTCATCTGCATTCTCACTTTCTTCACTTGTGATGGGATCTTCCTCAATTGGGAAGCAAGTTAGATCTGGATTAAAGCTCAATCGCTTCTCTGAACTGCTGGATTTTAGTGAAAGCCTTTCCCAGAAATTTCCAACAGGAGACGTATAAGGGTTTCTTGAATTCCAACCAAATTGAGCACAAGAATAGGGTAGACAATCAGAGTATGGCAACCCTTTAAAAGCAGATTTATCTCGATTTACATATCTATAATTGGTGCTGTTATTTGCCCCACCATTCAGAGACCACATGCTCCTCATGTCAACATGCTCAAGAAGTCCATTTGGTACAGACTGGTATAAATCCTGGTTTCCGTGCATTTTTAATGTAGATAGAAAGTGAGACTGCGGGGTGTTCATGCTGAGAGATCTGCCAATCTGCTCCAGAATGCTATTACACTCCACTGTGGTACTTGGATGATCCAGTTTGCCAAAATTGATTCCATCTCCAACGTCACCCAATCCTCCATTCTCATTTTGTACATCTAATATAAAACCCTCAAACACGGGCAAAGTACCATCAGGACCACTCAATCCCAGTTCATCATTATATGAAGATCCACCTGAATGATCAGAAAGTGGACTTTCACTCTCACTTAGATAAGATTTTCTCTGCCGCAAGGTTCTCTCAGTATGAGTCAAATCATCATGCAAGAAACGCTCGTTATCTTGTCCATTCCACCTCCTTGGATCAAGAATATTGCTAGCTTGATTTGCTGGTCCAACGTCCTCAACCAAGCAACCTTCAGACTCTCCATCAGCCACTTTGGTCAAGCTTGAGCTATTGTATTGTCCTAGCTGTTTGCGTTCAAACATGGAAGAGGAAGCTGCATCCTTATTTCTCTCTTCCAAGCCAAGACCCTGATAGAAACAAAAACAGAAAACAAATGTCCTGCATCAAGAAGAGCTTTATGTTCAAAACTTTGAATAAGAGAGAGGAAGGGGGGGGGGGGGGAGAGAGAGAGAGAAGCCCTGAATCTGCACTACAAGCAATATTTTTTTTAATTTGTCAATCTGGGGATCCAATAGCCTCTTGCAAATCCCATTTTCTAAGACATCTACGTTAAAGGGACATCCAATAGCCTCTTGGCAAATCCCCTTTTCTGCCCAACGACACCTAGGCAACTACTTATCAAAACAACATAGTACAAACAACTAAGATTTATCTCGATGAAAGAGTAACTAAGGACATGTAAAGCACAGGTTCATATGTACAAATAAACTCGTAAAACACGAAAGTATGCATAGTGATTACCGAACTAGAAAAGAAAGTACCTCTTCGGTTTGCAGCTCCGCTGAGTACTGACACCCTTTTGTCAAGTGATATTTCACCTGATACATTTCTACATCAGAGCTCTTCTGCACATCTAGTGCAACATTTGCATCATGCAGAACAAGAGAGTTATTGATGTCATTTCCATGCTTATTTATCTCATCTTCAACACATTCCAGATTGGCTTCCGTTCGATCAGACTCAGCCTGGATTGACACCTTCCCCTCCACAAGTGACTGCTCCACAAAAGTGGTACTAGGATTGTCAGAAGTTACTTTACTTAGTGATGCTGCAGGCTCCAATGAAGTAGAACACGCAATTTCAAACGATCTTTTCAGCCTTTTTTTATGAGGAGGACTAGAAGAGATCTCCAAATTGCATTCTTCCAGGTCATAAAAGTCAAGTTGCTTGGGCTTCACAACTATACGACTATAAGAGGGTGGCCTAGAGAGTAAACTTTCTGATCCTATTCTTCTAAAAGCACCATTTGAGGTAGAACGGGGACAAAGAGGGTGAGCTTGAACTGGTCCATCTATAACAGGCTCAGTCGCCACAACAGTTTCAGTACTTCCTTCCTGGTTACTCATAACACAGCGGTTGGCAGAAGGGGCAGCAACTTGGCTACCCAGCGTGTCCTGAGGAGCATCTCCTTTAGATCCATTCAACGAGTTTTCAAGAGAAAAACCTTCTGAAACACAAGACCTTGAACGTATAACAGGATGACTGGAGGAAACAACAGGCTTTGACTTCACTGCTGTACTACAAATAGTTTGTGACCTTCTCTTTCTGCCAACAGGCTCACCAAAAGGTTTGATCACTTCCGGTAACTCAATGGCATCATCAAGCTGTTTGCCAATCGATTGGGCAAGCATACCACTATCCACCTTCGCATTTTCTAAAGATGCTTCCAGTTTTGAAAACTCGTTTGCAGAAGTAGGCATAGAACCACTATATTGTGCAAGTCTAGAACAATGAACGTTGCGGCCCTTTTCCTCATCACGCCAATGACCTGTTTTTGCTTCCTGCACTCCATGATTTTCACCAGTGACATCAGGACGGTTTACCACGTCCATTACCTCATTAATATGGTAAGGGTCCTTAGTCTGTGACCTTGTCTTTCTGCCAATCGACTGGGCAAGCATACCATTATCTGCCTTTGCAGCTCCTAAAGATGCTTCCAGGTTTGAATAGTCATTCTCAGAAGTAGGCGTATAACTACTCAACGGTGCAAGTCTAGAACAACAGACCTCGCGGCCCTCTTCCTCATCACCCCAATTTCCTGTTGTTGCTTCCTGCACTCCATGATTTTCACCAGTGACATCAGGACGGTTTACCACTTCCATGACCTCATTAACATGGTTAGGGTGTTGCTGGGAATGGTCCTTAGACTGTGTTACTGCACGACCATCATTCTTTGCAGTCTCGGGAGATCTATCTAGCTTAAAGGAACTATTCACATAATTGGATTGATGGCAAAAAGTTCTAGACCTTGTAATTCTACCA
This sequence comes from Escallonia rubra, assembly GCA_033065855.1. NCBI lineage: Eukaryota > Viridiplantae > Streptophyta > Magnoliopsida > Escalloniales > Escalloniaceae > Escallonia > Escallonia rubra. The sequence goes on along the minus strand of JAVXUO010003037.1, from coordinate 231,543 downwards.
GAATAATTGCTGGAAGCATTTTCATTGCTCTGATCTCCTCTTTTTGCTTCTCTTAGAGCATTCATACTTGAAGTTTTCGCCAGTGTTGATAACTCATTAACATGATCAACTGGCTGGAAAGACAAATTTCCGCTTAAAGAAAAAATCATCCGATTCTCACCGCGCATGCCTCCTTCATCTGATGCATTTGCACTGTTGCGAAGCTTTAGAGCTTTTTGCCGTGACTTGGACCTTTGTATTTTAGCTAGTGAGTGATCTGCTGCACTATAAATATTTGAAATTTGTACCTCTGTCTGGTCCTGTGGTGAGGTAACGCTAAACTCCTGTTCAGGAACACAATTTAAGGCACATCCCATGTCATCATTACGGCAGTCAGGCACAGTTGTTGGCCCATCGTCTGCATGGGGAATGTGGTTGGAAGCATGGGCTTCCATGCACAATCCATCTGGTAACTCCTGGTTGTTCTCTGTAAAAACTGGTATGTTGTATAGAAAGCCGAAACCACTAGAATAAGGGACCTTTGGTCGTGGCTGTGGAAGCAGAAGTTCTGAAATCAACTCTTCTTTATTCAACTCTGCAATGACAATGTTGTTTAACGAATTGTTCGACCACCATAATTAAGCTGCAGGTACATGCAGTGGTGTACATCATAGAAATAAGGGGGAATGCCAGCCCTTGTAGACGGAAAAAAGTTGGGTCATGCACGTGAGTGCGTGTCTGTGTACTGAAACAAATATACTTATTCATCACAGAAAAAAATGATAAATATGACTGAAAATAGCTTGCAACTCGATTGATATGGATTGTGTGCAGGTGAAAAATACCCCAGGGGGGCCCATGGCAACGCTATTATATACTGGTCTAACCAGCATAGCTAAGCATACTCCGGCATCCATATTTCATTTGGCCAAATATCAAGTCAAAATTGGTATCGACAACTGACAGCTAAAGAAGCACCCTCTTCCCGAAGACAAGAAACAAATAATAGTTAGATTAACTTTCATCAAAATCTTGAACAAGAACCACAAAGTGTATGTATATTACAAGTGCTTCCTGGGATATCACTTCTAGCAATAACTTCTTCTTTTTTTTCCTGTTATCCCATTGCTACTTGGAGGTCGAATGTTGTTGACCTTACATTTGGACCACACTAATAGGTTATTTATTCATTTGTGTTTTTGGCAATGTATCAAGTAGCGTAGACACCCTGGCCGACCCCAACTAGCTTGCGACAAAGTTATCAAAAGAAAAAACAATAAAAACAGTGATGTATCGTAAAAAGCTTTGAATAAACGCGCACCTATATGTACGTTATACACTCGTCTCAATTGTAGACCTTATTGTGACAGTTGATTTCATTCACTAATGTTAGTCTAAGTGAAACACACGACGGAATTGCAATTAATTTGTAGCCAATATGATGTTGCAGCAAAATGATGAAATCCACGGGAAGCGAACGGAGCCCTAGACAGTGGGATTAATGAGTTCGAGAAGCAGGATATGAGTACCTTTGGGATCCGAATGTTGAGAGTGAGGATTAGGGTTCCAGAGCCACGGCGGGGGGGCAATTCCGTCGACGAGGAGTTTGGAGGCGAGGTGTTGACTGTACAGGTCGGTTTGTTGCTTCACTTGTTCGACTATCGAATTCTTTCGCTCGAAGATCTGAACGAACAGCTTCTCTACCGTCGTCATTGTCACGCCGGTGTGATTCCGGTGGGGCTCTACATTCGAGAAAGAAGAAATGGAGAGTGCGAGGAGAGGAGAGAGAGTTTCGTCCGTCTGATAAACGACGGTGGTGGGGGTGGAGATTACTAGCGCGGATGTGATTTCAAATTTGGGTTTCGCTATTGCCAGAGCGCTAAATGCTGCTGCCAGAGCATTTACTCTTGGATACATCCTTTCAGATCGTCTGTATATCGTCTGTTGTACGGCATCTATGCTATAATAACAATTTTAGTAACAAAAAACATGTCTTGCAATTATCTTAATCCCCTTCTACTGTTGTCTATAATTACACCAAATAGCTTAGGGTTAATTACGTTCATTGTTATTGAAATTTGCTCTTTCTACAAATCAATGTAAGTAATTTGAAAAAATAACACTCGCGTATGTAATCGGTATGTTAGACTTTTCACTCACGTGTGTAATTAATATGTTATAAATTGACGTTAATACCCCTTATGCATGAAATAATTAGCATCAACATGCTCAAAGGAAAAAACCACAACCATTTGGTCTAATTGGTCTTCCTTGCTTCGTCTTCTCCTCCATTTCATATCTCCTCGGCCACAAGGAGCACATGGGACACGTACCCATTTGCTGCCTCCATATTCTATCTTTTGCAATACATGAAAAACGATTTGCTATCGCTGAGGTCCAGGTGACTGTCCACCTTCATTGGCCATTTTGTCACCCGCATCTGTCAAGTTGCATGGAACTAAAATGCAAATATGATATATTAATCTCATCCCCCCATCCTCTCTAAAACTAGATTACCTTTGATTTTCATGTGTGTTAAGTTATCATCTGCTCTAAAAGCTTAAGTTATTAGAGTATGGGCCCAACAATGTATATCATGCTTTAACACTCCCTCTCACATGCAAGCCCCCAATTGCACATGAAGAGACTAATCGAGGTGCACCACTACCAAGTGCACAAATAAACTGAGTGCAAATTGCACCATAATAAAGGGGGACCAAATATGCAAGCGGGAAGAATTGAACCCAAGACCTTGCCAAACCAGAGCTCTGATACAATGTTGGTTCATGTAATTCTGAAAAGATCCTGACATATATTCTTTAGCATTATCACTCCTTAGTATATGCACAGGCACATTAAATTGTGTCTTGATTTCAGCATAAAAAGCAGAAAAATGAGCAAACACCTCAGAACGATTTTTCATAAAACAGATCCAAGTCATTCTAGAGAAATCATCCACAAATGTAACAAAATATCTGAACCCAGATTTAGACAAAATAGGACACGCCCCAAACATTAGAATGGACCAACTCAAAAGCAGACTCAACTCGTTTATTAACTCTAGGACTCAGCGAGCTTCGATGATGTTTTGCAAAATGACAAGACTCACAATCCACTGAAGATATATCATGAAATTGAGGACATAACTTCTTCAACACCGGCAAATAAGGATGACCCAGCCGACAATGAGCTTCAAATGGAGACACAACTCCAAAACATGCAACTGAACGAGGCACCCATGCATCCAGAATATAAAGACCATCATATACATGTCCTTTACCAATAGTCTGCTTCGTTATAAGATCCTGAAAAAAACAGTGATCAAGAAAAAATGAGATGCAACAATTAAGGTCTTTTGTGAGACGGCTTACAGACATCAGATTGAAAGTAAAACTGGGTAAACTGAGTACAGAAGATAAGGTAATAGAAGAAGTGGGTTTTACAGTCCCGGATCCCTCAATAGTATAATTGGACCCATCAGCTATTGTTACAGGAGATAGAGCTGTGTGAGACCGAAAACTGGAAAAGATTTTGGGATTACCTATCATATGATCTGTGGCACCAGAATCAATGACCCATTTGTTTGAGGAAGATATGAGACACTTTTTACTTGACTCAGCAAAAGCAACAATTGATTCTTGATGCTGAGACAATTTGGCGTACTCATCAACTGAGATTGTGACGGTTTTCTCAAGAGATGAACCGGAAGTCGTAACAACAGTAGCAGTGGTAGTTTGAGCTCTCTGGTTGCAATTCAGTAATTTCTTACAGCAACGCTTTGAGTGTCCGGGCTCTTTGCAATAATAGCACACAATCTCACTTGTTCCTCCATTATGACCCCCTCGGTCTCCACCTCCTCGGTCTCCTCTGTTATTATTCATTCTGCCAACTTCACTCCCCCTTCCTTTGTTAGCAACAAGGACACTGCTTTGCTGATTAGATGAAGTGGACTATGTGCGGAGCACTCGACTAAACACCTCTTGGAGAGAGGTAATATAAGTATCGGAAAGAATCTGAGATTTATCAGTGTCAAACTCAGGTGGAAGTGCACCCAAAAAGCTCATCACCGCCATTTGTTCCCTTTGAGCCTGCTGTACTTTGATATCTTTGAGCCTGCTGTACTTTCAATTCCTCATAAGTTTTCTCGAAATCCATGAAAAAGGCTGTAAGAGTTTTAGTCTCCTTCTCAGGACGATAGAAAGCCCTACATACGTCATAGATCCGGGATATATTGCCTTTCCCATAATATAAGAATTCAAGATAATCCATAAGTTCTTTCACAAATTCACAATGATTAATCAAGCCAAGAATTTCACTATCAATGGAATTACGAATCTGTAAAATGAGACGCGCATCTTCCCTTAACCACAATTGCATGGTGTCATCAGTAGGGGGATCATTACTCAAATGATCATCCATATCAATACTTCTCATATATATTCTAACAGTTTTGCTCCAATCTAAGTAATTAGTGTCATTTAGCTTATTTTCAGTAATTTTAGACAATACTGGAACCACCTCACCTACTTGAACCTTATTATCGGCCAATGTTCAATACACAGTGCCGAAAACAACCTAAAGACAAGCAGATAAAATTAGAGTAAAGCACAGGTTGTGTACCGAAGGCTGCAAGATAAAGATTGCCTTCAAAAGATATCAAAACAAGAAAGTACCACCGGAGACAGGCCGGAAACGTCGGGGTGACGGCATAGGAAGAAACTGATGCTGATTGGAACAGCCACGCGCCTCCACTCGCCGGTGCGTGAGAGAAGGACAAATTCCTTCGGCTGGTGCGTGAGACTCACTTGCCGGGAACCCAGTCACCGGACTTTGGGGAATGGGCAGAAACCACTGTGCGCACCTCCCTGGGGTGGTGGTGAGACTAAACTGTCACCGATACTGGTGATGGCACCAAATCAGTCCCGTGTGAAAGAAGGACAGATTCCTTCGGCTAGCATGTGAGACCCACTCGCTGGGAACCCAGCCACCGGACTTTGAGGACTGACCGGAAACCACCGTACACACCTCCCTGGGGTGGCTATGAGACTAAACTGTCACCGGAGTTGGTGACGACACCCAATCAGTTCCGGGATTGAAAAACAAAACCCTTGAACCCAAAAGAAAAACCCCAGAAAAATCGAGCCAATTGCTCTGATACCATGAAATAATTCAGAGAGCAAATATGCTCTTTTTTATATCTCATTGATCTGAATAGAAGACAATTTATCCAGGTTACAGGATCTATACTAGGAAATAAACAAAAACCCCTAGAAATGTTTTCTTGTGCTTATATTCCTTTTACTTTTTTCTGCTTTGAATTGTATCATGATTTGTTTTGTTTTTTTTTAATGTCTTCTGCTCGGTTCCATTGTTGATTTGGTTAGTTCAAAACCACTCAATTTTAGCTTACCTTATGTTGGCTCTCGGGCTTAAATTAGTCCATTTTGACTCAACCATAATTTTGGGTTCTTAGTTAGTTTTCAGTAGCCTATATTATTTGCAAATAATTCATAAAATGGTGTTGCTTGTGGTTTCAAAGGTAAAAAGTTCACGGGTATTCTCATAATCCAAGTGACTTATACGGTGTTGGCTCTCTTATGTGATACATCTAAATCGCTTAATATAAGATTGTCCCCTGGTTTATCTATTTCTCGTCCTTGAACTGGGAGGTCTATTTTAGTCCAAAAAGATCTAATGCTATTAAGCTTAAATCATCTTGTTAATCGACAAGCAAAACTCATATTGTAGTTCACACGGCAGTGCCTTTTTTACAAGGACCGTCGAGGAGTATTTAACGAGGTCATGGACAAATTAAAAAAAGTGGCATTTTTATTTATTGGGGTATTGTGCAATTATTCTGCTACTTATTAGATGTTTCAATGTAGCCCTTTACCTATCCTTATGTGACTTTTTAGTCCTCTTCGGATAAGTTGATCGTTATGCGGTTAAATTGAGGGGTAAAAAATGACAACTTACATACTATTTTTCTCAGTTTGATCCAAATTAGCTATTTGACCCGATATGATCCGGTTTTGGCCTGAGTGAACGATGCTAATAAGGGAGGGGAGAAGGGTTGACAGTCCGAGCGACAATGATGGGTGATGACATGGACAAAAAATCACAGAACAACACACGAGGAACGACATTGAAACATTTGATAAATAACGAAATGAACGGACGTAATGACAATAGATAAATGACTAATTTTTGTAATTACCGATGAGATCATTGGAGAGGACCAAGCCAATGCAAACACACTTGTGTATCTAATGTTGGGAGGTGGAACGAAGTGTTACAATATGTCTTATTATGATTTTACCGCTCTCGACTTCCCGCTAAGGTCAAATAGAATCTCCTAATCGAGTGACGTGGCCACTTTCGGCTCAACATTTGTTTTCACTTTCTTGCCTTTGTTTCTAGAGTTGGCAATTTACCATCCGCAATGACTCATGTCCATAATCCGGACAATGTCTTTGTAATGCCCCAAACTCCAAGGTATCGGTCATGTACCAGCTATCAATTCAGACAACTAACCACAATACAATAGCCTAGTAAAAGATCAGTGCAACTAAATAACATTCATTGTCAAGTTTATTAAAAAATCAAGTAACAGTGAAGCGCTTTATCCAAAATCATTGCTAAAAGTACCACAATGACAAAAAGTTTCACGATTGTTGCTAAAGTTTTAGCAAAGGGACAAATTTTTTCCTTACCAGTTTATAGCTTCAATGGCGTTTAAGATCGTCGCACCACAAAAAGTTTAGCGGCATTTTTCGTTGCTGAGAATTATTGAGCGACTGTTTTGTTCTCTTCTTCTCCCCCTTACATCACTTGCAAAACCAGCCACCGTTGAGCTTTCTTCGGTGCGCCCGCCCTCATCTCTCTCTCTCTGCAATCTCGTCTTTTCTACGGTACGCCTGCCTCCGTCTCCCCTTCTATTTGTTTTGTTTGGACAGCTAAATTGCAAAATATACTCGACTCTCTAAAAGTGTGTTCAGTTAATGGTCACCAAGTGCTCGACTAAATCACTGAAAGAAACAATGTTTACCCTATTGTTAAAATTAAACCAAAGTAAAGGGTGGTTTGTGGGTTGAGTGATTCCTTTTTTATTAGGGCAATTTGAGAAGACCAATGTCGAGCTCTTTTTTTCCTTTTGGGGTGGTGTGTGTTTGGGTGGGGGAGCTTTAGGTGTTATCTGCTGCCTTTGGCGATGCCCAGACGAAGATTGATGATCTCTTACTCTAAAGAGTTGCACTTTCTCACATATATGCTGTGGGCGGTGTGTCTCTTTTCGTTTTGATATCGGTGATTTAAAAAGAAAGCCTTTGTAAAGCGTGCAGTCCCACTCCGAGATACTATTGATCTTTTGATCGATCAATCCTCAATCGCATTTTCATAATATCTTGAGTGTATCAGCAATGCTTAATAATCTATAAGATGCATCTAAATAGAAAATAATATTTTACCTTGTTATTATATGATCCATTATTCATTAATTAGAAACGGTACACTTTGTATGGCTTTTAGTCACACTTCTTCCTGCCTTCAGTAAGATCTTTGTAAACTAAAGCAAGTGGAGTAAGTGTTTTATTCAAACTAGGCTGGGAGGTTATTAATTTCGAATTTTAGTAGGTCAAGTGCTGAACTTGTATTCGTATGACTGAAAAAAGCAAGTGGAGTAAGTGTTTCATTTGAACTAGGCTGGGAGGTTATTAATTTCGAATTTTAGTAGGTCAAGTGCTGAACTTGTATTCATATAACTGATGAGAATGAGAAGCTAAAACACTCGTTATAGTGCTTATTCGCACCTTCTCACGAAAGAACACGACCCCGACATCTTAGGTTCTCTCTTTCTATCCCTTCCTCATCAAGTCTGCCTTCAACCTGTAGATTACCACAAACTCTGAACCATCACTGCAGGTTAAAGACCTCCTTTTTGACTGAATATCTGTTAAATCAGAAAATTGTTAACTTATCAAGACTTTTCATCTTGGCAAGGAACAGAACACTTACAACTCCATTTGAGAACCCTTTGTTTACAGCCATGGTCATGCTTTAACAGCATTTATTCTGAATTTTATACATAGCCGCGCTGGTCTCAAGCTGGAAAAGGGTGGAGGGTTGTGATGGGTTGGTGGCTTGTGTAAATCTAAGTCACATCCCATGACATGAACCCCAAGAATTTACATGCAAAAACGATGGAGACCGTTCTCGATCATTTAGTTCTCAATGGGTAACTCAAGTTGGGAGATAAAAAACCAGAGTTATCATTTCCAAGTTATTCGGTTAATGTATGTGTATTTACCTTCTATTTTTGGGATTCAGTTAAATAGTCTAAGGGACTCAAAGTTTGGAATGAAGGGTGATACAAGATAAGACCTGGATTTCACAGAATATTTTGTTCTTTGAACCTTCCAAGCACAAGAGTCAATGAGCTTAAGGAGTATGAATTAAAGGACTGTAAATTTTTTTCGTTGATTGAGGAGACATCGGGGAGAAGATTGACAGCTGATTTTTCTTTTTTGGTTCTTTTGAGTTGCAGGATTTGACTGCTAACTGGTTTAAAGATACTTGCTCTGTAGACAGTATGGATTCGGCCTTACCACTGGACAAGTTATCTCTAGGATCTGCAGATCTTGATGGCTCACCAAACCTTGGCGCCAAGTAAAATATCTCGGCTTACTCTTCCTCCTTAATGAAGGCCTTCTTGTCCTTTATTTGGTCCTTTGCTTAACATGGACATACTACTGCCCCGAGAAGTGCTCCATTCTGCGATTTTGTGCTTGCCTCTGGCCTTCTAGGGCTTTAATGGTGTGGTGTTTAAAATTTTCTCATAGCTGGTCAGCTCCCTACAATGATCTGTAGCATGATTGATTAATAAATTAACCTTTTAGCATAGACACAATGAAACATTCCGAATAATCCATAAGATGAAGCTAATAGGCAGCCTTTACAGTTATTCCCACGTAGATCATAACGGGAAGCTTTGTGCTTTCTTTTGTTGTTGTACGTATGTAGGAAACTATTATGAGGACCTTTTCTTCAGTTTGATATTTTATAGTTGTTCGCTGATTGATGTGTCTTAGATTGATAGATGGAGACATGAGGGAGTAGACAATGTTTTGAAGGCCAATGCTTTGATAAAGTGTCAGCTCTCGTGACTCATGAGGGCAGTGACTGAAGATAAATTGATAACTTGGTAAAGAGATGTGTGAAATAGGGATAAAAGAGTTATGCTTTTAGTTTGTAGACACTGTTAACTTAAGTGTTTACTCCTGGCCTAAACGACTAAGAGGTACAGAGTTGGTGTTTTATTAGGGACATGGTGTGAGTATGACACCTCCCACATCCCTATCAAGAAAATGCTACCATTCAACTGATTTAGCTCCAGCATCATCATCTTGTTACTTTATTGTTTTTGTTCCGCTTTGAGACTAATTCTGTTTTCTCTCTCTCAAGCAGGAAAAACATGTATGCAGTTTTAGTGTCGCCTGGAAGTTTCAATCCTCCTACATATATGCACTTGCGTCTTTTTGGTAAGTCACTTTACCTCAATTTTCGTCTCATTTTAGTTGCCTATTCCCAAGCTTACCTGTAACTCCCATTACGATGTTGGAAATTTTCTCTTTCGGGATCGTAGTCAGTTTTCTCGTCAAATCTGCAGATGCAAGAATAGGGTTTTGAAAATGTATTTCATGGAACATTAAACGACAAGTCCCTATGTTCCCAATTGGATTTGAATACTGCACATCCTTCTTTTGGGGTGGCTGAGAAATTTATGCCAACTAAAAGATGGGTCCCTTTGATATGAATTTGTTGCCTACCATGCAAACCAATAGATGAGTTAATTGAAATGAATCTGTTGCATACTGTGCGATATTATAAAATATGAGTCACTAAAGAATATTTTTCTTGATGATTGTTTCTTTGCATTACACCCCTTCTGATCTAGGTCCTCTAGAACTTATTAACAAGGCAAGATACTGTACTCATCTTATTATGTATATGCAGTTACCATACTCATTTCTTACTGTAGTACGTAATTAGCCATGTGAGATGGACATGGAGGTTTTCTGTAACGTGTAAAAGACGAATTGTCCAACCATGATTGGTTTGAAAGAAACTCGTGCCTTACTGGTGCCTCTAGCTTGCAGTGATCTATGGTCTATCTTCACACACACACACACACATTTCCTCACACAGACGCAGGCATACGTGAATATTGTACTATGTACTGCTGAAGTCGTTGCTCTATATGACTATATGCAGCAGCACGACTGCAAACTTTGGAACCTCAACACCTTTTTTGGAGGTGAGTTTCATTATTAATTTGTAAGGATAAGAGAATTGAACCCTTGGGGTGCGAAAGTTGGGTACTTAATACCAGTGAGGAGAAGGTTTAATCAGCCATACAGATCCGCAGAAGTCCATCATTTAAATGTAGGTGCTAGTGGTGTACCTATTGGGATTGAGGTACTTTTTGTGAACTGGTTCAGTCCCAAGTTCAATCATCTTGATCACTTATATGCCGTGGCATCATCTCAACTAGTGCTTTTGGATTCTTCTGTTCTCCCTCAGTTGAGCCGTTATAACGTTCGAAATATCTAGTCAGCCTGCCTGCAAAATGACTTGGTCTATGTTGAAATACATGTAGATGCATGCATATCAACGGGCTTATGTTATAACAAAATAATATTCGATGTCGTTTGTATTAATTTGCTTTGTTGCTATGCTAGAACTGGCAAGAGACGCGCTAAATTCAGAGGGGTTTCTTGTTATTGGAGGATATATGTCACCTGTAAATGATGCATACAAAAAAAAGGTGTGTAGAAAGCTACCAGTTTTTTTTTGTTTTTGTTTTGTTGAAATAAGCATACATGTTATAGTATGCAGTTTACATATAGTTGTTTATGCAGTGAAGTAAGATTTATGTTTAGAAAACAGAACTTACCCCACTTCAACTGATAGAAAATAAAATTTTCAGAAAGAAAAGTTGAAGAAGAGAATGCTAGGGGATGTCCTCCTTGGCACCAAATGGATTATCAACATTACTGTAACTGGCCCCCACCACCCAAAAAAAGGAAAGAAATCTTAATCCATCTTTAGAACGACAGTAAAAGTATAGAGCAAGAAAACCATGATATCTTGTTATGGTCCAAGATTTTTTTGCTACAATGGAGAAAGAAGAAGCTTGTTTTTCTTCTTCTTCTTTTATTTTTTCGGGGCAAGTGGGGAGGGAACTCTAGTTTGCTGACACTAGAGAATAGCTTGCTTATTTGTGGAGAACGATAACCAAGTCCACCATCTTGGGCTGATCAGTACGTTTTCTAGTTTGGAGAATCTGTTGTTTGGGATGTAAGTCGTGCAGGGATATTAACCACTGAAAGTACAAAACACTAAAATGCAGCCCAAATTTTCTGGTGTTTCCACGTTTTGAGTATACCTCAAAGGAGTTGAAGAAAGGCGGAAAGACAACTCCTTTTACTTTAGGGTCTTATATCAGCTGAACATCATGGTGCAATGTGCCATCTAGCTTGCGAAAGCCTGAATTCGTAGTGCTGGATCACTGGGAGGATGTAAGTAGTGCAGAGATATTAACCTCTGAAAGTACAAAACACTAAAAACACATTCCACCAAATTTTCTGGCTTTTAAGTATCAGGTACATTTCAAATGAGTTGAAGAAAGGCTGAAAGACAACTCCTTTTACCTTAGGGTCTTATATCAGCTGAACATCGTGGTGCAATGTGCCAGCTAGCTTGCAAAAGCTCTGAGTTCATAATGGTGGATCACTGGGAGGTCTCTCTCTCTCTCTCTCTCACTCACACACACACACACACACACACACACACATGCTGTTTCCTCTCCATTTTCATGTTTTCCAGTTTCTGATATTTTGCTTTTCCAACCAAAATGGATTCTTCTTAGTTTAGCATTTTTCGATATTAAATTTAAGGGTAAATTACACACGGCTCCCCTGAGGTTTGCCTATATTACACACGGACCCCCCTATCTTTTTTTATTACACTAAGCTACACATTTTTATTTTTCTGTTAACGGAGTTAACAAAATTAATAAAAGGACGGTCTTACCCATGATTGAACAAGTTAATTTACCACCCCTCCTCTCTTCTCTCTCTTTCTCTCTCACACACACACGCACACGCCTACAGTACCCTTTGCACTGCCACACCACTGCCGGCGAAGCCACGGGCCACCAACCATAGCCACCACGACCCATTGTCGACCACACCCCCACCCCCCCCCCCCCCCCCCAACCACCGCACAACCTATTCCCTACGACCCCCTATTTATCATCAGCCCTCCAACACACACACATACATAAACAAACACCCTGTCAACACACAAACACATCCACTATACTATCGAACTGCAGAGGGATGAGGGGAGGTGGTTATTTTTCGTGGCAATCGAGGAATAGAAGCCGGAGTCCATGGTTATCGAGGGAGAAGGGTTCGGATTTGATAATTATGGCGACGGTCGGTGGAGGGATTGGACTAATTTGTCAGTTTGTGGAGGTCAGACGGGGGAGGTGGTTATTGTAGTGGCAGCTATTACTGGTGATTTGCTGGAGGACGATGGCAGCGGCGGCGGTGGTATTGTCGAAGACGGACATCTCGTCCACGTCCTTGATGATGGAGCGGGTCTTGAGGATGGAAGGCTTGAGGCGGTTGAAGTAGAAGCTGTTGGGCTGCTAGAGGTACTGGAGCTGGTATCTCCGCTGGGCGGCGATGATGGAGGCGGGACAGGAGCCGAAGCTGCCGTTGTGGATGCGGGCGGTGGAGGCGGCGTGGTGGGAGAATTCGACGAGGAGTTCGGAGGGGGTGATGGGGATGGGCTTGAGCTTGAGCTTTTTAGACGGGGGGCTGTGGGCGGTGGAAATGGTGGAGGTCGTGGGAGGCCATGGAGAAGAGGGAGGTGGAGGTGAAGCTTGAGTCAAGGGGATAAAGAGAAGGAGAAGCATAAAGAGAAGGAGAAGATAAGGGCATTCTCGATATATCATAATAAATCAAAGTTGCCCTAATATTTTCTCACGGCACCCTAACGGAAATGGGTGCTTTGTAACACAATACCAAACTACAGGGGGCGGGGAGTAATAAAAAAAGATAGGGGGGGTTCGTGTGTAATATAGAAAAACCTCAGGGGTTCCGTGTGTAATTTACCCTAAATTTTATTGACATTACCATGGTGTTTCCAAAAATGCGCAAGCTTAAAAAATTCGTTTCTGGAAAACGATAGAAATGCAATATAAAAAAGTGTTTTACTGATGTGCATGAAAATGAAAAGGGTAAACAAACAGGCCCTGAGAGTTTAGGACTTCTGCATATAGTTAGAGCTAGTATATAAATTTCATTTTGGTAGCTGTACAATTAGATTTCTGGAATTTAGTGTGATGCACCTACTGTCTCTCAACCCTTTTTTGGTGGATATAGTGGCATCTCAGATTAATGTCAGTGCAGGTGTGAACTTCATTTGAAGTTTCATGCCTTTCTTGCAGGCAAAACAATCCACATATCAACGCACGTTGACTGTTTTGTCCAGAATCAGGAGTACTCTGTGTGATAGTGGACTGGTAGCCAGTGGTAAGATTTTCCGCTGCAGTTACTCTCTTTTATCAATGACTTAGCCGGGGTGCTTAATAGTACTCTATCATTGGAAGGAGCTCACTTTCAGAATATAGTTATTATTTTCTGATTGCAACTCCTTTCTTGCATTAATTTCCCTTGATTTTATGCTTACTGGTTACTAGAGTTAGCTCTGTCTAATGTTTGGAAGTCAGCCAAGTTAGATTATTTTGGTCTATTAATTTAACATGAATACCAACTATTACTTTTTCTTTTTCCCCTCAAATGAGCTTTTTTTTGGTCCATTGGAGGCCATTTGGGCCTGGGCTACACAATGGGGGTGGCCAAGTTGGCCTTTTTCTTTTTTTCATTTCCTTCTAAATGAGCTTTTTTCTCTTTTCCCCCTTGCCTTGCATCAAATATCTCGCCCTCCACGAGATTGGTACCTGTGACCTTGCACAGGAAACTAGGGTATCACCCTGGTGTCCATATCGTAGAGATGCAAGATTCTTGTCTTGCTGTTTTCTTTAAGGTGTAATATGTTGCGTTCCACAATTTCCTGTTCTGCTTGCAGAATCCCTTAAGATCGTGCTTGTCTGTGGTTCTGATATGCTAGAATCTTTCGGCGCTCCTGGAGCTTGGATTCCTGAGCAGGTAGTCTATGTAGTAAGTAAATTAACTCAAAACTAAATTGTTGCGAGATTGTAGATTGATGCTAAAAATAATTATACCAAAGAGGAAGAATTGTGCCAGTTGCTGTGGCTGTGCCATGTGCTATAATGCCTTTATCTGTTAAATGTCATGCTCAGCCACTGAGTGTAGAGACGCTGCAATCATTTGCCTACGACTATGATATTATTGTTTGGTCAGTTTGCTTTTTGGGAAGTCATCATTAAGCACACAACAGCATCATCAATATGTAAAGTTACAAATAGTAGCTCAAGAGGTGGGGAATCTTTTAGATACCATTTGTATCAGTTGTTTTTTGAAAGCTGAGAAAGTTGGCTCTGTAATCTATCTCAATGCACATCTTGTAATTTCCAGGTCAGGACTATTTGTAGAGACTATGGTGTCGTTTGCATTCGCAGAGAAGGTCAAGACATTGAGAAAATTATTTCTTCTCATGACATCTTACATGAATACAAGGTATCCAGAGTTCAATTGCCATTTCCTTTTTGTTAGTTCTTTTTTGATATGTCCAAGCTTGATACCGTTCATGTAACTGAGTACACGTGGGTGCACAAAATTTTATCAAAAGGAAACAGAAAAGGGAAACAGTCGGGGGATGCCTTGATCTTATGTCTTGATTGTTCAAGCAAATGATGCTGATCATGCATGACTTGGTTTGCTTTGAATCCCAGGACAGTTAACTTGGTGTATACAGAATCCCAACTTTTTCTTCTTTTTTTGGAACACGTTGAGTTATTGATTAATAGTGGGGATTCAGATTTCAAAAGAAACATCTTTCACAGTATTCGAATGTTGAATTCTGTATTAAATGGAAACGAGAAGATGCCCGATGATATGCTGCTCATTGATGGATTTGACATAGACCTCTCTTTTTTATGTCCTACTCATTCCTTGTTATGCGTACTTCTTGCAGAGTAACATCAAAGTTGTGGATGAACTAGTACCAAACCGCATTAGTTCAACACTAGTACGGTAAATGGTTTCGGTGGTTCACATATCCATAAAATAGTTGGTAACTAACTCATATAAATGTTGTAAAACGGCTTCAGTTTTTCTCTTTATGGTTTTAGGGATTGCATTTCGAGAGGCTTGTCGGTGAAATATTTGACGGCAGATGAAGTAATCGATTATATCAAGCAACACAATTTGTACTTGAACTCCACTGGATAATTGTGACTGTCAATGCACCTAGTCTTGGAACTTGGTCTGGAAACTTCCTTTGGATTAACACAATACACTATGTTGTAATTCTTGTACCTGGGAAATCAGGATGTCGGAGTATCCACTACGTACCATGTTAACACGTTCGCTATGCATTTAGTTAAGAGGGGTTCAGCATGAAGAATGGCGTGTCGGTGTTAATTTTGAAGGCTCTGTACATGAGCTACAACGGAACCTTAATGGTGAATTCGAAATGTGTTATACTTGTCCCCTCAATATTGTACGGAATGCACGAATGGGACGAGTCAGCAAGTCAGCTTAGCAAGCAGATCTGGCCTACAAGGTAATTATTCTTCATTCTCTGCACCATTTTCACGTCTCAAGATCTGGCTAGAGCATCCACTTGTTTCAGTTCATATGTATTCAATCGAATCAAATCAACGATCAACTAGACAAAGGAATGTAGATCCTTAAGTCAATCCTTTCAATATTCGCTTCAACAGTATTTGATCTTTACTAGTTCATAGACGTTTTGTGATCATCACTACCACCATCACCATCAAAATTCATAGCATCATTGAAACCGAGCGTACGGATCAAATTGGTCAAAGCATTTGCATTTTGAAGCACATTAGCAGCATTTCCAGAAGAGGAGCTGCAAACATGAGCACCAGTAGGGCTCATATGGAAGCCATTCATTGTTGCTACATTTGGATGGAAACCCCCCCATCCCCAGTTGGTGCTGATACCCCTACCTCACAGGAAAAGGCTGCAGCCCATTATAGTTCACATGAACTGGGCCTGGCCCAAATGTTTTGGGGCCTGGCCACAATCCTCGATCCAATCCACCAAGGACTCGTTACGCCTTGAAGTACGCTCAGTCTCGTGTTGGTGATACCGATTGTGGCAAGTGATGAGAGGCTTGATGCAGTTCTCAAAGCCCAATGTGTGCATCGACTACAGAATGTCCTCCGGGGTTATGGTCATGCGATGCTCACGCTGGCACTTTCCTTGCTAGTGATGAAGTTGATGAACTAGCCCATGCATTTCTGGATCTCCGGAGTCCTCGGTGTCCTCGGTGATCTAGGCGCGAGGCGGGAGGATGCGTCTCATGATTCTGATCAGGTCGGCGAAAGGGACGTACCAACCCTGTTTGCGGGCGGCGCCTTTGCCATGGACGCTGTCTCTCTGAGTCGATCGTCATTGTTGATGTTGATGATCCCAGCTGGTCTTGTCAAGTCTGGAAAAATAAAAAGCCATGAATGCACAAAATACATTTCTCGTGTTGTCTTAATTACAAGACCCCGCTTTCTAACAGAAGAAGCAATTCACAATCTACCAAGCAAAAAGCACCTATTCTTCAACCTGTGCAACAATTTCTTTTATCATTGTCTAAAAGTTTAAACTGTTTGAAAATGTACTCAACTGAGTATATCATACTTTAACACTCGTTTTCACATGCAAAATGTATAGAGTCGCATCGCACCTCTATACATTTTGAGCATGCATAAAAGCAAAAAGACCAGCAGAAGACGTACTAATACTCGAGATATAAACCTATGCCGACATCTAGTGAGCATGCATAAAGTAATTAAAAAAATAGCAAAACACATATTTGTTGGCTAAAAGACATTAGGGGCTTGATTGAATGAGCACGAACAATGAACTTTGGAAGTTAGGTTCATTGAAAATGTCAAACTACCAGCCGATTTTGGAGTGGCGTGCGTGTTCGATTATCAAGGTTTACATTTTTGTAGGAACTTGGCGAACTAAGATGAGCAAGTGAAGGAGTTTTGAAAAATATTAAGCTGATTCGGTCACCTTTCAATTCTCATGAGCGATATACAAATCAGTGAATAGCCTGACTTGATATGCAACCCAAGATAGACGATAATCTACTTTGATTTCGTATTGCCTGCACCTTAGGAAAAGCAAACTTGAATAAGATGTTGACAAGTAAATTACTCTAAAATTCACAATCTTTATTTCTTTGCTATTATAAAAACTCGCAACTTCATTTTTGTGCAAGTATCGCGTGATGCCAGTAACAAGTTTTTATAATAGCGAAGAAATACTGTTAACCGACCGGAAAGCATAGAATTGTGCAGTACAATAATTTAGGCCCGTGTAGGATTCTGTGGTATGTGGTTTCCGGGATCAAGTAGACAGACAAAAAACAGAAAGCTTCATGAAGTTACAAAGTAAGATAGTAATTAGCTAAGAAGAAACCATGAGGCTGTTGACACAAATATACTAGTTGCCCTCCAGATTTCCGATGACTGAGTGGACTATCTATCAAAATTCACTCAGTCCTTGCTCCCTACAAAGTTTACATCTACCCTTGGCTCTAGCAAGCATACTACAATATTTGCACAATCCAACATTAGTGCCTATAGTCTACTCTTATGATTACGCACTTTACGACGCTTCCAAGATGTCTTGAGCTCATTCAGAACTCCATTTCTCCTTTTCAATGCTCCGTTACTTAGAGGAGAGGCTTCAGAAGCTTTACAAGAAGTATCGTACTCCAAAACGTTCGTTACAATTGCATGGACCATCAACTCGCTTTTGGGGGCCATTATAACATCTCTCTCGACTATCGCAGTCTGCCCACAGCATGGATCTTGGATGGCTTTCTCTTTCAGCTTTTGCAAGATAGAATCAGTATCGCGCTTGAAAGAGTCGGTCGAAACCTGCCATAATCAGCAAAGGTTTGTCAGGCTTTCCTTGGACTATGAAAAATATTCAGATCATGCCTATGTGGGGGAGTCAATGCTATCTGATCAGTGATACCCTAAATGTACGACACAGAGAAAACGGCAATTATCAGATTGATATATTCATCTTGATCTTCACAATGAAAATGCCAATCGGCGATATATACCAGCAACTAAAGAAAAAAAACAGAACAGCGCAATAGGATTTCAGATCTGACAAAACTTGGCTCTAGACATAAAACAACACTAACTTAGGATTATTGGACATGTACCACTTCTTTGACTCCTCTTCCCAACAAGAAAGGGGGATGAGGTTATTAGTATGTAATTAAGTATCTCGTGCTTCTGTTTCAGGAGTTCAAGTCAAAGTTCACGTCCAACCTCATTTTGTCCACGGATCTTTGTTCAATATGAAAGATCATGTTAAGAGGATGAAGAAGATAAGTGAAAAAAAACATACAATTCTCTCACCTTAAAATTAACTGGAATCTTGATTTGGCTGCTGGAGCACCCACAACCATCGCTGAAGTTCAGTTTTAACAGAATATTAAATGGGCTTGACGTTCGCACTGTTCTCCTGACATATAAAACAAGTAATTGAGCTGAATAATGTGTCCTATCAAGATGTATATATGATCTGGTTATGATATAACATAATACTCTACAGCTTGGATCAATGTGGATAACTCCATAGGCATGAGGTGTATTTTGCATTAATATGACCAACTCTGCTCTGATATTAACAACCACCCTACATTATTAGACCTACCTTACAAGACTGATTTTCACTTAGTTCTAATATATGATACTTCTCAGCGGCAGGGTCTGGAGGGTGCAGGAAAGTGTTAGGAATGTGAATGATCGAGAGCTTATGGCTCGCATAAACCTGCATGTCCCCCCATAGTATGACTACCTGTAGTCTTCTAACAGGTAATCAATCTTATGCTTGGTCACATCACAAACTGCAGCGAGGAGGAATTCTGGAGCTACCTTTTCAGCTGAAGTGGTTGCTTATGTAGAACAGCGGCTTTCATGTTTTGACTTGATGAGAAAGAAATCTACAATACATTTGCAAACACAACACAGAATTAGCACAAAAGCAAACTAAAAGATGCCACTAAGAAGAACAAAAGGTAGGTATTCCAGGAATAATGTTAATGCCCGATTTAACATTTAATTCTATGATGGAAAGGGAGTGAATATGAATAAGCAAGTGGAAGTACAGGAAAACACAAAACAACTAAGTAGGATCAACAATGTACATTGCAATAATCAAGTTCCACTAGTTATCGACTTTCCAAGCTGCAGTCTGAGATTTAGTGAATATTTACTCCGCACAGTGTTATTAAAGGCGCAGGCGCACCTAAGGCGCAAAAGGTCCCTGGAGCCTGCGCGCGCCTTTTCGAAGCAAGGCGTAATATTAAAATATATAAAAATAAATAAATAAAAGTGCATTAAATAAAAAAAATTAAGTAAAAAAAATTTAGAACATGACAATTAACAAATTTCTTAACATTAGAGAAAGTTTCAAATACCAACATTCTAATTTAACAAGCTTCCAACAATAAAAACAAATTCTGCTTTTAAAAATAAGATCGATCTCAATGGGAATGGGCATAATATAGGGATTAAAAATTCAAATCTTTTCTCAAGATTGAGCTTTGGCCTTATGAACAATATAAAGTGAAGCTAACAAATCAGTTAGGTCTCCTAATTTAGCCATGTGTGCTCTGTCTTCAACAACTTTCACAGAAAGGTTAACGTAGTTGGTGAGCAATTAGCGATAAAAAGTGTTTTATCGCTAACAAATTAGTTAGGTTTTATATTTTAGTCTTAAAAAAAGTGTTTTGACTTGGTAAAGACAAAAAGGGTAAAAATACTAAAAGAGAAATCAACGGTCCACGTGAAGACAAGAAGCCAAATCGAACGTTTACACATCGTGCGCCTAGCTTTGCGCCTTCCGCCCCGCTATGCACATAGTGCCTGAGCGCCTGGGCGCACAAGGCGCGCGCCTTATTGAAGGCGCTGCGCCTAGGCCTAGGCGAGGCGCGCTTTGTGCGCCTAGCTGCGCCTTGCGCCTAGGCGCGCCTTTTATAACACTGACTCCGCACCATAAGAAGCTCAAAATCACCCACCAACTAAAACTACAGATGGCCCACCTCAATAAACTTGATTGCAGCTGACCCATTTCCCACTTTTGGAACATGTTGTTCAGTGACCATGAATAAGCTGAAAGTAGTGAACCTACTCTTCATGGATATATTAATACCTCAACAGATTTAATGAATGGCAACGGAGCCTTCTTTCCATGCACACTTGCCACCGTGAGGGTCCAGTTAACATATTTTTTATCTGCAAGATAAGCCATGAGTCGAAGCTTAAATTAGTTGGTAGGTATTTTTGGTTATCCTGTATTTGCTGACAGAACAAAAACCAAAAAAGTAGTGAGATGTTTTAGATGAGCATGTAGAAATTTGTTTCTAAGACTGAAGAATATGGCGAAAGCAACATAGATCCATGGAAATCACTGGTAAACAATTCAGAGGAAATAATATTTTTTCATGTCCGTGCATTTAGTAATCAAGTAACGACCCCCAACATGCGAAAGGAAAAACTATGGGCCTATATCAGAATTGTATCCTTTCTTAGGTAAGTCAAACCATTGTTTCGGAAGAATTATACACAACCAGACATTTTAAAGGGTATGTAGCTGCCTATGTTAAACACAAAAAGTCAACTTATAATCCTCGATCCAGGAGGAAAAGCAGACAAAGCAGGGTTTTACAACAGATATCTGTCACCATAAGCCACATGAAGAAGATCTAGCTCAGATGAAGAACATGTCAATCAGTAACTTCTTGTGTGCTGACATGAAGAACATGCTTACTAGTAACTTTTTCTGTGCGCCATGGTCCAAAAAATTAATGGGGAAGAAAAAATTCTAGAACTTACCTGAGCTCAAGTTCGGAGTGAATATAGTTTGCACGAGATCAATTCTAACAAATGGACGAATCCACAGATGGAGTATGTCCATGACTCCTGAAATTACCTGCTCTTGTGCAAATCAATATGCAAACTAAAGTGAAGTCTGAATAAAGTTAGACATGTAGGTATTAATACGATGAGCACATTTAAATTAAACGCAGTGTGAACGGAACTTGTGCTCCCAACAAAGCAACTGATATTTTTAGGAGTTGCAATTCCCTGCGGGAACTACTGATAGTAAAACTACTGAAGACTTTACCATAGTCAGCTTTAAGCTCTTATCTAGTTATATACTATTCGTAGATAATGCTTTAAGCTGATAAAATTAGACAAGGCGCGCAGTTGGGTTTATGGAACGTTTTAGGGTCTAAGGGTTTAGGGTTAAGTAGGACTAAGACACGGAGGAGGGGATGAATTTTGTTTTTCTTTGACTTATCACCGCCGATTGAGGTGTCTCATTTCTTAAAGCTACTTGGAAACTTCCTCTCAACTAGTCTTCTTATGTTATGTATGGCATACCTGTAGCACATATGGGGTGGCCAAAAAGTTCCAAGGAAGGATGTTTTTCCGTATCTTGATTCAATAATGCATAAGGAGCTGAGAAGGCTACTTACAGAATACAAGCAAATTGGAAGCTGAAGAGAACTTTATGATTGCTGTGCAGCCGTAAAGTTCCTCCCACGTTGAAGCGGAAGGTCTATGAGAAAGCTACGGACAAGTATGCTCTATGGTTATCACAATTGGGGAAGCAACATGACATGAGAGGAACGCAGCCAAATTTGCAGGTAGATGGACATACTAAGTAATGAGGACAAACATTAAAAGGTTGGGTGGAACTAATTGTGGCATCACTGGAAATGGCTTGAGAGAAGTTAATGACATATGCCTGTGGATGCTTCCCAAGATAATGACTTGTGCCATCTTAATGGGGGCAAGGAGATTTAATGGTATACCCGAATGGATAGAGAACTTGACCGCTAGACATTTAAAAGACAACATGACATCTAATAGGGAAGATTAGGGAGAAGGATTCCTGAAGCCAACTTAAACTGGTGTTGCGGCTAAGGCTCTTAATTGAGTTTAGTTGAGTTAAACGCCAGCCTTATTCACATTGATGTTGACTAAGTGGATTAAAAAGGATATGTTCGAAGAAGTATAAGTTGTCAAATGAGAATGAACTATTTTCTTATGGAAGAGAAATGCTAAATCAATTTGCTTGAGTTTCCAATCAAGTTCTCAATGAATTCAAAATCAAAGATGTTACCTTATCTACAAGCGCATGGACCACCAGACTTGCTTTCTTGTCCTTCGGAGTTTTCTGTAGAATTTGAAGCGACAAAAAAATTATTTACGTGACTACTGATTAATCACTAGTCACTACAAACAGAAGCAACAAACATGGTAAAAAGAAGATAATAAACATACCCACATTCTTATATGTCCTAACAAAGCAAAGCAGTTTTCTAACCTTTGAACTGTCAAGAACTGTGTCAAAGGCTTTGAAAGTTTTATAGGTTATTATCCATTTTACATGTTGTAATTATTAAATTTTGATCATGGATACAAACAGAAGCAACAAACATGGTAAAAAGAAGATAATAAACATACCCACATTCTTATATGTCCTAACAAAGCAAAGCAGTTTTCTACCCTTTGAACTGTCAAGAACTGTGTCAAAGGCTTTGAAAGTTTTATAGGTTGTTATCCATTTTTCATGTTGTAATTATTAAAGTTTGATCATGGAGCCTTGAATTCTTCAATATACTTGTATAGGACCCAGACTTTGGTACCCTTTGGTTAGTGAAAAATGAAATAATTATTTCTTCCCACCATAGTATAACTCATTAGAGTTCTGACTTTCTGGTAGATAATAAACAATTTAGAAGAATCGAATTGGAAAATCTTCAAACTAGGGTCTTGCACCAAAATTACAGTTCAAAAATCAAAACTCATCAGATACTCTTAGCTTCGGCCATGACTTTGCTGAATCCTGATCTGATGTCTCAAGTTAGCTAGGGATTGCTATGCCACTGTATTAAAGAGCATAAAATGGATTTTAGGGGACCTATTGAACAAATTATGCAAGCTGTATCCAAAAAATACCAGATCAACTATCTCTCTTCTCTCAATAATTATGCTCTTCCTTCACATTGTTTGCATCAGTTGGTATCATAACTAAATCGAGTCCTGCAGATTCCGCATGGAGTTTGAAATATTTCTCAAGGGTTCACATGCAGCTGCCAAAAAGAGTTCCACCTTGCATAGTTATCAGGATAGTAGATGTAATAAAGACAAAATGAAAGCTGAATCAAAGCTTAAGCCCACTCTTTCGGAAAAAATCTCAACATCTTCGACTCTGCATTGTAAAAACCAGCCATTAAATGAAGAGGCTATTGACAGTGTAATACATGCTATGACAGGATTTACATATTCCCAATTATGATAGTGGAGCATTCCTTTGCAAAATCTCAAGAAGGGGGTAGGTTTTGCTCAATGTGCTATGAAGATGAAGCTAAGTTGAAGCTTCCAAATGATGACTTTGCGGGTGAATTGCAGTTTGTCTAAGCTAGTAGTGTAGACGATGAACATTGGAGTTCTGATGTCCGAACTAGATCCTGAAAGTCCCTCGTTTTATAGCTGATGGTCATAGTGCCAATGAAGTTCCAATGGTGATTCAACCTTGTCTGCAAAGAGCATACTAGATGATCCTACATTTTATTCACAATTACATCTTTCAATGTACTTGATATTCCACTTATTGGTGTGATCATGCCGACCATGTTTTCCCAGGGGGAAAAAGAGAAAAAACTAAAATACGCACGCAACCCATATCATTCGCCTAAGCAATCATCGGTGTATTAGACACAAGTCCATATAGATGTGGACGGGAATATATTATTTGCCCATGAAGTCTTCATGTTGGCATGCCATTTTAATGGAAAAAACAAGATGCACTTCTTGGGTAGACGAGCTGTAAAACTCAAAACGAGAAAAAGAATACCTGAAGATTCACGATTACAATCTTTCCCCCACCACGGAGACACTTTAAAGGCAAGTTGCATGCAGGAGTGATTTGCAAACTGCACAGAGTAGCCATGCTCATGGTCATTTGATTAAGCATAGGACAAGGTTGTTAGAAATACGAGCAGAAGTGGTTATGCAGCCAAATTTTATGTGCTAGAGATAGGGCAAAATCTGGGGGGGTAGACAAAGGAAAGAGGGACCGCCCTTTAGAGGAAGGAGCAAACTTAAGACAAACCAGTAGAAAAAAGATGGCAGCAGCCCCATGCATAAAATAGTCAATCCATTGAAGTTCCATTCTCAGTGAAACTACAAAGAGTTGTTGCAGTCTGTAGTTCCTACTAGAAACCTCATCTCTTCATAACCAATTATAACCACTAGAAGAGTAAGAATGTACAAGGTCTACATTGAGCAATTAATAGAGTAGATTCTTTATGAAGATAGAAATGCGAATGACTAAATAGGCCAGAGACCTGAAATCATCAAGAACTGCATTTCCCTCGTTATTTACAAAATTTACGCTCATCTCTTCTCTAGTTGATAGAATTTCTAATTTGAGGAAATATCTAATAAAGAGCATACACGTTATTTTGTTGCACTGTCAACTCAACTAAGCCTTCACCCCAAACTAATTGGTCGCCCACATTATAATCCCTTTCCCTGTACTATTACGTATCTTTGAATCATGTTCCTCGACATAATTATCAACCATAAAGTCCGTTTTCACAACTTATATTCCTGATCCTAGTCTTCACCTGCCTCTACTTTTGGTATCAACTTGGCACAAGGCATGTTTTTTCATTAAAACATCCAAAGGCCTATCTTGAATGCGTCCAAACCATTTCATGGTGACAGCCCCACCTAAAGAATATCCTTCTTTTTTCTTCAGTCCTTGAGTGGCTGCTCATTAACATAAGCTATCGTACTTCAGTTGCAGACATCTTGTGCTTAAGTTGATTTTAAGCGGTTAATCTTTCCCTCCTAATTGCACACAGGGTATCTTTGAAGAACTGAGCTCATCCTCTTTAACTTGAATAGGTTGCCACGACTTTCATTGGCAAAGATCATACGGCATGCCATGGTCCACCAAACATGCTTGTCTACTGCCAAGTGAGAAAGCACATACTTATCTAAGGACATAGTCCTTAGATAAGGTGTATATCGTCGTGATTTTAAGGTGACCGTTGTAAGTAAATGAAGAATACACAATTTACTTCCACCATATCTCAAAAAATCTTGTTTCTTTTAACACCTAGTGATGAGTCAACGAGGATTCAGAGACAAAGGGAGCATATGCATAGCAGTTAGTATTACACTCTGAGCTGAAGTAAACAACCAGTAATAAACTGTAAGAGAAAATAAAGGTTGCATTGAGAATATGATAGATGAGCCGATGAGGTACTGTCAAGTCAAGTAAATGCCTCGTAATTACCTTGTTCCTAAACATAATACAACATCAGCCATTTTGCAGTGCCTCTCAGCTGGATTCATCTCCTTTGAGGGCAAGGCATCCTGCATGGGCCGGGGCACGGGGGGTGGGGGGAAGGTAAGAACTTTGTCCTAAAATGAAAGAAGATGTCAGCAATTAAGTGGAGATTAGGATCCCCTGCAGTGTGCGGTCAACTGCATGGGTAGAGCTGGTCGTAATAGGAAAGGCCCGAATCCACAGGTATAAAAACGAATTACTTTATAGCGACGAAATTATATGATCTTTTGTCGCTAATTACCTTTTAACAACAACCCTCTCCCCTGCGATTGACTCCCCAACTGCAGGGTTTCCAGATCGGAGATTTTCAGTCTCATAGTGATGTATAAGTAAAATTTAGTTCTCGTAGCAGTCATCATTCTTAATCAGTTCATTACTCAGGCCATAATGTCTTGTAGATGCTTTGTTACCGAAAGCACATTTTGAGGGGGATGACGCACTGCAGCGAGCATTAGGTACTCTTCCTGCTCGATGACAACCCCCCCCCCCCCCCCCTTCCCCTCCCCTTCCCTACCCACCTGCAGTGAATGAAGCTTCCAAAAAGTTGGTAACTGAGTCCATCTCCCAGTCCTGAAATCTTCTCCTAAAAGTTCTAAGATCAGGCCGAAAGGTGTAGTCAGTGGACAATAGGTGAATATTCCCATACTACCCATTGTTGGTCCCAAGGAATGGAGGAGCTCAGTTCCAATAGGAGCCTGCCGCAAAGAACTCGAGCACATTCGAGACCAAAGCCTATTGGTTCTTGGTTGGTACCAACAAAGAAGAAAGTGGGACAATAATAAACAAGTTAAGATGATCCACAAGTTGTCGTCGAATGCAATTCAACAGTTCACAATTACTGTTGAAATAACATGATCTAGTAAACTTGACGCCAAGACCTACATTACTTTGAGAAACGTATCTGCTACAGAAGGATGCCTATGAGCGACACTGTATTCAGGGTTCAGGGACGAGGATTGGTATGCTGATAATATTGGACAGCAACAGAAGATCTACTACAATTGATGTTACGTATTTAAGGGTGATGGTGAGTCTGTTATCATTGGCTTCTTCACTGCCCTATTACTAGATCTCTTTGGGACATGGCCTTCAGCCTTTTTTGTCCCTGGTGCGATATGCTGGTTCCTTCATAAAAGGCGTAGGAGGAGGTCGGATTTATGGGATTGATCCCCCTTGGTCTCTTTTGGTCCATATGGCTTCAAAGAGACCGACGTGTTTTCAAGGGAGAGAAGTCGTTGGTGGAACATCTTCTTAAGGGTTTAATCCCAACGAAGCCTATTTAGACTTCTTGAATTGGACAGTTTTGCAGAGTCCATTTCTGGTTAAGCCTGTACTCTTATAGGCTTATGCCCCCAGAGATGCAATCTGGATATCTAACGGAAAAACTGTACAGATCTTGGAAATTTAATTGCTCACCTATATTGAATTTGACAGTACAAATGATTGGTTGCGGAGAGAGGGGGAAGAAACTCACTCAAAGCCTCGTCCTTGGTGGCTTTGGCCCTCGGTCATATGAGATAACCTATTTTGTAGTAGGCATTAGAGTAACAGCCTTTCAGCTATCTCATTTGGAACAGCACCATGAATCTAGACTCAAGAGCCTAAAGCCTTTTCTTCCAAGGTCAGCATGATTAAGGTTGTTTCACTTGTGATATGTTAGCAACAGAGCTCCAGTTAAAAGTTTAGGAGAGTATAATTTTATTTGAACAGTTTCGGAGAAAGATAATCATGACTGAACTAGCATGATTCTGTTATTGTATTTGCTTAAATTTCTAAAACCAAAAAGAAGAAAAGGTTTGCACTTAAGTTTTGCTTCTAATTTCTGATAACAAGTGGTAGCAACTGCATCAGGTTTAAACAGATACAATGTTGCTGAAATCACAAAAGGCATCATATTTTCCTAATAAGCCAACACCATCAACTGATAACAATAGGCAACTCAGAGTTACCATTTCAAATAGAACTTCAATCATAATTTCACCAATCAAGATAAGAAATTAGTACCTCCCAGTCAAGAACCGTGTCCTTGAGTTTTGCACTACAATCTGCACTTGAACAACGTCGTGATGTCTCCTTGAGTCCAATAGTTTCCACTTCAAAATCCCGCAAGTACCTTCACAAGTTCAATTGATTAGATCGATTCAGAAAAATGGGATAAAGAATATTTCTAAACAAAGAACAAAATACTACAAGCAAGTGGCCATGTTTGAAGGCCGGCTAATATAACCCCACGTCTAACATAAGACGTAATACCCAAAGGGGAAAACTGAAGAAGGGAGAGGCACGGAGCATATGTTGCAGATAGAGAGCAAATCTTACTCAACTCCACAGGAAGGGCATGTTTCCATGAAGGAGTTCCCATGCAATTCGGCAAGCTTTTCCCTTGGTATACCAGATCGAAGATGGAGGCCGTCGATATTCTAGCATCCATAAGTAGTAGGTTAACAACACAACCAGAAACCCAACCAGATATACATAATCCCAACTCCATTAAAGCAAATGTTATAAGCAAAGTGGCTAAGAACGACACAAATGCTACAGTGGAATTCTCTGATAAATCAAAAAGAAACATCATGTATGGATAATCATATCTTCCTTATAGGAACATATTTATTAGCACAAGATAGATGCCTCTTTACAACCTTCCCACCAGAGAGCATGAACATCATACTTCAACTCCAAGAGAAAGGTGAAGTATTTTCTTAATAGGTACCCCTTTTAACTCGTATAAGAGAGAACTCATGAACAATCAAAAACCTAATTCTCTTGCCCAAACGAGAGCATAGAGCTTAGAAAAAAATTCTATTGCAGCCATACCTGGCTAATAACAAACTTGAGGAGTCCAGCTTTCTCTAGTTCAACCAAAGCCATGTGAGTCATACTTGGCATTGCACGATGAAACGGCAGCGATGCTTCTGGCAAAGCTTTACCTTCCCGCTACAAGGCAATAAAGAATAGGATCTTAAGGAACCGTTTAACTCTAATAAATTGATCTCTTGTTAAGACAAGCAATACTAAGATGCCATGAGATCCTTCTGTATATACAATTGACAAAATGGTACATACAGGAGTAGGGAAGATAATGAACCAACACGATGAAGTCAAAAGTTAAATCACTTAGCTGCAGCAAATGATTAAAGTTGTGTTGCGCGAACAAGCCCCCTCCCCCCCCCCCACCCACCCACACGCACAAATCTCGACCATCCCATCTTATTATCTAGCTTTAGACAGCAGAACTGCATCGTTATCCATACTCAGCATAGCCCTGCTGGAGAACATCATTTAGGCGGCCATGTAAAAAGTTTGTATCCTCGTTACGCTTTACGCAAGTACTAAAGCAACTTCAAGGAAGAATGATACCGGAAAATACACCATTGCAGGTCCACTAGATGAGTTTTGCTGAGAGTTGTACTCTTTTATTTCCTTTAGCTAATGAGGGCTTATATCTCCTTCACATTTTAATTCTCCATCAATGATGTACTTATCAAAACCAAATTTGGATTAAATATCTATCCAAATTCCAGATAACCCCCCACAGTTTTATTCACGAGTTCCAGCAAGGGATTAGATGAACTTTACGCACAACAAAAGCCACAAGCATAGTCCTTTATAACCTTATAGCTTTCCAAAAGAGCGGACTTGTCCATTTACTATGTTCAACTTTTAGTGTATATATATACTTATAGCATGAGTATATAGAAGTGGTGAAGAAACATGCGGTACATGTGTTAAGTGGAGTGGGGGGAGAGAGAAGCGAAAGTAACCACCTTATCTGTATCCAAAACTTTAGATCCTCTATATGGCGGACCAGAGAACCGCGACCCTAAAGCCTCCTCTCTCTTTATGCATAGTCATAGATTTACAAGAAAAAAGTATTATTAAAAGTTGGATCACTAAAAACTTGTTAATCGTATTTATCTGGGTGGTGATATCACCAAAATATTAGATGCTTTTCTTTCCAACGTACTCAATAAACAGAAACTTTAGGTGCTTCCTTGTCTTCATGTGTAGATATCCATTAGTATCACCCCTCACTTCTATGGTAATAGTCACTGTTCCACACTCCCATCCTTCCAAGTTTTGTGATATACACAAATATTCAGAAAGTACGTTCTGCCCACAAAGAAACACTTTTACAAGCATAGTGAAAAACAGTTGTGAAATGGAAGACTATCCATATGCATTTAAATCTAGTACTATGTAGATATGAAGATGAAGATCTTCTGCAAGATCCAGCAATATCAAATCCCCCAGAGCTTGGTTGGAGATCTGATCTAGTTTTGAACTTTGCGACCAGTGTCAACAAAGAGTTCTCCAGAATATCAAGAACCTTTAAGTTGAAAAAATGCTGAATAGGATGATTGAGGATTTCATAATCCACCATCGTCCTTAAGGGGCATCAATCATCATATGGTTAACATTTGGTGCAAGCAAAACTAAAATGTCACTCTCATTAAGATCATGAAATCCTCAAAAAATTCACCACTAGTCACCTGAAGTGTCCAAATACCCCTGGGACCACGAAAGTCAGGTATACCACAAGATGTTGATATACCAGCTCCAGTAAATACCACTAGGTGCTTACTCTGCATGTAGACATAGGTGAAAAAGTGAATTGACAAGAATCAAAGCACAAACAGGAAAAGCGTGAGTTAATGTGAGGTCAAACCTTCTTTATCATCATTGCAAGCCGTTCTATCTGCTATGGCAAATAAGTAAACCAATGTGAGATAAGCATAAAGATCAATTATATAAAGGCATCTAAATAATCTTCATGACACACACAAACAAACAAAAAATCATCAAGAAAACCAAGTCAGAAAAGTCAAACAGAAAACTGAAGGGGACTGTTGAAGGGTTGTAAAATGAAAGAATAGTCAGCAACTCAGCATTGCAACATAAGCTTGACTTCAAAAATCAAATACTTCTTAACCAAAACACGGAAACGGAGCTTCCACGCAGTACTATGATGTAGAAGTTAATGTAATAGGGAGCTCTCACACACGGAGACATGCAGGATCACCACTAAAACTAGTTCCATAAGCAAGCCACGTCTTTTACAACCACTTAGGTTTTATCTACTTTGCTCCTCAACTCGCATAATGGATTACAACCTCCAAGTCTAGCAGAGCCATTATCTCTTACTTTTCCTTAAGGGGCACTGCAACCCTGGGCACCCAAGCGACACTAGAGAGTTATTGAATGACTTCAGAGACGTGGATTCTTAGGTATCACCTTAGGCAATGCCTCAGAAATGCCTCACAGCACTTTAAGATATTTTGTCCTTTCCCTAATGATACCGAAGCCTTAATCATTCAAGGCCCATGGCTTAGCAAGGAGCATTTGTTTCCAACACATCCAAAGAAATCAAATGAAGGAGGAGTCACTGATTTGACTTCCTTTCTGTGTCTTTGTTATGCGTAATCGTTGAAGATATAGATCTCAGTTCTCAACTCATGATTCCTTTCTTACTAAAAGAGAAGCAAGAATATTCTCCATTAGAAGAGAGAAGCAATTCACTTATCTTCACCATATGTTTGCTAGTGCACTGCTTGGAGAACTAATCTTAATCCTATACCACTGAGCAGAGGTGGCCAGTTGTCCTATAATCTCATTCAAACTCAAGTCACTAAAGACGTAATCTGGAACAGGGTCACAACTGGAAGTTAGACAGCCAGTGCTTTCCTTGGAAGGCTACGTGACGAGTAAGGCGGGGCTGGTCGTGTTTGCCCTTCCCACTCCTAGTGAGACGGATTTGGGCGTCGGCAAATGGAGTCGGGCCCAACTGGGATCGGGATCATGATCATGATGGGTTTTGCCAATCCCCAACTTACCCTGACTAAACTTTCAAGAAACACATGAAAGAGAACTTCTAATATGGAAACCTTGAAGAAGTTGAGAGCATTTGGACAAGAAGTTGACGCTATCAAAATGAAGCTCGACTATTCCAAGTGCAGAGGTTAGACAGAATAATTCATAATTTTCCTCATGCAGGCGTCCTTCAAATGAAGACTCAGTCCATCGGTCAAGGAGAATCTATCGTGTAAAGTTTCTAGGCGTCCATTTTTCAAGTTGATTTTCCATGTTTTATATATAGATCAGTTATAACATTGAACCTTTAAGAAGTTGACAATCCTCCTCCTTTGTGATGTCTCAACCCACTAATGTCTCCAGACCATATGGATAAGTTTGATAAATGATAAGCTATAGTGTGGTTTCTTGAAACTCAACATACGTGGGAGCATATGGGGAAGGGTTTGTATTGGAAAAGACAGGCGTCAAGCAGGCTTGGTAGAATATGAAGATGAAGCTTTTTGGGGATGGGGCAGTGCCCCCCCAATTTCCATTCCTACCTGTCGTAGTTCTCCATTCAACTCAGCATATAATGAATGAAACTAGATAGAATCTAGTCCCTGGTCGTA
Organism: Escallonia rubra; assembly: GCA_033065855.1. NCBI lineage: Eukaryota > Viridiplantae > Streptophyta > Magnoliopsida > Escalloniales > Escalloniaceae > Escallonia > Escallonia rubra. Next base: position 199,499 of record JAVXUO010003037.1, on the reverse strand, counting down.
CTTCTCTATTTGGCATTTTGACCTTCAATCTTCAAACATTTTAAACTTTATTTCTCCAGGTATTAGAGGAAGATTCCTTCTCTTCAGCTTTATGCATGCTTAGTTTAAAGCCTCTTGATTCTTTCCGCACTTCCTACGTAGTCTTAATGTATAAGTGAATTTTAAATTTAGCATGAGCCATGCAAGAATCCAGTCTATCCCCATTTGGTGTAAGCCCTCTTGATTTGAAAGCTTCTCTTCGCACGTCGAATCAAGTCCCAGTTAATAAGTGACATTTCAATTCATGAGCCATGCAAGGATTCAAACTGGCCATGCTTGGTGTAAACCCTCTTGATTCTAAAGCCTCTTTCCGCACTTTCAATAAGCAACTATAATCCCAAATTTACCATAAGCTGTGCAAAAAATCCAAATCTAGCCCTATTCAGTGACATTTCTAGCCCTTCCAATATAGTCCTAATGACATAAATGACATTTCTAGTTCCATGATGAGTCGTGCAAGCATCCAATCTAGGCCCACTTAGTCTCAAGCCTCTTGATTCTAAAAGCTTCTTTCTACCCTTTCTAATTTAGTTCATTCAAACAAGTGACGTTTCAAATCCACCGTGAAACATGCAAGAATCCAATCGATTTCACTACTGTTGATCAGCACCATCTGGGTAAAAATAATAATGGCCTCCCAAGTTTCAGTACAAATGCCATTCAAATCCTAGCATTCAACTTTTTCACAAGTACCCAAAACAGTCATGCTTGATAATCGAAGTAATTCTAACCAGCATTGCAGTTGCAAAAGATCGTAAATGGCAAAAAGATGATATAACAGGTAACAAAAATAAGAAAATGGTAAGAAAGGTTAAAATTTCCCACCTTTTCTTGCAAAACGTGAGGTGGGTCGAAAAACTCAGACATTCCAACGCTACCCACATCTTCTATATACGAGAGCTTCTCAGCATAACCCAGAGACATGGTGGAATCCTGTCCCTCTCTCTCTCTCTCCCTCGCTCTCTCTTCCCCCACCTCCCCAAAAAAGGTGATCAAGAAATATGAAGAGGTACAGGGGTGGGACTCCTCTCTTTTGCTGTGAAGTAATAAAAGAAGTACTCTATTTGGCTCTGTGCGAGAGACCTCAGACCAAAATGGACTTTGCTATTTATTAGGAGGACATTTTTTTGGCTAGTCTTATTGAAAGAAAAATATTGGCAACCCTCCGGATTCGTTTGACAATTATTTTTTTTTGATTTTCAGGTTTTAAAGAGCAGTTTAATTAATTTTTTTTTTACAAAAACAAGTGGGTGTTTAATAACCTTGTTTTTTTTTAGTTTTTTTTTTTTTTGTGTTTGGTTTCTCTTTTTTTTTTGTTTTTTTTTTTTTGGTAGTTTGCGGTGGCGGTGGTGGGGCGTAGCGGTGGTCGACGATGGTGATGGCCGGAGGTGGCGCCGACAGTCGCTAGTGGCTGCCGACGGCCGGAGGTGGCTGCCGGCAGTGGTCGCCGGCCGCCGGAGGTGGCTGTCGGCGGCCGGCGGTGGTGGCCAGCGGCCGGAGGTGGGAGGGTGGTGGTGGTGGTCTCCAAAAAAAAAACCAAAAGTGAAAAAAAAACCAGTTTCTGGAGTTTTTTTTTTTACTCTTCAGTTTAAAAACTGGTTTTTTAAATTGGAGAAGGAAAAAAAAAATTGTTACCAAACGCACTTTTTTTTTCCAGTTTCCAAAACTGGAAAAAAAAGCTGCGTCAAACGTGGCCTTACTATCTATTTCTTTTTTTGAATGTTTAGAACTGTAATTCAATATGGCCCGTCGGTATGGGAAATCGATCTGTTTCTTTGAATACATGTTGGTTTAACAAAAGTTATTCGTACTTTGAAATCATAATTAATTTTTTTTATTTATTTTTTAGTTCAACGATAAGATGATATTAGATGTCAATTGATAATATATGAAATTTATTTTCCAGACATAGTAAATACAGTCCATCAAGACTCAAATTTTATGCTTAACTTATGCAATTGGAGTTAAGTTGACTATTGTGAAGCTTTTGCTTTGCTCGAAATTACATGATTCCTATTAATTATTGGTGGATTTTCATTTCATTTCATTTAACAGTGTTATGTGTGAGCTTTAACGAGAAGACACTTTTTAACTACTTGATATGTGCATAATTCATCTTTTATGAAGAATTTCTAAGCATAGAATCTTTACTTAATCCTCGGGTATGATTCAATATCATGGCCAAACCTTTTTGCCCATGATCTAGAAATCCACATCGATGGATGCGTGACGCAAGTAAAGATCTTGCAGCCACACATGCTCAACTTTTGTTGTTCTAAGCTTAACACATACGTTTCTAAGAACGTTACGGTTGCGACAGTCCATAAATACGTTTTAAAAAAGAAAATCTCAAGTATTTTTTCTTTATCATTGTCTTTGTGTAACTTTTCTTTCTCTCTCTTTTTTTTTCTTCCTTTTTTTGGTTTAGTGATCAAGTAGCATCTCACCCTAGGTTACTTGCATTCTTCTAAATTACTTGTCCGAGCGGATCCCGACCCAGGAAACAACGAAGGAACTTGTTAATGTAAATTCGACACAAAGTCTTTATCAATATATCTACACTTGGAATTGCCAAATATATTCTTCCTTTATCATTGAAAATATGCATTTGTCATTGAAATTATGCATTTTCCATTCTAGTTTTGGTTGGCACACCATGAAAGCATATTTAAGCCGAAAGTTATTTCTTCCTAGCCTATCCTAACAATAGAATGCAAGGTGCTGGCTTAAAACAAACCACCCCTATATGCCTTCCCTGTCTAGGTCACATTGGACTCTTGTGAGGTTCAACATACAATGGCATGTGGTGATGAAGATTGGCTAACAAGAAAGACTATTATGGCAACAAGGCTAAGTGGCAGGTCGGAGGAAGCCAAGATTGAGCACGTGTATCGCGAGATTAGCGACTCTACTACCATTCTCGCCAAACAAGGTTGCATCGTCAACGGTGATCATTTACGGACATTCATCTCTCCGGCTATCTGTATTAAGGTACAGTTACAAGCTGATATTAACTCTATTTTTTTGTTTTGTTTTGTTTGTAAAATGCGATATCCTGTTAAACTAAAAGGAGATCAGCTTGCAAGAAAGGTTACGAGAACAATCAATGTAAATTTGGTCAAACATGATGACCCACAAAAAGAATGAAGTCTGTGAGATTTGAAGATGATTACCCAATTGAAATTAGTGCACAAAGGCCAAGTTTCATGCTTCCAAATTAGACACACATTGAGGATCTGTCATGTTATAACCCACTTCTAATGATTTAATGTCCCAATATTTCTTACAGGATTAGATTGAATAGACTATTTGTCACAGGGTATTATTGCAAGTAAAATAGAAAAAATTGAAAAAAGTAAAGGAGTACAAAGAATTTTGGAAAATGGGCTTGGTTCAAGCCCACGCTCCTCGGACGATATTGAGATGGGTAATGGACTGCCTTAAGCCGATTGAGCAGAATTTTAAGGGAAAAGTAGTGAATGACCCCATCTACTTTACACGTTATGCGATTTGCCTCCCTCCACTTTAAATTTAAGCACTAAACCCCCCACAGTTACAGAAAATGGGCACCTTAGACGGGTCCGTTATGAATAGCGTGAAATGACCAAAATACCCTTATTTCTTTATTAGCTAATGACCCCCTATACTATACACGGTGTGCAATTTCTCCCCCTCAACTTTAAAATTAACCACTAAACCCCCTTACACTTACAGAAATTGGGCACCTTAGATAAAAACCGTTAAATTTAAATTACAATTTTGCCCATGACCCTCCCCCCTTCCTTCCCCCCCACACCCGTCAGACCAGTCCCCTACCCCATTCTGCGCTATCAGATTCACCGTAAATAAGGGATTGCCGCAATCTGCACCTCCTCATCTGGTCAACCCCGCTACAATTGGTGATTCACTGAGCACAACCACTGGTCTTTTTCTCCGACCACCAAGGAGTTAAAAAAAAAAAAAGGAACCACGATTGTCATTGGTATATCACTGGCGCAACAACTACCATGATCAGCGTCACAGTAACCACCACTCCAGCCAACTCCCCCAACTTTATACTATCCGACTACACATCGTCGTGAGTTGCCTCCTCGCTGCCATTTCCCATTGTCTTGCGTGTGTGTATGTTTGCAGTGGGTGCGCGTATGTGTGTGGGTTTAGGGTATGTGTGTGTATCGCCAAAGGCCAAACTCAAGCTTATTCGCATATAGGCGACATAGTTCATAATCTTTATCCCTCGTCGTTATTGAATAGTACCAAAAACCCAATATGATCGGTCTGATTAAAGTATGACTTTGTGTCCCAACCTTTTGAATCCGACTGGATAACACAGTCTGAGCTTCGCGAGTCAACTCTAATACCATCTATAACGACCCGAAATACGGCTCATCATAAGACAACGTCACCCTAAAAAAAAATGGTCATATAAGTACTTATGAGTTAATAGCAGGGGGTCTTACAAGGCAAGTGTAATACTATCCACATCTGATGTGGGGATATCATAATAGCCTTCATGGTCCTCATCCTTTAGATGTATTTGTACTCTAAAAGTCATCATCTCGAAAACTAATAGATTGTGTTGTTTACACTATCAAAAACATAATTATTATGTACTGTAGGGGTAATCCAAGATTAGCGATAAAGGAATTAATTGGAGTTGTTTGCTTCACTTTTTCTTCTGGAGGTACTGGAAGACTATCCAGGTCAAGAACTGGATGTTAAGCATGCAAATGTGGTTAGTTTATAATTTTCTAACATTTTCATGAACAATCATTTAGGTTCTACTATTATAGTGTTTGATTGGATAACCATGTCTAAAGAGATATAGGCTTGAATGTTGTAACCATGACCCATTGCTTCATTATCTTGGGAGTAATCGCCCTCCTTGAGTCAACTATATTATCACTATCTTGGCCAATTTATCAACACATCTGTTACATACACCACCCTTCGACTTCATTTTTTTGCAAATGATGACGAATTCGAGCAATCACGTTACCTTCAACATCCCGAAATGAGTCTCGCGAGAGAGCATCAATGATTTTTAGAGAATATAATTCTAAAATAACTTTACGAGAGCCTTTACTGCATGTTATACTCAACCCATCAGAGGTTGCTCATGCATGGGCACGTCTACTAATAGTAACCCCAAGATGACGAAGAAACCTAGTTATCCAAATGCCAGAATGATTTATGTATAAACTAACTGCTCCGACAAGACCTGGATTAAAATGCAATGCGACGTGGTTTTTAAGTTAGGAACCAATAACACACGAGCAATTATAAAATCGCGTGTCAACCGCTATTGTTGCAACTTAACATAACCAAGAAAAGCGGACGGCTTCTCTAGAACGACCACCTAGTCAAAGTGTATGGATCTCAATTTGGTCTTATTACACTCGCCCACATCACTTATTGTGAATTACACTCCACCCTTCTTAGGTTAAGAAATGATCAAAGTAGCCTTAAAAATATAAGCCAATAAATCTGAACAAATGAAAGAGAAAATGGAACTTTGTCCTTCGCTTCATATTCCTCAACCCCCGGCCCACCGCTAACATATGTGCCTACCAATTAGCAATAATCACCAAACTCACCACCACAACCACCGTAGCTCTGGCCATTTCCACCATCGTAGCCACCACGGTGTACAACCAGCAGTGTCACCATCACAGTGTGCTAACAGCGCTGCCACCATTACTGTATCCAACCAGCGAACCGCCATCTGCATACCCAATGAACACCGGATAATTGACACCACCATGATTGATCACCACTGCCGACATTGTTGAATCTGTGAATGCAATGAATAACGAGAGAAATTTGGCGGCTGATGTAGAGCAGCCGATTAGTGGTGTGTGTGTGTCAAGTGATGGCTGTGTGCAAAAGAGACAAGTTTGGTGAAATTAAAGATGAACAACACCATCCCTTTACCTAATGAACACCGGATAATTGACACCACCATGATTGATCACCACTGCCGACATTGTTGAATCTGTGAATGCAACGAATAACGAGAGAAATTTGGTGGCTGATGTAGAGCAGCCGATTAGTGGTGTGTGTGTGTGTGTCAAGTGGTGGCTGTGTGCAAAAGAGACAAGTTTGGTGAAATTAAAGATGAACAACACCATCCCTTTCACAGAGATCTCTATCTACCCGTAGTGGACCACCATAAATTTTAGACAAGCACCACCTCAACCATCACTCATCACATCACCATACATTTGTCACGTTAAACGCATAATCACACCACTGAAACCCAGATCATCACCCAATATGACGAGGGGCAAACACAACAGACGCTCTGTGAGCATTAACTGGGCTGATTTTTAAGAATTCAAGATAAATAACTAGATCTATGTTCATAAACTCGATTCAGTGGAGCCTTAGTTTTCAGGAGTAACTTGGCCCAAGATGAAACTTAGGTCTGGATATAAGAGAGGGAAGGAATTCATTGAGGCAGGTGGGGAGATGATTCAGTAGTCGAAGGAGGTGTCACTGTCTATATGTGTCAAACCCAAGATGTTGTCGTTTTAGTATTGATATTGTTTTACCACAAAATTAATCAAGGGTAATTTGGGTAAAAAAATGTAGATACGGTAATTTGATCCGCAACCGATGGTAATGTGATCCGCAACGGATGGATCCGCCCTGCCCCGATCCTCATGAATTTTTTGTTTTTTTACTTTAACCGGGTAATGAGGTGGGTATGGTGGTTAAATTTGAAACCTGGATCACCTACATGTCCGTTTTGGTATTTAGTATAACCACCCCGGTATTTAACTCGTTACTGCATATATCATATGTTTAGGTATAACTATAACTTGAATCTGATCCTAAGATGCAATCTCTGCTATCCAACTTGGTCATATATAAGGGACCAAAAAACTTAACCACAATTACTCTATCTCTTCTTCTCTCCTCTCTTCCTCCGCACTCACCCATTTCACCTCTTCTTTGTTTAGCCCGGTCACCACCTCCGCGTCGAACTCACCACTTCCACCCCTCTAGCCATAACCCACAACTTTATCCCACTATTTGGACCACTTCCACTTCTTAATCGTCCACAAAGTAGTTGCACTACCATCATCCACGGTTCAAGTCACACTAGATACTCTGTCATCATCCATGATGGCGGCGAGCAAGCAGCCTTAAAGCGAAGCCGAACCAATACCTGCTTTTTCATCTGAAATTGGTTTATCAATTCTCCTTTTTTTTTAGGAGACAAATTCTGATCAGATGTGGGTTTTTTCAATATACAGTCACGCAACAACTAACATCCAAAAATTTCCACTGATATGCAGGTATTAAATCCCCAAGCAACTCACTGATGAAAGTGATGTTTATAGTATTTGGGGTCATTCTTCTTAAGCTGATCTCTGTTCAAGAAGCGATATCTGATGAAAACTTTGGGGTCATTCTTTGTCGCACTATTTCTTAAAACAGGTTGCGCGTGGGAGTTGATTTTGTTATAGTCTACAGGATTGGGGATGATATTCCCATCTCTTGACCCCATGGTGAGACAGAGTCAAAGTCGGGAATTTATTCTACCGAGGCGGGTACGGATCTAATAAAACTCACACAATCCGTCTCATTGCCATTCATACATAAGTATTAAACAACATGGCAAAAAAAATAAAAAAAAATGGTGTGGTGGGGTGGGTGGAAAGTATTTATTTAGAAATCATGTATTGATTGTAATAGTCTCACACTTCATGTATGCCGAGTGCAATTATTATCCTGCCTAAATGATTGGTCCTTTTGTAACATGCAGAGTCTCTTTTCACACTCGCTAATTTACGCTTTTATTTGTTGCTAAAAATATATAAAAAATAAAATAGAACTTTTTTTTAACGACAAATAAGAGCATGAAAAAGCATAACTGTATATAATAGCTTGACATCTAACTCGTGGCCCTGTCCTCAGTACTTCTCCTGCTTCCGCGTAAACAAATATGACGTAGGCGGCTGAATAAGCAGGGCCCCACTGACGCACCAAAAAAGTTCTTATTGGTTGATGCACTGACAAAATATCAGTGGGTTGGTCTGTACGCACCCGGCGCAGAGTAGAATCTCCACAAAACTTGCTGTCAATAAATACTAAGAAAGGCATGCCACTTCAACTCCTATCAGCATTGATCAGTTGAAGAAGCAAGATGCAGTCTCTTCTCTAACATCTGTCTAGAACCCTAATTGCCTCGCCATTGATCTGCAAAATCTAAGAGGTACTTATGTGTGCATGTATCAAAGCTATTGAGTACCAACTCTTGCTCTAGTTTTTATGACTTTTTATGAGTTTTTAGAATAACAATGATATGATATTTACTTGACTTATTATTATTATTATTATTATTTTGCCGAATGATACTTATTAATCTGTGCTCTGTGTTTGATTTGTTTCATTCTTTTGACACGTTCGGATTGCATCTGTTGCCGATTTGAATTTCCTCTCTAATGTACTGCGCACTTTTGTTTGAATTACTTTTTGCTAGAGACTTGTTTGCTGACAAACAGTGATCGCAATTCGCCGTAAAATTGATTTACGTTTGGTGTTTTTGTTGATCAGAATTTAAAGTAAGGGCCGGTGCATGAGCTCTGGCCAATGTTTGTGTAGGAAGGGTTAGGTGTACGTAGCCTTAGCATTGATCAACTTCTGTGGGGCGCTTTTACGGTGACGTTTAGCCGTTTAGGTTGCGGTTCAAAGAGTATTGGGGTGAGTGTGCGTGCTGCTTCAACTCTTTCAAACCCTACAACCTTGTACATTGGGCTGTTCTTTTGAGCATATGGATCTTTAAAACGTGCGACCTTATCCAACCCTGTTCATATTCTATGACTGCCCAATTTTTGGAGATGACTTTTGGAAATATATGGAGGTAGAAAATAATTTCGAGTCCAAAGTCATAAACATGTGTTAACAGTTATAATTTTCTTGTTCACATGGCCTTTTGGTCAGGGCTGAGACTGCAATCTTTTTATCAGGTTGGATGGACCAATTAGCTGTTGACAATGGATTTCAGAATGTTCAACTACTTTCGGCTGTTAATGATGACCATGGAGGTGTCATTGTGGAAATGAAGGAGAATATGGACCCAGATGTCTTTCTTACTGCGCTTAGAGCTTCAATGTCACAGTGGAAGTTACAGGTTTTCATTCTTAATACTTTCTCAGTGGACAATACATCAGTTACGCACGCATACTCAGATTTCAGTCATACCCAATTTGTAGTTTGTATTGGAGGGCAGCATCTGTTTTGCTCCGAAACCTAGATCATCGGAGTAAGCCCCTCGGATGGAGCCTATTTAGGCCATGTTTTAAGATGGGATACTAAACTTACAAGAAACTGGAAAGTGTTTTGCCCGCATCAGGTCTCAAAACAGTTTCTAGAAGGAGCAGTAATATGATTTCCTAAAACTTCTGCACTGTTGCATTTCAAATTATTATTATTATGTGACAGTTAAGTAACATGGATCATTGATGACGGTTTTAACTTTCCTTGTAAATGTTCTAAATTGACAAATGTTTTTTGCAGGGCAAGAGGGGTGTTTGGATTAAACTCCCCATAGGACTTGTAAATCTTGTTGAAACTGCAGTGAAGGTAATTAGCCAATATACGGATGTGAATAATGGTCTATCTACAGAAGTAGGGGTAGGAACCAGTAGCTTACTAATTTGTTACCTTGACGCTGACCCGTCCCAGTAGCCCACTTATAGTTGGCATGCCATGTGGTTGTAGCAAAGACAAAATCATAGGACCCTAATTTAATGTTTTAAGTCCATATCAGTATTGAGTTTCTTAAAACTTTTTGTTCAAATCAACATCTAGATTTGGTTTTTACTATAGAAAATGCCTGGAGGATCTTTGCTTCCATGATTGACCTTCTTTTGATGATATTCTATATTGGTGGCAGGAGGGTTTTTGGTACCACCATGCCGAGCCTCACTACCTGATGCTTGTGTATTGGATTCCTGAGACTGGTCATACTATTCCTGCAAATGTTACACATCGAGTGACTATTGGTGCTGTTGTCTTGAATGACAAAAGAGAGGTACTCTACCTTCACTAGTCTTCCAACATATTGTTAGAAGGTAATCTGTACTATCTCACTGTCTAATTCGCCATGTATTGGAGTGTCTTCGCAAGCAATCACAGATACATAGATGTGGAAAATTTTAACGTAGGTCCAATCGGACGCATTTATCTCTCTTCCTGTGGATCTGTTTCTGTGCGCAATTAGCTAGGGAATCAATTGTATCTTGATATAATTTCAAAAAGCCACACAAGTCTGCCATGTCACAATAGGTTGGCGGACCCTAATTGCCGCCCAAACAGGTTTTGAACTGTAGCATGCCGTGAAGGGAGAGTCCATGTAGCCTGATCCTCCTTGTTGGCACGATTTCTTATGATAGAAGGCGACAGTAGCAAATTAAGTGCATGTCATGCAATTAGTCCATGATCAGTGGAAGCAACAGCCAAAGCCTAAAACTGTCTTCTGCAGTGCATAACAGAGTCTTGGTGCTTATCCTTGTCTCGGTTTTGTTTGTTTTGCTTGGTTCTTCTGTGCTGAACTTAAGCATGTCGAGTGCAAATAGCTGTGTATGTGTTAGATCTATTAGCATTGGTATGTTGTCTTTCTGGCTCTAAGCCTAGAAACATCTTTTGCTCTACAGGTACTTGTAGTACAGGAAAAGAGTGGCAAATTTCAAGGAACAGGAGTGTGGAAGATCCCTACGGGAGTTGCTGATGAGGTATACATCTAAGCAGAATCATATGATTGTTTCTGAAAGCAGTGTGCGCATCCATCTTTTAACCATGTATCGAGCTCTTCAATCTACAGGGTGAGGATATATTTACCGCAGCAAAAAGAGAAGTCAAAGAAGAAACAGGAGTAAGTGATGTGTACTTTTTATGTTTTGTTAGTTTCTTCTTACATGGCATTGTTACTTTGTTAGTGATCTTTCTATGACTGCTTTCTACATTTTCAGATTGATACAGAATTTGTGGAAGTACTTGGATTTAGGTAATTAATTATAGACAGTCTCAGCGCTTACAGTTTGTAAACAGAATTTCTAATTAGGAGACATCTTATATTTCTTTCTTGATTACGTTGTGTCTTCAACTGATCATCTGAAGCTCTCCTACTTTTTCTTTTATTAAGTGCAAATTTTTGAGGCTCTTGTCTTGGTTACCTCCCTCCTTGATCTCTCCCCCCCCCCCCCCCAATCCACCCCACCCCCATCCTCACACCTTTCTTTCTGTATATTCTTCTTTGTACACTGTAACACATTAGTATAAACATGGAATCGAAAACATTCCAGCCATCTGATGCCATGGCTTGTGGTTGGAAAATCATGAGAAGGGTGCAGAAGAGTTTGGTTAGGTGTAGAACATTCTGGCTGTCGGCTGTAATAACCAAACTAGTACTGCAAGAAGAAGAATCGGCAGTAAAGCGATTTGGAATCTGATGCAAAGCAATTTGCTTGATGATATGCAAATTAGAAACATGTGTTTGATGTGTTGTATATCACACATGCTTATTTTCTTTCCTGATGACAGGCAATGTCACAAGTCATTCTTTGAGAAGTCGGATTTATTGTTCCTGTGCATGTTGCGCCCATTATCTTTCGACATCCAAAAGCAAGATTTGGAAATTGAGGCAGCCCAGGTACTTGATAGCTGATAATTATATGTGACAGATTGTAGCTATATATTACTCAAAAGTTTGGAGACGATAAAACAAGGCAACATAGATGAAGTGACAAGGCATTTTCTACTTTCTTTCTGAGTTAGCACATACCCTTTCCTAGGTTTTCCTTGCTATATTTTTCGTAGTAGGTTCTCCGAATTTTCTCATAGTAGGAACAGTTGAGATAGTTGTAGTTGACTGAAGCATGGAAAGTATTTGGCCTTCGAGCCATTTGGGTTCTTAGCGAGCTGGCCTCTGGTAGCTTCAAATCCATGCTTCATCCATATTGAGGATTCATATTGTAGCCATGTACCTTTCAAGCTTGTAATAAAGCAATGGAATTCAATTCATCTCATCGGCGGACCTGTGTATGCTATCTGTTTGTGATTTTCATCTTCGAATTGTAGAATGAAGATGAAAAGCTGCATTGCTCTAACTAATGATGGATTTTTTCACTTTTGCAGTGGATGCCTTTTGACGAATATGCAGCTCAACCTTTTGCACAAAAGCATAGTCTTTACAAGTATATTATTGATTTATCCCTAGCCAAGGTCGATGGGGACTACGGTGGATTTTCTTTGCTGCCAATAACGTCATTTTTCAATGACCAGATAAGTTACCTTTATTTCAACCAAAGGGATCTGAAGGGGTAAAATTCTCATCCCTGAAGAACTAGGGCTGGTATTTGTGTCATTTTTTCTCTGTAGCCATATGTTAATTGATCAATTATGTAAAAGCTCTTCACTTACTCCCTATTAAATGAAGATGAATCAATGTAAGGCTCGGCTCGTCTCTCTTTTTGCTTTTGGCGCGATTTAGACGTCTAATTTCACTTTGCATGAGAGAAGTTGTTCAGCCAGTACTTGTCCTTGTTATTTCATTGCTTAAATTGTTCAGCCAGTAAAGCCACATGCTTATCCGCACCTCATATGTCGCTAAAGTGTTCAAGTTTTAACATTAGTGCACTTTTCAGCAGTGATTAAGATGTAGTTAAGTATGTGGAGGTGTGGATTTAAACTTCCTAACCAATTTTTGGTTAACACATGGCTTGCCCTATTGCAATCCTACGATGGTTTGGTATAATAACTAACCCAAGGAAAATTAACCTTAAGCATGGTGGTCAACTTTTGACTTCATGGTGGCTGTGCTATAAATGCTTCACTAGTAATGCTTATGCCCAACAAACAGCACTTAATTGTGTTGCGAAAGGTGTAGGTATATGGGTTCATTGACATAAACCAGATATTCGGCCTAAGCTGTGAATGCATAGCCTAAGCTCTACTCCATCCTTCCTTTTATGTATAAGCTTAGCTTGCTAGCTAGAGCCTGACTCTAGGATCCAAGGAAAGCAGGACCCTGGCTGCAAGGATTCCTCTTAGCTTATAGAACCAGAACCTCCTGGAAATCTCATGGTGATGTGCAAAGATGTGATTTTTATGTTCACTTAACGGAACCTGCATGGTGCATAGGAAGACCGAAGTCCCTCATGTACAGTGCTTGTGGTGATGCACTTGGAGGTCACATGCTATCTGAAATCATGTTGTGTGGTACTTTCTCATATTCTGCAGGCATGTCCGTGAATCAATCTGTGATAATATGGATGGTAGTATAACTGGATTAACTGCCTTGCTGTATATTGTGTCTTAGCAAAGTCATCGTTTGCTGCCGCTTTTTCGTATGCCTAGGTGCTGATGTACAATGTTGTGGTTGGTTGTAACAAATGTATGAGAATGGAAGTCCACATAAATCTACAGGTTACAATACTCAGTTCCTAGTTAAATTCTGCTTTTGTAGAGGTGTGAAACTTTCTACCCTTATTCCTTCGGGTGTTTTTAAGTTGGGATTTCTTGAAAGCTGAAGATATTGACATCCAAACAAAAGCTCCATAACTGCGGAGTTAGCGGTTCAGATCATCCGCGAAAGTGATCTTCTTATCCTTGAACAATCCTTGCAAGGAACATTAATTAATATATTTATAGACTTGGCTGTACGTGTTGATGCATGCAAATAAGTCAAGCTTCTAAGCTACCTGTACAAAATCATGACAGAGGGTTTACCATGTGGCAACGTACCCTGAATGTCTGAAGGATAGATGAAAGATCCAACCACTTTAGAAAGCCGAGGGGTTTTCTATCTAGGTATGTAAGATTTTCTACTCTCCAATGTGATATTTTTTTTTGGCTTAGATTCATCATCATTGTGGTTGCTTTCCTACTGTATATCGATAGGCAGTTCAGCAAGGAAGGTATGGTCAAAGCCAAAATGCCGTTCTTTATGTCATTTTGGCTGATGATTCTCAACTTTGGTTTCTGCAAGTCCGAGGCCATGTCCGCTCTTTGCCAGTATCCGTGCCAACCTCTCCCTCAGCCACCGCCACCATCGTTACTTTCCCCATTCTACGGAGTGCCACCACCACCTCCCGGCCCTCTATATGGAGTCCCACCAGCACCACCTTCTGCTCTTCCATATGGAGTGCCACCGCCGCCACAGCTAACTCAAGGCATATGCCCGCCAACTCCAATCAACTACCCTCCTCCAACTCCACCCGGTTATCTGCCTTATGGTTCTCCTTCTGCAGCATCGCGCCTCTCTTTCGTCCCTGCTAAGATTTTACTGTTTTCTTTTGCGGTGCTACTTTAGCTGTCCATGGCTTGTCAATGTCTTACTTGATCTGTATGCTACGGAGTCCAATAAATCCCCCCTTCCCCCAACTGCCCTCAACCTAGCTTTGATATGCGATTGCGTATTTTACTAGTGATTTTAACATGTAATTCTGGAGATAGCATTCAGTAGTCGTGCTTCGTGAAGCCATCTTGTTCACTCCCACCACAGCTACCACCAGCATCTCTCTGTCTATGTATAAGTTTGAATGTTCACCAAAAACCGAAAACGATCTAGTCACTGTAAGGCATGAACCGTACCACAATCAATCTTTGCTCACGTGCTTAGAAGGCACCGTAATCATGAGATGCACACGACTTTGCCTTAAAACTTGAAAGCTCAAAGTTAGTCGTACTTTTAGAGCAGATCATAACTAGTCGAAGTTTAATTAATGCATGCATTACTTCAATTGCAGTTGTGGGGTCAACTGTGACCCATTCGCTCTAAATCGGTGGAGTTCAATTGCAACCCACGAGCGAAAAATTCACGTTGGAGCAGAAGAAATGAATCTATTTAGAGCTATTACTTTTACTGAGCCAAGTTCATTAAGTAGGAAGCTTCAAATGTGTTCACGGTTGTTTTTCTCAAGTTACTATTAGCTAAAAGAGGGTGGGCTTTTCAGCAGCAACCATGTGTGAACTGTACATGCCATGTTCACCTTAACCATTAGGACTTTTTTCTACCCGTTTTCTAGCGACAAAATTCCGTTGTTTCGTGCTTGTAGTGGCATTCTTGACAAAAAAATGTAGCGGCAATTACGAAGTTAGTCGCCGCAAAACAGGCATTTGCTAGGAGAAGAAGAAAATTACCTTTATACTGCTTCTAATGTACCTCTAGAATCTTCATGTACGAATCTTATCACACACTTCCAATCCAACCATAATGATTCACGAGTCACGACCTCTTGTTTCCTGTAGCGAATCAATTTTTAAGTAATGGATCCTACGTACACAAGTATGATAACGTTGCTTCTCCGTGTTGTCCCCATCCTAATTATGAGAAAATGGCCCGCGACATATGTTACGCTCTTCCCGTTCTATTGAATTATTACTATTTAACGTTCTTTTGTTATAATTTAGGAAAAATTGTATAAAATACTCATGTGGTTTGGAGTAATTGTAAAAAGACCCCTCGAGTTACAAAAATTGCAAAAAGAGCACTTGTGATCGTAAAAGTGTTGCATCCGACAGTTTCTGTAACGATTTAAATAAATTGTCCAAAATACCCCTGCAGAAATTAGTCTTGACTAGAACCCAAGTCGCGGCCTTCATTGCCACAACCCAACCCCTCTTTCATCACGACCATCCAGCCCTTACCACTACCACCCAACCATGCCCGTTGCAGCCACAAGCCCAAGCCCCTGCTCTCGCCGCCGCCATAAGACCGTCAAACCCTTCTCCTTCTCTTTCATTGGAAACTAATCCTACTGCCGCAACGCACTCCTCCATTCTTGCCGAGTTTTAATGTGGCAGGACCTGTTTGTGGAAGAAAGCCTAAGTATTTAGGCTTAGATGTGATTGATTTACCCAAATTGCAGAAACTCAAATCTAGTGTTTCAATCGCAATGTGCGATTAAAACCACATATTTGAGTTTGTACGATTAGGGTTACGTTTGGGTGTGGCGTAGGTGGCTGGGCCTGATTGCCAACCCGTTGCGTTTGGGTGCGGCGCAGGTGGCTAGGCCTGATTACAGGGTTGGTGACGATGCCAATGGTTCGGTTGATGATGGGTCTAGCGATGCAGAGCTCGCGGTGGGTGGCGGCGCGGCGATATAGGGTCATGGTTGGTGGTCGGGGCTCGGTGGCGACAGAAATTAGGGATGGTTGTGGTAAATGGGACTCTGTGGTGGCAAGTTGGCGACTAGGTTTTTGTCGGTGAAGGTAGCGGCTATGGGGTAGAATTTGGTTGAATTGGAGAAGAAGTTGGGACTTGAGCGGGAGAAAAAAAAAAGAAAGGGAAGGGTATTTTAGTCTTTTTAATGTATTAAAATTTATCAAACGCACTACTTAAGAGATTGAACATCACACTCTGTCAATTTGGACGATTTCTTTAACGATTGCAATAACATTGGCACCTCAAGTGTCTCTTTGCAATTTTTGTAACTCAAGGGGTCTTTTTTGCAATTATCCCAAACCACATGAGTATTTTATGTAACTTTCCCTTTAATCTAACTTGCGAAATGATTCTATTGCATTCTACGATTGTTATTTGATGCTTCTAGCGAAGGGGCGTCGATTCCTTGTAGAAAACCATTTCCGATACCCTCTTTACCCTTTGGGCGATGAGAAGCTAGATGCATAGCTTGTGTAAGTATTAAGGTGAAGCTCAAATAACGGTTCATAAAATGTACGCGGTATTAAATATTGATTACACCCCGACAACATATTATCATAGTATAATGGCAATCAAATTCAACACAAAGTATTTGCTGTAAAGCATGAGCAAAAATTCTACTCCATCCAAGCGTTCATATTCTTTCAAACGACAAAATAAAAAACGAAAATAAGGGGGAAAAATAACCATAAAAAAAAAAAAAAAGGCAAACACACATAAAAACATCCTAGAAGGTACTACTAAGAACAAATAAATTATAGCCATAAAAGGCCTAACTTATTGCACAAAAAAGGTCAAAAAGAAAAAAGAAAAATCCAATAATGAACTTACAACAGTAAAAAGGACAATACCCACGCACTCAAACTCACTGCAACGAATCTCTGACCGTTGAATCTCTCGACGCCGTTCAAATCAGCCGGCTGATCCGCCGGATCTTCCGAGGGCGAATCCGCCGGCGTGTCCGCGGGCGCCGGCGGCGACTTCTGCTTCTTCTTCTTCGATGACTTCGGTGCCTCCGCTTCCGGCGCAGGGGCCGGAGCCGGCGACAAAGCGCCCTTAAACAGCTCTTTCGGCAACAAAACCTTGTCAATCGTGAAAATCACCACCGGCTGCTTGTCGATCAAGGTCCCGGTGATCTTCGCCGTCACGAGCCTCGTTTTCAAAGTCACATCCTCGCCGTCATTCTGCACGGTGAAATCGAATTTACTAGCTCCGTCGGTGGCCAAGGTGTTCATCACGCCGTTGCTGGATTTCAACATAGACAGCGACTCGTATACAGGCACGCCGTGAAATTCCAGCAAAGACTGTTTACCGGCAACCGTGAGATTCTTGTACTTGGGCAAGAACGCCTTGAAAGCGTCGTCCATCGGACAAAACACCGTCAGTCCGCCGTCGATGCTGTCCTCGAACGTAGTCATGGCGGCCGAGGTTAGCAAAGTGTCGGCAAATGCCTTACAGCCGTGAGCCGACATTAGCGAGGTGATGTTCATCTGGCTCGGCTCTGGAGTCGGCGCCTCGGCGGTCGCCGACGGCAGGATCTTGCTGATCTGGATGACGGAGATGTTGTACGGAATCTCCTGTAGGGACTTGACGAAGTTGGCATCTAGGGTGCCGCCGTTCTCCTCGGGTCCGAATCCGACTTTTCCGCCACGCTGATCGGTAATGTTGACGAACCCGGAGGAGCCACTGGCGGAGCCGGTGGCCTGGAACATGGTGGCGGCGAGGGCGGTGCCGTTGGTAATCTGGTGGAGCTTCTTCGCGCCGAAGTAGTCGAGCAGGACGTGGAAGGAGAGCACGTTCTTGATGGAGTAGATGGAGAGGTGCTTCCCGAGCAGATCCGACATGCCGGCGTTGTCGACGGCGCAGACGGTGATGGTCTCGCGGCGGTTGATCTCGTCGGCGAGGTGGGTAACGGTGAGGTAGTGGTTGAAGGTGGAGAACTCCGGGAACTTGGCCAGTATGCGGGTGATGTTGTGCGCCTCCGTCGCGCACGGCAAGAGCACGACTACCAATGACAGGACCACCGCGGCAGCGGCGGCTGTGTCACGGCGGAGCTGCATTGTGGTGGTCTAGAGAGAGAGAGGTGGTCCTGGAGACAGTTTGGAGCTCTTTTTGTCACACTGTATGGAGTGAAGTGAGAGAAATGGAGAAGAGAGAGAACGAGTGGTGTAAGGAAGTAGTAGCGAGATCTGGAGAGACAGCTACTGGTTTCTTGTAAGTCGCCTCCAATTTAGTGTTAATTACGGCTGAAGCCACTGATTGTTGCATCCAGTCTCCACTGCTTGATGTGCGTGGACTTACATTTTTTTCTGTCGTATAAGAGAAAAGTATCGCTAAATATATTTTAATGATATAAAATAATAATAAAAGTTTTATTATTAAAACTGCTACGGCAGATAAGAAATTTATCGGCTTGATAACTGAGCGGGTTTGTTGATTACAGCACATTGTTGTTAAAAAAGGGAAAGTGGAGTTGATGATTGAAGTTCCTTCTACAAGGTTTTCATTGCTTGCATAACCCAAACTTTTGTGTTTACAAGTTTTGGCAATGATTATGAAATCCTGCCCTCTTATCACCTTTCTATGGTATCGAGCTCGGAAAGAGCTTAATGATTGTGTGGATGTTGGTTCCTGCATTGTTCGGTAATTGTAGGAGTGGAAATCAGTTTATACGGTCCTCCAGGAATTGTATTCTAAAGAGTGATTAAACACCTCGCTTGTACATCCGGATGCATGTGCAAGTTTTAGACCAGAAGCACGTTATTACATCTCTCTCTCTCATATTTTTCCTAAAAAAGTAAGTTAAAGGCGAGATCAAAAATTCTTCGAAGAAAGTAATCCACGAGGGGAGGGGAGGGGAGATTACGACATGAGACAATAGGCCCGACTTAACATCATATACATAGAAAACATATATAAGTCCATCCAATATAACAAGCGAACTCACTCTTATTGGTGTATGACACATCCTAACACGCCTAACACACTTGAGATTTACTATGATTATGCATCCACCAAAATTCACTACTCTTTGTTTATTCGGCGCCTTTCCTTTGTTACGCAAGATGTTTTAAAAAGTTAATATTCATATTACATGTTCCACACTCCAAATGAAAGTTGCGTAAAGCGAACACATTTATTTATTATAGTAAAACCGAAGAACTAAAAAGTGAGCATGAAGATTGAAAGACACAGATCACGTGGTTTGAGCATCTGATTTTGCTTAAAACAACCAGAGATCAGGGTAAAGGTCAGTACATAAAGGTTTGAAGTTATGAACAGCCAAAGAGGCAAATACATCAAGACAAGCATAGAATAGATGCTTGCTTCAGATGTTGTACAATGCAAAGGCAGTAAGGTGCCCCCTTTGCTGGTGCATCCCATGCATCCCCCAGTGAGTAGCAATAGCTACGACTTAATGAAATACAGTAAATAAACAATATTGTGTACCTACGTTGAAAACAAAAACACACAAAAGAAAACGCAGGAAAAATGTACAAAGAAAAATGCTACTCGAACGGCGCCTGAAAAAATGGAAGAAATGAAGTACTTTATTATCAACCACCATTCTAATTTATGTTTCTGTTCAAATTCAACTATGTGGACGGGGGACACCTTAGGTTTAACCATATCATGTGTCAATAAGCAGTTAGCAATGCTATGAAGTTTACTTATGCTCAATTATTCTCCGGCAATAGTTTATTGATAAAAGATTGTCACTGAAAGAGCAGTAAAAGAGATTCAATAAAATAAATTTAATTACAGTTTTCTATCATGACAGAGATGCCGTAGAGTAAAGGATGATAATCTCGTTTACTGCTTTTTATTATTATTATTATTAAATCTTGCTGCTAAACCCTAAGAAAAAAAAAAGTGTTGGCATTCATTTTTTAATGACAACAAAGTGCAGACAAATTCACCCTCGATGAACCAAACCAGAATTGGGAGCGGGGTCCACAAGAGATTGTTCCGGGGCCACTAATATGGAGCAGGTAGCCCCGTAAATAGCTCCAATTATTGACTTGAGACGATGGACCATGTCACACAATTGGATGCCTTTTTAAACGGGCGTAAGTAGCCGTTACGACTTAGGTGAACGCACCAAGCTAGAAGAAAACTATACTACCGGCGGTAGAACCCGCTAGGTGGTGGTCTGGTATTAATGATATCGACTATTTAAAATTACAAGACATACATAACGTTGAGTAGCTTTATAACTTTCTTAATTTCTCATTTTATAACGTGCAATTTTTACTCTAACTAGTTGACTAGCTACAGGCCAAATACAATTGCGGCACTGCGTGACATAGAGATGTTCATCCATGATTTGCTGGTAGTTGAACAAAAGCAAAGAGGTGAGGCAAGAGTGTAGAAGCACGTTCAGTGCTACTATTTAAGAGTATTACATAAACCAACAATGAGTCATCGATGTTCTGTTTCAATACTAATTGTTATAATTTTAAACTCATACTTTTGAGTTTTTTTTCTTTTTTTGGTTTTTATTTTCAAACACAGTTCTCAAAAAACAAAACAAAACCGAACACACTATTCACCAGCTCTTTACGCATCTATTGCTAGAATTCATCTCATCAGTCAATTTGACTTACAAACAACTGAAAGAACTTCATAAGTTTTTTTTTTTTTTTGGGTGCAAACTTCATAAGTTTTTATGTGGAACTTAACTATAACCTTCATTTGATTTTTGTGAAAAATAGTATCTAAACAAGTTAATATATGTCCTTCACTTTTTCTAAAGAGACATTTTTAAAATTTTCAATAAGAAATAGGCTATTTTCCATATCATTTATGCCCTTTAATTTTTCGTTAAAGATTAACAATTATCAGTATGTACGTGTGTGTGTGTAAGAGATATATATATATATATATACACACACACGCGCGCGCGATAAAAATACCGTTTTCATTTAAAAAAACATGACAAGCGGGGGCGTTTCCGTGGTTGCGGGAAATAGCGGGGGGCAATTAAGGGATAACAAAGACGGGTGTACGAAAAGAAGCGTGTGGGCCCCAGAAACAGCTGCGGCCCACATGCAACGTGAAGATGTCCAGCTGGGACGGGCCGGTGAGATGGCTCCACGCGTGCGGCCGACGATGTCTGCGCGGAGATGCCTCCACCGACAGCAGCTGCTCCGTGGCTTCTACTACTTCTTCTACTCCTTAATCCTTATTAAGGTTTTAATTAATAAAATAAAATAATAAACCTAAACAAACGAGAGTCTCTTCTCTTGTGTCGGAGAGAAGCGTCAAAGAGAGAAACCGAAAACTGGAGCGCATTTATCAATGACTAATAAAGTGGAGTAAGTTTAAGTTGCTCGAGACTAGTGTGTGTTTATTCAAGAGAGAAAGTGCTTGTTAGAAAATGTTGGCTAATAAATAGTGTTGTATACGTTATACTAAAATAATAATTGTTACTCTCTTTTTATATCACCATAATTCTTCAAAGTTAAGCGGCGGTGTTAAATGATCACAGTTTAATCGGACGGTTAGTCAGTGTACCATTTCTCCAGACTGACTCAAAAAATTTTCAAAATAAAATTTCGAGTGACTGGACGGTTTCTCAGTGTACAATTTCTCCAAACCACCCTCCAAAATCGTGTTTTGTGTGTTACAGTCGTGTATGCGGCTGTGTGTGCGTGTGTGTGTGTGTGTGTATAATGTGCACGGTGTCCACGTATCTCCTTAGATTCCGTAGTAGGAAAGAGCAATTCTGCCTAGTAGATGAGCGAGCCAAGAGTAACATGGAGAGAAGTTGCAAGAAAAGACTTCATTGCTAGGAGAACTTCAAAGAGATCTAAATCACTCATACAATGTACAATTTAAGCTAATCAAAATTCTAAATCCTGTATTCTTTGAAGAGCTAAAACTTTAAAGAAGAAAGCAAATCCACGAAAGATCATCTTTAGGGCCAAAACAACATTCTAGTCAGGAATCATACAATCTTTACTCAAGTTTGTAAAAAGCTATCTTTGCTCCATTTTTTTTGGGTTTAAAAGGAGAAATAGTTTATAGATAATAAGTCATCCCGATCGTACAAGAGTAGCACTACAATATATTACATACATTTTTACACAAAAGGGAGGCTAAACATTGCCCAATTATGCAAGAGTAGATCGAGAAGCATTTAATCCACGATTCAATGTCATAAATACTACTGATCTAGGCTTGCGCGCAAAAGTGGCAAGTCCAGCTTTTTGCTTCCTATTAATAGCCGGCATAAGTGCAATTGTGCTCCAATCATACATTTGCTCATTTAAGTGGGTTTACATCTTTTACGATGAACGGCACAAAAAACTCAAGAGTCTCTTCCATTCGTGACTAAACAAAACTCATTCACAAATCTGACATTTCTGGCCAGTTCATGTGCTACCCTATTCAGGACCTTCTAACTAGCAGCTCTTTCACATAAGGTAACTACATGAGATTACTCTTTACATCATTACT
This sequence comes from Escallonia rubra, assembly GCA_033065855.1. Taxonomy (NCBI): domain Eukaryota; kingdom Viridiplantae; phylum Streptophyta; class Magnoliopsida; order Escalloniales; family Escalloniaceae; genus Escallonia; species Escallonia rubra. The sequence goes on along the minus strand of JAVXUO010003037.1, from coordinate 176,821 downwards.
ATAATACCAACATAAAAATAACCATTACTCCATATTCTTCAAAGAATCACCCTCCTCTTTACAATTGCTTCTGCATAATCGGGCTGGACACATCACTAATTTGCTTAGACAAACCTGAGTAGAAAATCCCTTTCTCATCTCTGATAACCACTCTCCCAAGCCCATCGAACCGCTCTCCTTGAAGACAGCAACATCGAAATTATCATGTATTTAACGTGTCATATCTAATTAAAAAATGCACGTGACAAAATCATGTTTACCATAATGTTGCAAAATTTAGCACATTATCACTTATTTTTTTCAGGCAAATGTTGCATAGGCATAATTTCTGAAAGAGCACGCGTTTCTCTTTGGTCGTCCTAAAGAACGATGCAGCTTATAGATTTGCGTTTTTAGAAATCCAGAGTATCCAATCGGTCATTTCTAAAACGTTAACTAAAAGCAGGTTTCACTTGAGAGTACACGAGGGGCTTGCTAATCCCACCCTATAATTTTAAGTTACACTACTTGTTTGTCGCTAAAAGATCCAAAATTGTCTCTAAAGTAGACGTTGTTGACATATGACAACTTTAGAGTCCTCGTAGTGGTGGCAAGATGGGTGGGTCATCAGGTGTGGGTTAAAAGGTTTGGGTTTAATGCATGGCTAACCCATTTCAACCTATTTATTTATGGGCTGTTGGGTTATCCTATAGATGAGTTGGTTCTGCCCATTAACCCACAGTGACCCACTAATTTGATTCAAGTAAATTCTTTTCGATTTTCTCATCCACTCGAACTTCATCATCTTTATCGACGACTCAAACAACACCCTCTTGTCACGGATTGAGGAACATTTTCATACAGATACGATAGGCTATACCTAAATAAGGCCTCTGGTACCTTTTCCCAATAAATCCCTCCGTATCTGGACGATATTAGTGCCGGTACAAAACCAAGTGCATTAGGTTATGACATAACACGTCAGACCTGTTGCATGGTCCAACACTGATATCCTTATGCGTACCATTATGCTAGACACCCAAACAATGATTCTGTGACAGCTACCACGCCCAATTTCTTGAGCCCTCGCAAGGGCTATGAAACAACTCCCCCCAAGTCCCATTTGACACTAGCACCATGCATGCTATAGCGCCTCTTCATGACTTCCTCAAGCACCCCTTAGCGCTAGCCATCAAAGAGGTTTCAAACAAACTATCTATTGCCCCTGATGGTTTAACATTCAAGTGAAAGTAGGTGCGGCTCTGGTATCATTTGTCACTGGCTGAGGGAAATCCAATGCAGATACGGACGACTACATGTAAATGAGGCCCCCGTACCTTTTTTCCAATAAATTTGGGCAATGTTTAAAGTTGGTACAAAGTTCAGTGCATAACAAGCCAAACTTGTTGTTTGGTCCAATACCCATATCCCCATGCACACTCCTATGCTAGACGCCACACAATGAGTCTGTGACACTCTCCTCCACTTCATCTTCATCATCATCAAAGACCATAAAATCACCACTGCCAAACAACAAATCACCACCAGTCCAACAACCACCGCCACCATACTTACCACAACTGCCATAATGAACAAACGTGACAATAACCACCACCTCTCCACGGTCCACCATCAACATATCTCCAACCCCACCACTTCCTCCCCACACTATTACTATCATCACAACCATAACAACCACCACCACCACTTAGAAAGCCACTGCGACCATTTGCTAAGCCAACCATTGGAAGTGTGAAGATCAACAACCGTTCCCCGCAAAACGTAGTTCTACTCCAAATCTGAGCCAATAGAACTATTGGTTGAAAATTTAGCTTTAGGTCTTCGTCGAAAGATTCAAGAGATGAACTCCTTTAAGCTTTTCGAGTGTTGATGGTACTACGTTTTGGGTTGGGTAGTGGTTTTACGGTGGCGAGTAGCTCAAACGGCATGTGGTGATGGCAACAACGGCTAATAATTTTTAGAATGTTGGGGTTCTTATGACTCGATACGACCCACGAAAAGCTGCAAGTTTTTTGGTTGCATAACAACTGACCCACTAAGACCCAATTATTCAGTAGGCAGGTTTGAGTGGCTTTTAAGTGGGCAGGCAAATGGGTTTGGATTGTGATTGCCTGGCTGAGTTCAACCATTGGTACCCTGGGTCCGGACACCATAATATTTGCACACCCAATTCCCCCAACTACTTCAGGCCAGAGTCCGATTAAGCAAGAGATGTCAATCCTGCAAAAAAGAAGAACGCAAGGTTTTGGGAAATATTTAAAGCATGATGAAGCAAAAACAATTTAGGTTTCACTAAAGATGACATAGAAATGAAAAGTTTGTTCAAAGTAGGAACCCTGAAGAAGTTAATTAAAAGTACATCTTCCTTAACTCCCTCCAGTTTTAGTAATTCATGGTCACATCCGTGGAGTACTGTTGTCCTTAATTCTTTGACTGGTGTATGTAGGATCCTGATCCCGGAAATGGAGGCAAGAGATTCAGTTCGTAAACAGAAGCACTTCATCATGTTACTTAGTGCAGGTATGGAAAATCGCCTCACAGTAACACTCCGTGTTACTGTGCTTCTTAAGGCAATTTACCATTAGGTTCTTTATAAATGCAATTGGTTTACTCCGTAAACTCTTTCAAATAGACATTATGAGAGGGAGGGAGAAAGGGAGGATCACAAGGGAAATCAACAGAAAATGTGCAACATCAAGGGAACAATCGAGGGTAATCAAAAGCTAGCGACTCCAACTGAAGTGAAGGCTACTGGTTCAAGATCAGTGAATCAAAAATGGGAAGAAAGTCCTCAAAACGCAAAAAAGTTACGACTTTGTTGCCTCTCACCTAATTCTAAAGAATTGAGAGACGGGCGCAACACCAATCAATGTTTGCTAGCTGTTCCACACCCTGCATCCTTAGGACCCTTAGAAGTAGAACCAGAAATCCTGAATTTTACAAATAATCTGACTATCTCAAGCAGCTACGAGCACACCAAAGCTCTCCGGCTCATCACTGTCCAAGAGAATTGTCACCTAATGTTAGATCATCTGTAGATTTTTCACTCGTCCTTTATCCCAACTCCCCTCCTTTCAATTCAAAGATATGATCTCAGATAAGATGGTGCTCCTAGTTCAGACTTCAGACATCTATATGCCGGTGTAAACTGTATTGTTTTATTTTTAATCTTCATGTGCTAACGACACGTGGAATTATTCATATTTCTTTTGTTTACCTTAACAAAGTTGCCTTCCTTTTAGAACGAGCAAAAGGAACGGATGTCTCTTTTCAAGGTATGGAGGAAGTAACACTGCAGCAAGGTGTTTCGAGTGAAGTGGGTGTTACAGGCTTAAACCATAACTTTGCACTGTTCTTCTAACAACTTGAGCCTTCGAAACAAAAGCAATCTAACGTATAGTTCCAACAAGGGCTAGAATTCTAATATTTCCACAAGCATTTGATACGCATAATCCGACAATATTTGCACAAAGAGCAGTTTAGCTTGTATTTGTATGGATGAGCTAAGGTCAAATTTATGCAATTCCAGATCGATAGTTTGAACCTACTATCTGTAAGTTTGCAAATTAAGGTAGTCGGTGATGTACACTATCCGGCCTACATGTTGAAATCCTTAAGAACTCTAACCGCTAATACAAGACCTAAGTTCAGTATTTGGGACAACCTAAGTGCTGTCCAAGGACCAGTTCTAAGTTACTTCATCATCTAAGCTACGATGGCAGCCCTTCAACTACTCATTTCCATACTGCTCAAACCATAATGACGTACAACACAAAGCACTCAACAGAGTGCTATATGGAGTAAAAGATTTTCCCATTCCAGCAAGTAAATAAATACATGTCCTAAATTCACTAATACTTCAAAGAAATAAGACTGTTAAAAAAATAATCTAAGTGCTCAATACAGAAGGTTGCAGAATGTAATTTTCTTGAGAGGTCAATACATAAATTAGGTCTCTCTAGTCTCAAAGGAACAAAACAAAAACCAAGCAGTTAGGTATTTATTAGTAAAAGAAAACTACAATTATCAGATTGAATATCATTGATATGCAACTTGAGGGTTAGAACTATATACTAAACAGAGGGCCAGCACAAGTTACTTTCTCATCAAATGTACAACATTAATCCTTCAACTAATCAAATTTCGTATGTTGTACTATATCAACATTACAATAAGGAAAAAACTTGCCTATGAGCATTATCGGCATTCCTTACTGTAGTTTTCATTCCATCAAGTAAACCGAACCAATCAACATTATCATTCGGAAAAGAAACATCAACTACAAAATGAGCAATTAAAGCACAAAGCCTGTGTTCATAGAACTTGCCTATCAGCTGCTTCAGCCACAATTGGCAATCTTGGAACCTGCCCCAACAAGCAAGAAGATGACCCATAAATCAAAGAAACCAGCAGGAACAAAAACACAGTGCTATCAAGACTCATCAACAAATCCAAGCCCAACCCATCTCTTGGATTAAACCCTCTCTCCAAAAGATCAGGGAAAATCAACAGCACATCAAGAACAATAGCCTGCATGGTGTTGAACCTTACATACCTACTAAAGTTAGGGTTCCTGACAACAACGAAGTAAAGGGTCAAGAAAATCAAGAACCCATTAAAGGGGAAGCTTTTGAACACCCTAATAGCTGGAATTAAGGGCTGAATGAGGGTTTGGATTGGTGTGAACTGGGTGATAACATATTTGCCGTATTGTATGCCGTCAAAGAAAGGGTAGAAGTAAGTGATGGCTGAGATTAAGCGGTCTGGGGCGTCTGCTGAATCACTGCCGTTGGATTTGGCAGTGATGAGGCTTCTGAGTTTGATTTGGGCTCTGGGCTTTCCGTTGGAGTAGAATAGGGAGGAAAGATATTGTGGGTGTTTAAGATAAGGGGATTGTTTGTATGACAGAGGTGTTACAGTTGATAAAAGGCTGGCCATGGCCATTTCAACTGTAACAGAGATGAGAGGGCGAGAGAGGAAGGGAGAGAGAGATTGCAGAAGCAAGAGAGTCCTAGCTAGGACTGAGGAGGAATATCCTTAGTGGATCATGGGATGATTTCAACCAATGAAACGTGCTCTACTTCTTGGTCTTTTGGTCGTTTTGAAGCCCAAGTGTTAGACCCAATAAACTCCATGCTCTCTTCCTCTCCATGGATCACTAATGTAATGTCTACTGTTTGGAAATCCAATGGAATGACTTTTGGGTTAGGCTTGATCCAATTGTATCTACTCTTTCCGCAAATCCATCATGTCCATATTCGATACAACTGTTGCAGCGCGGTTATAACTCACATCGGTTAAAAACGAGTACAAGGTTTGCTTCATAGTTCGTCCTTTCATTAGGCATTTTTTCCAATTGCTATTTTTTCGAAACGATTGGCTACTGAAGCGGATCAAGCTTTACAAGAGTAGTACAACGGATGAACGAGGGGTTTAACTCCTGGAAGAGCCCAAGATGATGTTTGTACTACTCTTGCTCTATTTATTAGTTATACCACGTCATTTCATAACGTCGTTGTATTGAATATTTTTTTCTCCACCCGTTTCGGTGATGAGCTTAATAGCCTGAAGCCCTTAACACCTGACATTTATATTTGCAGGATCGTGATCCATGACAAAGGGCCCTCTGCCTTCAAAGTTATAGTACGAGGCCTAGTTATCAGCTATCACGGCCCAGTTATTGTAGTACTATATTTTACTTGGATATTTGTAATATTGTACTTCTTTCCCTTTCTGTTATATTTGCTCTACCATGTGATGTTGCCTGGAATTTTCTTTGTCCCAAGCTCCACAACCCTCGAGGTCTCCTTTGGTAATTTAGTCAGCATTTTGCACTACCAACATCTGTCATTTTATTTTATTTTTTTCTTAGAAATAATATCTTTAATGAAATCTTCTTCGGTAGTATCAGATCCATCGGCCGATGGATTTTGCGCACATAATTTGAGTTCATCGTATAAGACCGAGAGAATCGTGAATAAAAAGGGTTCGAGAAACGATCACTCTTCATACTTCTTCTATTCTGGGATTATTTCTGATGGCAAGTGTAGATCAAAAGATGATGGAGAAGGAAAATGGGGAAGCAAATGGGTATCTTATGTATTCTTCTAAACAAATAAAGAATAGAAAAGAGCAATGATTGTCACGTTGAACCTGTTACACATGTTTCCTGTTTTGTACATCACATAACAACACTAGCCACTTTTAGCAGGCAATAGATAGCTGCTAAATGTTAGTTGAGCTTCGTGGAAGTGAAGATGGAGAGGTGCAACTGAGAAAGTGACACTCCTGCATGCAGAAAATTGGAAGTACACTAGTTTCAAGGCCAGTTATATGGTCCTTCCATCCTTTAATGATGTGGTACCAATATCTAGTGCAAGAATTGAACTAACCCCCTCTGGAGTAAGTGCTAAAATAGCCAAACCTTAGATACCAAAAGACCTGTATAGTTTTGCAAATTGCGCATAGCGTTCCAAATGTCTTGGTATTATTCAAGATGGTCAATAAGTCGCAAATTTTTTCCTAAAAATTCAGGGCTTGATACTCTTTTTCCCGTCGTGTAACCTAAGAACGTGGTACTATTTGAAGAAGCGATAAACATTAACAGTATTGTTTGCGAAACGAGAAAGAAAAGAAAGGAAGACATTGAACAAAATAAATTTCTCTGCATAAGTAGGAGAGAAAAGGAGATGAAATATGTGCCCTTCCAACAGCTTTTGCAACGTTTAAAGAGTCTTGAATATTGTACCTAATTTCCTCACTTCTTATTGATCCGTACGATATAATTTCTCATGATTTTTGCCTCAATTGCCATCACTGTTTCTCACCAATGAAGGACTCTGCATCTAATATAAAACCCAGTTCGTTCTGTCACTAATACTATTGTGGTCTCAGTTCAGTTGGCTCCATCCAACCCAGATTCCAGTACCACCCAACCCAATGTCAACATTCTACATTGTCTCCATTGTCATTCTCCTCCATGCCTGCTGCACATCTTCTGCACGCCCCTTCTTACACATATCAGAAGCAATTGGATGGCAAGTAATATTACCCTTGCGGGGTTGATCTTTATAAAAATCTGCTAAAGTTAAAGCTGTGATTCGGGACCGAGTCGGCCACGCTAGGCCGATGCGGTCAAGATTTTTCTTAGGTGCAAACACCGTGTTAGACAACTACTTGCTGATAACCTTCATTTTTTCTTGCCTTGTGGGAATCTACTATGTTACCAAATTGTCTCATGCACTTCTTTTTCGCATGTTGTAAACAGGAGCTCAATGAAGAACTCAACTGGGCAAACGGGGACGGGGTCATGCAGGACTGGCAACCCCATTGATGACTGTTGGAGGTGCGACTCGGACTGGGAAACCAACCGGAGAGTGCTAGCAGACTGCGGAGTAGGGTTCGGGCGTAATGCCGTTGGCGGTCGAGACGGTGAGTTTTACATTGTCAAGGACTCTGGAAATGACGACCCCGAGAACCCTGTTCCTGGCACCCTCCGGTACGCGGTGATACAAGAAGAACCTCTGTGGATCATCTTTAATCAGGACATGGTCATTCAGCTGAAGGAAGAACTCGTAATGAACTCTTACAAAACCATTGATGGAAGGGGGTTTAGCATTGAAATATCAAAAGGGCCGTGTATTACCATACAAAATGTGAGTAACATCATCATACATGGTGTTTACATTCATGATTGTGTTCCGGCCGGAAATGCTGTGGTGAGAGACAGACCTGATCATTCTGGACCGAGGGGTGTCTCAGACGGGGATGGGATATCGCTATTCGGGGCTAGGGATATCTGGATCGATCATTGTACACTCGCCAACTGCTACGATGGACTCATCGATGCAGTGTACGGGTCGACGGCCATAACCATCTCGAACAATTACATGTTTCATCACAATGAAGTCATGCTTATGGGTCATCGAGATGACTTCCTTGCTGACAAGAATATGCAAGTTACCATTGCCTTCAATTACTTTGGAGAAGGTCTCGTTCAGAGGATACCCAGGTAACTTACTGCGCCAATAAGACAGTTAAGACTCTTGATATTTAAAGCTCTAAGGCTCAATGTACATGTGTTTACATGTTACAGATGCAGACTAGGGTATTTTCACATCGTAAACAATGTATATACGGATTGGAAGGCGTATGCTATTGGAGGAAGTGCCAATCCAACAATCAATAGCCAGGGAAATGTCTTCATTGCATCAGATGATAGTGCCATAAAGGAGGTTAGTTTCTGGCAACCGAACATGCTTCCAGACCATCTGATTAAAAGTGTAACGTCTTCTGAATATGTTGTTACAGGTGACGAAACACGTAACCTCGTCAGGGGATGATGAGTGGAAGAATTGGAACTGGAGATCTGATGGAGATCTGATGATGAATGGCGCTTACTTCACAACTTCTGGACAAGCAACTCCCGGAACCTACGCAAAAGCATCAAGCATGGTCGCAAGACCAGCTTCACTTCTACAAAATATTATGCCATCTCCTGGAGTTCTCAGTTGTAAGATAGGCCAACAATGCTAATATCTGGCAACCAGTTTTCAATGATTATGACTTTGGACTATTCTAAATCATATCAAAACTGTATCAAATTACAAGTCTTCCACCTTTTTGTACTTTTAAATTTTTGGAGAAGAAGAAAAGCTTGGTCATACTTACACGTGTTTTATAAATCTGTGCTCATCTTTCTCACGAAGGGGACGAAGTTATTCCAGTTTTCGACCTTGAAGATTTTGTCATTCAATCTGAAGTAAGTGAACGATCGTGCGGCTTCTGCATCAGAATGATAACAGTTTGCATATATTTGCCATAATCCAGCCTGCAATAGGACATAGTCCAAGTACGGGAAATAGGTGGTTAAAAATTTTGCAGTAGGAAGTGAGAGCTGACCAGATAAAAAGGAACAATAGTTTGCAAAGAATTTTCCATATTTTCCACTCTATCCCTGCCAAAGAAGCTCACCACTCCAAGATATACGAGTAACGAAAACATACTAGAGTTTATAGCTAGCATTTTGAATATACTTCACTCTGGACCTGCCAGAGAAGTTCGCCACTCCAAGATATTTGAGTACATGTTTCAAAAGATAGTATAGTTCAACTTTGTGCTTGACTGGTTGAGAAGCTCTAAAATTTCTTCAATTTATTCAAGGGACAAGGATGTCTTCGATTTCAAACTTCAAAATTGTTCCTTATTACGCACTATCAACAATGGTCTCATATTTCAATGACACGTAACTGTAGTCACATCTGCCCAAACAAGATTTTAGCTGTAGAAGAACTTAAGCAACAGATAAAACCAGTACCAGACAACCCAAACTTTATAATCTCGTTTTCAAAGGTAATGTATAGCTTCCTTTGAGATTGTTTCTTTCCCTTTTCACTAGTTATATTACTTCACTGTTCAGGTCACCTTCTGACTGCTTTAGAATATTGGATTAAGAATTAATAGCCCTCTATGACTTTAAAGTATGACTGCTTTTGCAAGCATAATTAAGAACCACAAGCAGAAATTACTGCATATACCTTGTCAAAACGCTCATCGGCATTTCTTCCAGTCAAACGCACTATCCTCTTCTTTGAAGCGGTCCTTAGCTGGGTTGAGTTGTATCAAAGTAAAATAAGATAAATAATTGACTTAACAATATAAAATAATCTAGTCCTGAGTATTTGAGACTACGCTCTGCTATTTGACAAGTAATTCCAATAGCAGTTGTTTGTCAATTAAAATCACACAAAAAGGTTAAAGACAGGGGCTTTTCTATTTAATATATACTCAACTCCAATTGCCATCTTTGATCATTAAGGTCACAAGTCATCCAGCAGGTCAATACCAAAATTATTCCTTGCATTCGTATACCAAATCAAGAAGAGAAAGTATCAAAAGACCGAAAAAAAAGAAATAGGGCTAATGCCATCAACATCATACAAGCACCAAACATGTCCTGGTTTCTTCGAAAGTAACCTCTCTAAAGAGATGCATAATAATGAGAGCTTAGCCACAACCAGCGACGGCGACTTAGCCAAGTTGCCAAAGTAACTGTGGCCGTCCCTGCCAGCTTCGGAGGGTCCTCATCAATTCTTTGCTGCATGTTTTGCTGGTATTGTACTATCCATGTTGCCATTTAGATGCCGGAGTAAGAAGAAGTGATTAATGCCAAGTTAATGAAGTAAGACGGGGTATGAATAGACCACGGACAACAGGGGTAGAAGTAGTGAGAAAAGACTTGATCCCTGGAGGCGAAGCTGTAGAGGCCAAATTTTCTATATCAATCCTTAACTTTCTCCCTAACCCAACTAAAAATTTAGAATCCTTTCTTCACCAAGATCAAAGATGATGGCGTTTAGGTTCAAGAAATCAGGTGAAAGATAAGAAACCATGTACAGGCTTGGGTATTCTGCAAGATGTGGATGCAACGAACAAAAGAAATTGGCCTCCTAAGGATCTCGTTGAGATAGATCCTTGCCTTCGGCTAGTGAGTGAAACAAGACTCAATAATCAACTTCCACTAGGCTCAATCTTGGCAGCCATCTCCATCTTTAAGGCTAAGCTTTAATGAAATGAAACCAGATTAGCATCACATGGACGGCGCCCATCTCTGCCCCAGTAGAAAAAAACGATTTCTGGTTTTTGTTTTTGCCTCTACGGCCCGCTAGTATTAGCGTGGACTGCGATATTTTCATTCACAATGATGTACAGGTATTGCGGTAAACAATGCTAATTCGGCATTGATAGTGTCAAACCAGCATAACATGGGGGAAACTTGGATCTAGACTATCAGTGTCTTACAGGAATCGCCACAATGTTGCCGCGACAGCTGTGGGGAATGTCATATTAGATTATGCATAAATGAGTTCTCCTATACTGCAGGAATGCTCTATATGCATCTGTTCCCAACCTATTCTGGCCGCACCTAAGGGCCCACTAGGGGTCCCGCTTCACGCGCACACGTCGGCTTCTTCAACAGTTATTTTTCCAACGCATCGAACCGGTCAAAATGCGCGCTCCCAAGCCTCTTATATTTCTCGTTTTGCACGTGGCTTAGGTGCCGATTACTTCGCGTCGACGTCACTAACGCTAGCGCGATCGTCACGCCGAGACCATCCGAACACCTTTTCATCAAAAATATCGGCCGACGGCGCATTTGGAGAAACGGGGTCAAGGGGGAAAAGGGCCTTGGCCAACCCCAGGGGGTCGGCCTCGGCCTTCCCCAGGCCATAGGGGTCGGCCTCCTGGGGGGCTTGGCCTTGGCCACTTTCCCCCGGTGGTTCACCCCTCTGCGCAAACCCCTTTCCGCACTTTTTCACTTCGTACGCTTTGCACGTAACCTTGGCACCTCGTCCGCAATGTGGGTATGGTTCTTGGCAACGCACTCGTCATAACGTAACTTCCGGATTCATCATTGCTTATCAAAACACCTACCGACGGCGCACCCGAAGTTCGCAAAAGGAGAAGTGACCTTGGGCTCCGAAAATGGAAGACAACCATTTGGCCTTGGCCAACCCCAGGGGGTCGGCCTCGGCCTTCCCCAGGCCATGGGGGTCGGCCTCGGCCTCCTGGAGGGCTTGGCCTCGGCCACTTTCCCCCGGTGGTTCACCCCTCCGCGCAAACCCATTTTCGGCATGATACGTACCCGGCACCAAGTATTGCTCCGCGACGTTCGTCGCCGCGCCCTCGCGCCATCGTCATGATACGTGCCCCCGGCACCAAGTATTGCTCCGCGACGTTCGTCGCCGCGCCCTCGCGCCATCGTCATGATACGTGCCCCCGGCACCAAGTATTGCTCCGCGACGTTCGTCGCCGCGCCCTCGCGCCATCGTCATGATACGTGCCCCCGGCACCAAGTATTGCCCCGCGACGTTCGTCGCCGCGCCCTCGCGCCATCGTCATGATACGTTCCACCGGCACCTTACGCACTTCGCCGCGCCCATGCGCCGCGCCGCTGATACAGCCGTGCCCCCAGGCTCTCTGTCACACTACCGTGCCCCCGGCACCATAAGCACTTTGTCGCGCCCATGCGCCACCATTGACACCAACGTGCCCCCGGCACCTTACACACTCTGTCGCGCCCATGCGCCACCATTGACACAAACATGCCCCCGGCACCTTACGCACTCCATCGCGCCCATGCGCCGCGCCATTGACATAGACGTGCCCCCGGCACCTTACTCACTTCATCGCGCCCATGCGCCACAATCATGTCATCATGCCCCCGGGCACCACACTCATTCATCACACCATGCGCACCTTGCCTTGGTCATGGAACATGCTTCAACCCACTCTCCGGAGTGTACATCATCCGCGGGGATAGGCGACTCCTCCGGGACACTATCTCTGCCAGGGAGCTCTTCAACTCCCCTTCCGCCAGGTAGACGGCTCCTCCGGGATGCTACCTCGGCCAGTCGGGTAGACGGCTCCTCCGGGATGCTACCTTGACATGCTCCGAGTGCTCCGGCATAAGGACTCACCCGCGGGGATAGGCGACTCCTCCGGGACACTATCTCTGCCAGGGAGCTCTTCAACTCCCCTTCCGCCAGGTAGACGGCTCCTCCGGGATGCTACCTCGGCCAGTCGGGTAGACGGCTCCTCCGGGATGCTACCTTGACATGCTCCGAGTGCTCCGGCACAAGGACTCACCCGCGGGGATAGGCGACTCCTCCGGGACACTATCTCTGCCAGGGAGCTCTTCAACTCCCCTTCCGCCAGGTAGACGGCTCCTCCGGGATGCTACCTCGGCCAGTCGGGTAGACGGCTCCTCCGGGATGCTACCTTGACTCGCTCCAAGTGCTCCGGCATAAGGACTCACCCGCGGGGATAGGCGACTCCTCCGGGACACTATCTCTGCCAGGGAGCTCTTCAACTCCCCTTCCGCCAGGTAGACGGCTCCTCCGGGATGCTACCTTGGCCGGCCGGGTAGACGGCTCCTCCAGGATGCTACCTTGGCCTGCAGAATAGACGACTCCTCCGGGACACTATCTCTGCCAGGGAGCTCTTCAACTCCCCTTCCGCCAGGTAGACGGCTCCTCCGGGATGCTACCTTGGCCGGCCGGGTAGACGGCTCCTCCGGGATGCTACCTTGGCCTGCGGAATAGACAACTCCTCCGGGACACTATCTCCGTCAGGGTGCCTGCGTGACTGGCCTACGTGCTCCGGCACTGGGGGCTTGCGTCGGCACCCCTAGGGACTATGACCCCCGGGTCACTTCGAGACGGGAGCAGGTCTTCGGAGGGCATCGCGCCTAGTTCACCTGGCAGTTGGGCGTCGGGTCTTCCCCACCGCTGTCAGGCCTGTGGGACTCCGCAAGGGCTTGGATTGGAGGCTAGATCAAGGGGGTTCTCTGGCCACACCAACGCGGTGGGAGCCAGTCTTTCCAGACAGACAGAGCGACGCTGTGAGGAGCAGGCCGGGTGAATATGCGATCCGACAGTCCGTGGAGCACCGGCACCCGTGGACCCCCCGGTGACGTGTCACTCCCGGGGAGCGCCACGTGTTGGTTTATGACATCATCATCTCAATCTCTATAAATAGAGGTCTTGAGAATTCATTTGGGGAGGAGAACATTTGGACATTTTCACTTTCTCACTCTAGAATTCTAGAGAGAGAAACATACAGTACCCTGACTCTGGACCTAAGCATCGGACTGTGACTGTCATCGCGTATTCATCTCGCGCTATCGCCCTCGCAGCACTGCCACCCTCGAGTTCTGTCTGGGAAGCCCTTGGTCTCTGCCCTTGCTCCACCCTTGCTGTGTCTCACATCAACATACTTGGAAGCTGACGCGGATTGCAGTCTTTGTGGCACCTCCACGTAAGCTCGAACCCATTTCCTTGGCATCAGCATCTTACAAAGGCTCATCAATAAAAAACAGGCAGAAGGCCAGAATATCCTGTAGTCAGGACCACCATATCTAGAGCTGTTTGTTAAAAACACCTCAACCGCTTCAGCAAACGTGGAGTGGTCCAAAAAGGAAGAGTAAAAGGTTAGCGAACTTGAAGTGGGAGCCAAAAGACACAGAAAAGGAAAACTGTGTTTGGTTAAAGAGTCTTTTGTTTGAAAAGGGGGAGCAACCAAGCTCACCCTCAAAGAAGTCATATTGCACCCGAAATAGCACAGCCCAACTCAGAGGTTAAATAAAGGAAGTCTTGACATATCAAGTAAACTAATTTGATTACTTCTTTAAAACTCATATCCATCATGGAGGGACCAGATATCCATGGATTCACGCTGGTGAAATAAATGGAAGCCAATACTACAACTTGGCAGATTATCCATAACCAAGTAATATAAATAGCGTAGAAAAAAATAGTACCTGTTCAAGTAATCCTTCTGGACTACAAAGATAGCTTGATGGGGTTTCATCATCCAACATCTCAAAGCAGCTACAAGGAAAAGAAATGACCTGAGAATAAGGGCATAAGGGCAGACTACCAATAGGATCCAAGAAAATCGTAACAAATAGGTGAACAATTAAAAGGAGTAACAAATTTTGACCAAAACTATGCTTCCGCGTTCTGAAAATGTTCGTGGAACCCATTTATTGATGCTTTGTCCTAACCATTTTTATTTAATAAGCACTGGTGCGTTAGAAAGCACCAAGGATCCTTCCTCCAGAAAGCTGGGGAAAATAATACAAAACTGAACTCATGTCCCATGAGCCCGACCTCGAAAGAATGCACTGATGGGTTATCAGTTCACCCTCGCTAAGAACTTTAAGCGCCAAGCCTAATCCCTCTGGCCCAAAATCCTTCCTGAACAACATTGCAGCGCATGAAGCCTTCTCGACAAGAGAAAATCCAACACCGAAGAAAGCACATGAACTTTCCATATGCCCCAGCTTGCTCTGCCTAAGTAATGCACCTCACATGCTGCCAATGCCAACACCACTTGACCTCTACAAGGGCACAACCTAGACTTCCACCTCCTCAAACCAAAGGTCTCACCCACCATTCTGCTAACAAAGAAAACAATCCATCACCAACTCCCACCATTTCAAACAGAAAGTCGGACAGCTCAAAACCCGAAAATCAACCGAAGACAACCACAGTCCACGTGTCTAAGCGCAACCGCAGTAACCTCATTACTGTAATGCAACTCATGCCTGATGTCACTTACTTCATCAATGACACGATCGCCCTTCAAGAGAGAAAATGGTAATCAACCATGCAAACAATCTCACACGCCTACAAACACAGGAACCCAAGCTTATATCTTCTTAACTTCCCTGTAAAGATAGACTACACTGAGATAATTAACCAAAAGTTCCTATGTTCCAGCAGAGCTTCTTAATAATTTGTTGCTGCTTGAAAGGAAAACCAAACAAAACAAACCAAAACTTAGAACTGTAGTCACCTGTTTGGTTGGCGCGTACATAAAGATCACTCAAGAGTACTCCCTTGTGAAATACAATAAAATTCAGTACCAATAGTCAGGCAAGAAATGACGACCTTCCTCACGCTTCCCCATAACTCCAAGCTCTTTACTCAGCTTATAGATATAAGTCATCACCATCTAATCCTTTTGTCCCAAACTAATTGCAATTGGCTACATAAATCCTCTTCTCCAATTCTCCACCATCCAAGCACATATCCTCTGATAAGTTCCTAGCAATGAGTCTTTACTCACTGCTTCTCCCCATGCTATTATTTTTCTGCCCCTGCCTTGTCTTAGCCCATCAGCATATAGATACAAGTCATTAGCAAAAATGCCTAAGATTGACGAACTTTTTTTGACGGGTTTGCACCTATTTTTATTTGCTGTCCATAATTAATTAGATTTTGATAGCAATGTAGAATCAGCCTTAATACCTAACTGCAGAACTAACAATTGGCTGTCTAGTGCCTGAGGCTCCCACCATTGCATGGTACGGGTATCGTTGAAAACATGCAGCGCCACCCTAATTCAGTGGGAAGGTTCCGCAGATGTGAGACAGTTATGGTCAAAGTATATCCTGATACAACATACATAAAATGAAAAAGAATTAATAGAAGATTCTTACGAAATCTGCAGAGCAGCTCCATGACGAGAGAGCATTGATGCCAAAGGATCATAACCATCTCTCGCAGCAGTGTTGTAGTAACCAGCAGTAAGTTCAGCTGGATGTGATGCTGTCTGGTACCACCAATACATTATACCCACCTTAGCCACTAATAAAACGGGGTTTTGCTCATCTTGCTGATATTTTGCCAACATATTTGCCGCCATTGCAAGAATAGCATCTGCATGACCGATTAGCCTATCACTGTACCATTCCTATACAGAGAACAAAATTTCAGGTTTCTGATGCTTTTATCAGGGTGCATGTAAATCAATTTCCACGTTCCTGCATTAGGTGAAGGTAATAACAGATTCTCGATCAAGTGTTCAATCAAATGTAATCAACACCGAATCAACAATTAATCATGATGCATACCCAGGACCACATTCTCTTTGAAATGACATAGAGGTGCAAGGTCACTCTTTGCAGATTATTACTGTTTATGGTTCACTGTAATATAATTCACCGGCAAGGGAGCTCTGGCTGTCCATTTTACAGAAAGTAACATTCGTTATGTATTTTATTAAATTAAAGAGCAAATGTCAAAAATTAATATTGGCTCTCTAAAAAAAAGTAAGTTTTGACCACTGACCAATTGTACTATCTGTTGGCTTCGCAGAGTCCAGATTTGGCAATAGAGGTAACTATTCGACAGCTTACTCATTTTCAGAAAAATACAAGTACTCCAGGGTGCTGAGATGAAACTATGGTTTTTATTACAGTTCACCTTTTCATTACTCTATATGCGGATGACTTCCCTACACTTCGACAAGTCCAGAGGTGTCGGGTCATGAATTCTGGCAGTTGGCAATAGTGGAAAGCTCCAACACGCCATAGCACAACATACATATATTGTTCAGGAGCCTTAATTAGTATGATAGAGCAGCTCTCAACAGACAAGGCTGAGGAAAAATTTAGCATCAACTTGGCAAATAACAAGTATTGTTTCAGCCAAAGCTACACCAGATGACACCCCAAAAGAAAATATTACCATAATAAACTCTAACCTATGGATGGAGAGTGCTCTGTTTTCTTGGTGTAACAGGTTAACTTTCCATTTCCAAGTGTGTGGGTGGATGCGTCTGTTTTTCATATATAAGGATGACAGTACTAGAAAACTTACAAGGAAAAAATGACCGTAGTCGGAGAGAAAGTTCTCCCGCCCCTCACCAAAGAAAGGAACCCCAAATGGAAGACTATTGTAGCTGCCAGCATCTTCGGGGCCCTTATTTCCCCAGTGAGGCTTTCCTTCTTCACAAGCAGCCACCTTCAAGTCTTCGATCCTTATGGAAAAACGGTTAAAACGCTCATGAGTGAAAACTATAACTGAACTGTTTTTTTTTTGGTTTCAGGTTTAGAGACTATAACTTACATGTACTTGTCATAGCACTGGAATTCACCAATTCCAGGGAATTGCCATCTGCCATCACCAAAGGGATGCGCGGGATACCTGCATTTGATGTTCTATGACAACTGTTCCTAGGATGTAATTTCTACGGACCTATGAACAGTAACAAGTACCTAAGTTCGCCACAAGGACCAAGACCCACGCTAATTTCTTCGATTGAATTTCCCAGTAATGGTTCAAATTTGTTCATAAAACTGATCATGAAGTCTTCATAACATTGGAGGGCAGTCCTTCCACAAAATAAAGGATGATGGTCCACTCCCAATGTCAGATAATCATCACTGGAATACCCATTCCGGTCACGATAATAAATGTCTTTGTTAAGCTGACCAATCTGGAAGGAAAAAAGAGGGATGGCACGTCAGCATCTAGAATATTGACTTTATTTTTGCAAAAAACAGCATTCTTTCAACAGTTAATTTGACGTATAAAAACATGTAATTCTTTTGCTCTCCTCTCTGATCCTACAAATCTTTGATGCAACGTGGGTGTCAGCTAGTTCAGCTGGTGAGCGTCTTGGCGACGTACCAAGAGACCTGTGATCGATTCCCGACTACGCCAAGAATTGAGGTGGGGGACATACTACCATATGTAAAGGGTGACCATAAAGAAATATGAGGAGACAAGACCTTGTTTGAGGGTAAATATCAAGACAGTTCAGTATGATCCTTGTCTAAGACATTTTGATAATATGCATAGCAATATAGCACTACCACTAGGGAAGACCATCACAGTCCAAGATGAGCCAAAATAGGCACAATAACTAATACTGACTGATATTTCAGAGACAGAAAAGATAGTATTAGATATGTAAGTGTTTTCCATACAAAAGCTGGCTCAGTTGCATGCAATCTGGATTGGACATATGCAAACATGAAAGCAAAGTCCATTGATGATGATCATGATGGGTTTTCTTCAATAAGTCAAAAAAAAAAGGATTTAGCTGTCACTGGTCGTACTAATGAACTAAACAAAGCTAAGTTTGAAACATTATTATGTGAGCAAGTGCATTCTTTTTGCTAATAATTTTGAAGGAAAAGATCTTTTTGAAACAAGTATTCTCGTTGTGTTATAGCCTGCCAGATTTATTAACTAGTTATTAACTGCTAAAAGCTTGCACACAACGGTAACTTTCCATAGACAGCTGGTTGTAATCTCTAATTCCCATCTGTTCAGTACCCTATAGTCACCCACTTGGTGTCACATAGATTTGTACAACTGGTCAGAGGTATCAAAAGAAAGGAAACAAACCTCCATGATCCACTTTGGAAGATTGACACCAAGCCCTCTTGAGGATAAACGCATGTTTGAGTGGAAACACAATGCAACTTGTAACTTCAATCCCGTCTCTGATATCAATTTAAAGAGCTCTTCATATAAGGACCAGTTATATGCAAAAGGAGATGAATCTTCTACAATTCCCCACCAAACCTCAACTGCAATTCCATGGACACCTGCCAACTTGAGTGCTTTAAGAGATATAGTTAAGGCCTTGATTCTGAAACAACAAGAGCGACATATACATTTCTGTGTCACCACCGAAATTGGAAGAAGAATGTCAATAAAATCAAACCGATATTGAAACCCGAAACATTTTGGCCCAAAAGTGAATATACACATATTAGGCATAGATTGATGCATAAATATGCTGCAAAGGTACCTACTTTCTGATCCTTGGAGTTCCAGTCATATCGACGCCAAATGAGTCAAGGGGCATCATAACATAGATAGGTACCCTTTTGTGTTTTGATGATTCATATAATGGTGATCTTGACTTCTCCCGGACATCCATGCTGCAAGATGTAGTTCATCAAGTATAAGTGCAATATTCTTACCATTCAAGTGATACTAGCCTCATATACAAAAGTTCCAAAGCATACTCGTCATCAAAAGCGAAAATTGGAATATGCGTAATCATAGTATCTCAAGAATCAAGACAAATGATAAAGAAAACCTTCAAAATTACCAATATATATGATCAATAATGCCTCGAGAAAAGGTGCCAAAAGTTAAATATTTAACCCCTAATCTACTCATTCTCTTCTTTGGCAGCACATCAATTTCATATCCTTAAGCACCATAATCTGATTAAAACATACTTCTCTCGTATTACAAAGAAAGCAGTAGACCGTGTGAGACTGTGTTCTGGGTTATCTTACAAAACAAGATTGTAACAGAATAGGCAACAACACCACCCATTAACATATAACTTGTTGCTAATATATAGAACTTTATCTCACAAGATGGTCCTTGAAGAAATCCAAGAAAAAGCAAGCCTTGATCCCGGAAAAGAAATTTAATTTGGATTCTACTACAAGGTCCATGAGCGTAGCAATTCCTTAATGCAATATGAACATAATATCAGCTAACTCAATTATTATCTACCCCGGTTTTCGCGAGAACCAAAAAATAATGAGAGAGGTATGTGGAAGAACAAACCGACCTGAGAATGCAATTGCTTCTGGGGAGAGATCGCCATCGCGAAACAGCCCTGTTCACCAGGGGGGGCGAAGAAACTGTGTTTCGCAAATTCTTCTTGAACTTTCTCTTCTCAAAGCACACTTCTCTAAGGCTGCTGGCGTAGGTGTAATAGCCTCTCTTCTCCACACATTTGCAAGCCATTCACATCAATCTGTAGATCGAAGAGGTAGATATATAGAGGGAACGGGGAAGGTGGAGACCTTCCTTCAAAAACACAGCAAATTATCCATGGCCACATTCTTTTAAGCTTTAATAATAATCCGGTTTAGTTCATTATTATCCAAAATGCCATTTGTACGAACAAAGCTTTTACTCATCGGAATCGGATGGCCCTGCTTGATCGAAACCTTTTTTTCTTTAACTTTAAAACGAACGGGAAATCAAAAATAAAAAAAAAAACAAAAAAAATCATTTAAGACATACCGTAACATTGTAGTTGATCGAAACCTTTTTTTTTACTTTAAAACGAACGGGAAATCAAAATTAAGGGGGGGAAAAACATAGAATGATCATTTACGACATATAACATTATATGCGGCCATGTGGGTGTGCACTCTACCATCTTTATTTTAATTTTAGCGTAATCACTGTTTTTTATTCGTATGCTATTATTAAATAACGGGTTGAAGTCTAATAACAAAACTGTTGGATTGTCAATCAAGAGAGAACAAGTTACAAGAGTAGAAAGGTCCAATTTTTTGAAGCACCGTCAATCTCACGGGACTAAACTTGTAAATTCAAAGCCCGTATATCTATCTTGGCAGCCTCATTAGGCGGCTCCTCTTTTGTCGCTGTTACTGAAATTTATAGTGACAATTTTTTTGTCGCTAAAAAACATTTAGCGACATTTTGTGGGTACAGCACCCCTGCTGTACAGGGGAGGATCTTGATCCGCTCCCCTAATCTACAAGGCAGCTGCGTCAGCTTATTTACTTCTCCAGACCCACCACTACCGCCGAGCCCATTACAAGCGCCACTCCGTTAGCTTCATAAGTCTAACACCGCCTCAAGCCCGTCGCTGACAGTAACACCAAACCCATCGTTGACGGCAACATCAACATCACCATAATCACCACCCACCGCCAAATCAACACCATCACCATTACCATCACCGTCA
The DNA here is from genome assembly GCA_033065855.1 of Escallonia rubra. Classification (NCBI taxonomy): domain Eukaryota; kingdom Viridiplantae; phylum Streptophyta; class Magnoliopsida; order Escalloniales; family Escalloniaceae; genus Escallonia; species Escallonia rubra. Next base: position 155,770 of record JAVXUO010003037.1, on the reverse strand, counting down.
TCACCACCTAACTCCACACACACAGCAACCGTCACTGCCGTCAAAATCACCCCCACCATGGGGTTGTGGACGGTGTTGACACTGGTGGGGGTTTGGAGTTTGGACACCGCTGGGGTTTAGCGCTGACGGTGGACAGCAATGGTGTTTTGTCCAGACAGTGCCACTACCATCAAGATCAACATGATCCAAAATTGGCGGTGGCATCGTCAGTTTGATCCTACGTTTAGGATCATTTGGCAGTGGCACCGTCAATCTAGGGTTTTGATTAGATTTGGTTGTGGCATCATCGATTTGATTTGGCTTGGCAGTGACACAGTGGCGTTAGTTTTGAGTTTGATTATGGTTAAAGCATTGATTTTGGTAGCTTCAACTGCTCCGATTAGTGTGATGGTGATGGTGGAGCTATTGATAGTGGATGTTATAGGCGTTGGCAGTGGCGGGGGTTTGGACGGGCTGGCAGTGGCGGGGGTTTGGACGATTGGTTTTTGGTGTAGAGGTAGATGACGATGGAGTTTTGGCCACAATATGGTAGGGGTCTGAACGAGGCAACAGAGAATGCCAAGCTAAATTATGGACCAGAATTATTATTTGCCAAAATAGTTAAAGACATACCTAAAAAATGGAATTTGGCCGTCAATCGATGAATGCAGCACGTAATTGAAACAGTTGGTGAATTACGTTAAAATTGAAATAGTAAGGTGAAACATGCAATCACCCTTAAATATATGATTTTATGTGCAAATGAACTAAAAAGAATAGCAGGTAATGTCTATCTCTCTCCAATTTATGCATTTTGCGCTCCCATTAGTAGAGTATTGTGTTTTCTTTTGCCTTGTAAATCATCAACAGTTAAGTACGTTGTTTTCAACGATATTTGATAAGTTTAAGGAATACTGAATATTAAGAGGTCAACTTGTTCGTAACGATGTCATATTCCACTCTAAACTCTTTAGTAACATCACCTTGTGTTAAGTAAGAATGTAAATCAATCTCTCACCGATTACCTGCAATAGAGACGAAAAATCTCTTTAATAACAAGTAAACTTTGGTTTAAAGGTAAGAGTTGAAAGGAGATAAAATCCGAAAGTACAAGTAAGGTGCATTGCCTTTCACACTACTTGTGCCACTTGAAATGTCAAAATGTCACCAAAAATAATAATTTCTTCGTGTAAAGTACAATAATATAATAATTTAATAGTAATAGTTACGACATGCGTAACTGATCGGTAGAATATAACGAGATAAAGAGATTCTCAAACAACAAAGAGTCAGAGAATTTATTATCATCTCATCTCATCCGCTAGTCACACCACGTCATATTTATCATTTAAAAAAGATATTATCTTCAAGAAAGTAAAATGCACCCGAAACGAAACAAAGACATAGAGCTGACAGTTAAAAGTGAGGTCAAATGTGCATCAATGCCGGATTGAAACTCCAATTAGATGGTAGTGTTGATTGATTGAATGAAGTATAATGATTGTGTTCAACGTGGAGTAGTTATCCAGAATGGATAAGAAGGGGCAGCAGCAAGCATCTGGTATGATTCCACGGCCCCTCGATGAGTACTTGTTGCTGTTTTTAAGCAGGAACCTGCATTATTGCTCGAATCCTTGTCGGCCCCCTTGGCCTGAATATTCGAAGTGTGTGCACCTCAGTCCCACTCCCCTTTGAACCTCCCTCGATAGTTGCAGGCAGGCAACATCAGTAGGTAACATGAGAACAAAGAAAGGGCTCATCAGCAGTCACCTTTCCTCTCTGATGCCTCATTATTTGTTATACATTTGGCATTCTAGTAACTTGATTGTGCCCATGTCTGGTCCAATGGATAGGCAAATTAATGAGTGCAACCCCATCAATACTATGAGGCCATAAAAGTGCCTAATAATATATTTTTTGTGAAATGCTATAAAAGGAAATGTCTCCTCGTTGAAAAAAATATATATAGAGGGAAGACTCGTCCCTCAACCTTTTGTATTTTTCTCCATAACCAGCTCAATTGAGATAGAATGACCTTTGGGCGGAGATTTTTCGTCCATAGGTAATATGTGTGTGTGTGTGTGTGTATATATATATATATGTTCATGCAAACGCGTATCGGGTAAGTCTTGACTACCTTTACAAATATTTCAGTGAACATTCATGAATCGTAAAGCACTTTTTTTCACGGGGAGTATTTTGTTGAGGCAGACATGTTTAGTAACTTAATTTTACTTTGGATAAGCGACAATAAAAGTGTTGGACACGAGGGAAAGCTTTGATGGTGGGTGAATAGCTATTCTGGTAAGTCTCGAATACCTTTCAGAATGTTTTAGCAAATGTTTTAGCACTTTCTTCATAGTGAATATTTTGTTAAGGTACACGTGTGCAATTACTTAATCACACATCAAGTAAATATGAATGAAATTAGACTCCTTTGTTATACCTCTAACATAGTACCAGAGCCCATGGCGTCCACTTTGATCATTGCACTTGTGTCATTGACTCTTGGAATAATAAATTTTGCAGAGCAGAAAGAGGGGAAGCTTCGATGGTGAGAGAGGATTCACATGTCGGTACATGTAAAGTTAATTAATCTCACATCTAGTAAGTGTGAATGGACACTTTGCTCCCTACTATTTTCCTAACATACATTAGTAGCATCTTAGAATAAATTTGTCCAATCGCTTCAAAACACATAAACTAAACTTTTAAGTAAGGTGTGGTGGTACTCCAAATCGCAAAAGCACTTCTTTTCGGATGAGTTTTAATCCACCACAATCAAGTAACATGCTTGACGCAGTTTGTGGATGACCAAATTCAATTTCAATAAATCTTTCCTATTTTTAAGGTTGAGTTCTTATTGAATATGTGAATATAATGACATAAATAAATAAGAGCACACGAATCGTAAAAAAAAAAATTAAAAGAGCGCATACAAACATAACGAAAAGAATGAATTTATTTATCAAACTAGAACTCATACAAGATAACTAGCTATGATAAGCATAATGGACCAAAAAAATCAAGAGCTCCTACTACGCCGTATCAAAAATAAAGAAATAAATAAAATATCCGTATCTAGATGGCCAAAGCGGCCCAAAGAGCCAGCCCAGACAGAAGAAGCCCAGCCTCGTACTTAGAGTTCGAACCCGATTCGTCAGCCGCCGGACCCGGTGCAGCCTCCGGAGATAAACTCGCCGGCGTCGGACTAGGCGGCGACGGGAACATATCCGGTGACTCCGCCGGCGTCGCCGAGGAGGAAGGAATGCCTGCAGGTCCCGCCGGAGTCGCAGCAGTAGCAGGAACCTCCGCCGGAGACGACGCCGGGGTGCTCACCGGCGTTTTAGCAGACGGAGAAGGAGTCGCCGGAGATGGAAGCGGAGAAGTCTCACTGGACGGTGGAGTGGCCGCCGGAGTAACAGCGGAGGGCGGGGTAGCAGCCGGAGACTGCGCCGGGGAAGCAGATGGGCTGGTCGACGGAGAAACCGGCACTGCCGGTGAAACCGACGGAGTGGCCGCCGCAGGCGGCGTAGCAGCCGGAGACTTCGAAGGGGATGCGTGAGGGCTCGCCGGAGTAGCGGACGGAGGAACTGACGGCGCCGTAGAACTCGCCGGGGGAGACCCATTTCCGGACTTTGGTGCTGGAGCAGGCGCATTGGTGCCCTGTGCCGCCGTCCCGGAATACGAGACGCATATAACCAGAAGAGCAATGGCGAGGAATCTACACATCTTTAAGCTTCAAACGGGGAACTGTGGCCTGACTGAGGGGAGATGGAGCTCCGGTGATCGGCTTTAATGGAGGTGGCGAAAAAAAAATGTGTGTGTATAATGATTCACCGATGATTGATGTCCGATGAAGAAGGAAGGGATGGATGGGATATATAGAAGAGTCTGAAAGTAAACGTTGTGTATGGGGGATCTTTGAACGCAATGTGACCGTTGGAATTTGTGGGGATAGCAGTGACTGGCTGTAGGCGGTAATGTAGCCGTTACTTGAAAGTACTTGACTGGTTGATACGGTTCTGTTTACATTGCAAAGGACAAAATTGTTGATGCGATTCGTCCCCTCCGCTATATGTGAATTAACAGGGGTCTCCACTAATAATAGATGCTAACGGTAGTTTGAAACCAATTCTCGTAAGATTTGGATTTCAGATTTTGAATTGGATTTGAAATTCAATTCATTTTTTTTTGTTTGGAACGAAAGAGAATTTAAATCACGAAATTCCAATTTTATGTCTGGAGAACAGAGAAAATGAAAAAATGATAAATTTTTAGATAATTATATCATTGACTTACGATGAAAAATAAATTACGGTAAGTGGTTTCAAGTGTGCTAGTGCTACCACATGCTGGTGGTGGTGCAGCACTGTACGGGGTGGCAACATTGACGGTAGAAGTTGTGGGGTGGTCAAGTGATGATAATGGTAGTAGTTGTGGTATTGAGGTGTAACTGGTGGTCGTCAACTGACGCCAATAGTGATGCCGGTGGCAGTAGTGGTGGCGGTGGTGGCAATGGTGGTGGCGGCGACGGTGACAGTAGTGATGTCGGTAGCAGTGATGGTGGTGGTGGCGGCAGTAATGATGGTGGTGGTGACAGCGGCAGTAGTGGCGGTAGTAACGGTGGTGGCAGTAGTGGTGGTGACATTATTGGTGGATATGGTGGTTGTGGCGGTGACAGTGGTGGTGGTTGTAGTGGCAGTGGTGGTGGCAATAGTGGTGGTGGCGGTGGCAGTAGTGATGGCGACGGTGGTAGTTATGGCAGTACTGGCGGTGGTGGTGGCAATGGTGGTGGCAGCCAATGGTGGCGACGGTGGTGGTGGTGGCGATAGTGTTTCGGTGGTTGTGGCGGCAGCGACAGTGGTAGTGATGGCGGTGGTGGTGGTGGCAGTGGTGGTAGCAACGACGGTGGTGGTGGCAACAGTAGTGGTGCCGGTGGTGGTGGTGATGGCAGTAGTGGTGCCGGTGGTGGTAGTAAAAGTGGTGTGGCGGTAGAGGCAATGAAGATGGTGGTGGTTGGTTCATTGTTGGAGATATCCAGAAAAAGGGTAAGATAGATAAATAATTATTTTTAATTCAAGTAAATCGAAATCCCATGAAATTCGATAATTTTCATCGGATTTCACACTATAGAAACAAATTCAGTCAAATCCCATAAAATCCAATTCCAATTCCTTTTTTTAATGTTCCAACAACAAAAATTGAGAATTTGAAATAAAATTCAATCAATTCCATGGTTTCAAGCACACTCTAAATATTTTTTCGCTCAAGAAAATTGTGTACGTTTATCATAACTGATTTTGTAAATTGACACACATACCATTGTTATTACAAAATAATTTGAATGAAATAATAGTGCCTCTCCCCATCATTCTCTAATTCGCGACTACTCTTGCACACTCTTTTTCCCTCTTTATTCTCCATATTTATCACTACTAGGATTGCCTATGAACTCTATGTCCTCTCTCTGTCTCCGTGTCTTTTATCTCTCATCCTCCACCATAGTTATTGTGTTTGAGGCACTCCATTTGTAGTTCTATAGAACCATCGGCTCTATCCTTCAGCCACCTCCACTGCCGATTTCTCGCATCTCTGCCTTATATATGAATCGAAGAACAAATAAACCCTAACTTCACAACCCTAAATATATTTCATACTATATACATTATTTTGACTTTGAAACCCAAATCAAAATCCTTCTACTTTCCATTCCATTAAAACAACCATCGTGGCCTCTTTTTGACAACTATCCCATGTAAAGATGACAACAGCAAGGATTAATCTTGAAAAACTTTTGATTTTCCGATTTAATCTTTGTTTTTACTATAAAAAAAATTCCCTCCTATACTGAGAAACAATAAATTTTAAACCACTTGATCTCACATATTGATTCTGCCCTGGTTGGATGGATTTGAGATTTTCATGGTCAATGACACGTCGGAGTTGTTTGATTTGAGATTTTCATGATTGGTGATTGTTACGTGTTATGTGTATTGCTAGACCATCATGACTACACACTTTTCACCACTATTGGGTCCCATTTTTCTGATACATCAACGAGATTTAACAATTAAAGTTCAACGCTACCAAGACAGTCAACCTAAGGCACACACTCAATTCACATGTCGCGCCTCTGACCCAAAAAATACTCCTAGTGTCAAAATCGACGCCACGTGTTGGGCGTCTGACACATAAATAGTTTAAGTGTTGGAGTCGATGGTACACCTTCACCTGAAGGCGATACCTTCGGCCTTCCCCTTAAAAGTTCGGCCCAAGAAACCCCCGCCCCTTCCCCCGGAGCTCCCTCTCTTTTGGGGACTCACTTGCTTCACCTAGGGGCTCTCTTGCCTCACCCTTTGTTCCCCCTTTCCTTTAGAAGCTCCATGCTCCGATATGCCCGACCGAGCCTGAGTAGTGTCTCCGCATCATGTGCCCCCGACACCTATCTTTATAAAACAGTTATTTTGCCTGAGTGCCGCGATGCCCGTCCTTGCCCAAGCGCCCTCTCCGCTTTACATGCCCCCTGCAAGACGCCCATCTCCGTCACACCATCGCCGCGCCAGAGCATCATCTCTGCGTAATAGGCCCTCAACACGACGTCGACTCTATAACACTCGTCAACACACCTGAGCACCATAATGCCCGATCTCGCCATAGCGCCATCTCCGATTCACGTGCCATCAACACGACCCTTGTCTCTATAACACTCATCATTGCGCTCAAGCATCGACTCTGTGTCATGTGCCTCTGGCACGATGCCTGTCTCAGTAGCACATATTGTCATGCCTAAGAATCATCTCATTCTATACATGCCTCAGGCACTCCTTACCTCTATCTCGCCTATACGCTGATGCCATGTCATGTGCCCCTGTATAACAGGGAGTCGTCGCAAACCTGCACTGTCTATGTTAATCATTTTATCAACATCGTACACATCCAATCATGCCCATGCGTCGAGCCACTTATACAGTCGCACCTCCAACACTCTATCATACTTACGCTCCGATGTTGGTCCATCCTTCTACCACACCATGTGTACCTTGCCTTCGTTGTAGAACATGCTTTTAACCCAATCTCTTTGATATGCAACATTCTTCAAGGTAGGCGGCTCTCCAGAACACTACCTTAGGGAGCTTCAAGTGCTTTGGCACGAGGCTCCCCTTTCGCTAGGTAGCTAACTTCTCCAACCGCGGTAGCCATATTAGAATAACAGAGGTCCAAGCGTGCATAGACAAGATGAGATATCAACAAGCTGCTACCAAAGTTAGGTACTGTCTATACATCATCCGCGCTTGCTTGGACTAAGCCTGTCCCCAAAAAGATTTCTAGCCACCTTAATCACAATTCCATACTCCATCCTTTCGCTAACTATTCCACCATGTCTTTTATTATTGTGGTTGAATCTTATCAAGGTAGCAAGATCGAAGACGTCCTGCCTTTAACTTTCACTTCGCATTACTTTGAATCTCGCTTTGACTTGCATTTGAGAGTCTAACTCATTGAATCTATGATATTTAAACTAATTGCTAAGAATCACAGTGTTCCCACTATACAACACATCATGTATTTCCTTTGAGATAAGCAGTAGCTTTCAATAACTAATGCATGAACATGTATGACTTTATTTTCCTGCGAGTGTACTAAACAGATTGAAAATCTTTGAATAACTAGGGCCGCAATAAACTTAAGTATTTTGAAAAAGACTCGTGGATTGGCTTAATTACAGTCCAGTTGAACTAAAGTGCGGTGCATTACATCTCATTAGTAGCTGCTAAGCTAGCCAAGCTCGATACTTGGTTTAAGCTATGTTCCACAAACGTGCTGAGCTTCAGCGCTATAAAAGGTCGTTTCTGAGCAAGCATATGACGGGGTCACAAGGCCGACAAATAAAAACGTGAAAAAATATCTTAGGTAGCGTTTGAAATCACTTTCAGTTTTGGTTTTCTGTTTTCAAAAAAATAAAAACAAATAAGTGTTTGATTATCCAATTTTTTATTGTTCACAACCTATTCTGGACCGCACCCCGGGGTCCGCTAAACGATCCCAGTGGCGCGACACGTCACCCATTTGGCGGTCAACATCGCTCAACAAGATTGCTCGGCAAAGTACTCCGCGCCACGAACCACCGGACGGCGATCGAAAGTGTGCTCCCCCCAAGGGGGTCGGCCATCCAAGGGGGTCGGCCACCCAAGGGGGTCGGCCACCCCAAGGGGGTCGGCCTCCATTGCCCTGCGAAGGGGGGAACTTGCCGAGTGGCACTGACTTCTCGCTCCAAACAACACTCACCCGCTATCTTCAGTAGCGCGACGCTCTGTCGCCCACTTAATCAAACTGACGGGGCTCCGGCCCTCGCGGCGGGACGGGCTCGCAACCATGAAGCCCTCGCCGGCTCAATCAAACTAACGGGGCTCCGGCCCTCGCGGTGGGACGGGCTCGCAACCATGAAGCCCTCGCCGGCTCAATCAAATCGACGGGCTCCGGCCCTCGCAGGCACAATCAACCGGGGGCTCCGGCCCTCGCCAGCACAATCAACCGACGGGCTCCGGCCATCGCGGGCACACTCAACCGGGGGCTCCGGCCCTCGCCAGCATAATCAACCGACGGGCTCCGGCCCTCGCGGGCACAATCAACCGGAGGCTCCGGCCTTCGCAACAAGGATGGGCTTACAACCCTAAGGCCATCGCCGGCACAATCACCCGACGGACTCACGGGGGGCTCCGCTCGTAGTGCTTCGGCACGAGGACCCCTCGCCACGGACCCTAAGCATAGCATGTGCGCTCATGTTATCATTGATCATCGACACCACCAGGGCAATGAACCGCGAGTCCCTCCGGGACGGGAGCAGGTCCTCGGAGGGCATCGTGGCCGGCACGCCTAGCAGTTGGCTGCAGGGGCAACCCTCACCGCTGCCAGGATCTCGGCGCGTCTCTTGACGCATCTCGTGGGATTCAGCAAGGGCTTGGACTGGAGGCTGGGGCAACGGGCTGCTCTGACCATGCTACCGCAGTGTGGTCAGTCTCCTCAGACAGGCAGAGGGACGCTGCAAGGGCAGGGCGGCATGAACTCGGGGGCCGGCATATCCGACGAACGATCAATACCGCAGGACCCCCTACGGCGATGTGTCACTCCCGGAGGACGACACGTGTCGGCTGATGACACGCGCATATTTGGGCCTATATATAGTGGATTCTGGAGCTTATTCAAGGACGACTCCCTCATTTCCACATTTCACTTTCTCTCTCTAAAACCCATTCTCTCTGGAGTTCTAGTGAGAGAAACACATTTGGACCCCTGACATCGGACTCTTGACGCTGCACCCTCGCTACGGACTGTCGACCGCTGGCCCTGTTCGTCGTCACCCTGCCTGCGCGGCGCTGCCAGCCCTCGCGATCTGTCTGGGGAGCCTTGCTCTCAGCCCTTACTCCATCCTTGCTGTCTCCCACTTTGTCTACTTGGAAGCCAACGCAGACTGCATCCTTTGTGGCACCTCACGTGGCATGCGAACCATCTTTCATCGGCAACATTTGGCGACTCCGCTGGGGAGGTGAGCATCGTGTTGCAGTCTGCCACACCTGAACGACCATGCCCGTACAAGGGAGAGCTACCAGGTCAACCAGCCAAGGCCTCAACCCCACTATCCGAGAGGAGCGTCGCCTTGACGACCAAGAGGGGACTAGCGATACACGCCTCCAAGATCCTCCCACACCTGACGTGCAAGTTGCAGTCAATGCGGCCATCCAGCAGTTCACTCCCACCATAGCCAGCCTACAAGACTCACAGACCACTCTCATCGCCGCCATTATGGAAATGCAAAGATCTATACAGGCGTTGGCCTCGCAACAACCCAGTGCACCAATCCGACCTTCAGGACCTGGGTTGGCTTCTGACGCCGCTCAGGCCACAGTGTCGCGACCACCGCCGCCTCGATCATCCAGACCCTTGGCGATAGGACTCGCGGCATCTTCACCACCTATAGCTGATACACCGCATCCCGTGATGCCGTCACACAGACCGCAAGCAGACCTCGGACCAGTATTGCAACAAGTCCTCCCTGTTGTTGCACCTCAACATGTGCCAGCCAGAAGCTCTTCCAAAACCCACGAATCCATTGAGATGGAACCTAACCCCTACCCAACGGAGCAACATCAAACAATCGGTCAACTGGTGGATATGTCTCGCCCACCCAACCATACCACCATACACTTGCCATTATCAGCACCTGCCGTATATCACCCTTCAGTTGTTCCTGCTCATCAAGTTACCCCGTCAGGGGGCTCGGGGGCTCGCGGTGCCCTAGCCAGCCACCAACCCTTTGTTGGCCATGAAGAACCATCGTCCTACTATGTCTCCAAGTCAGACTTCGACGCACTCCTCCACCGACTGTCACAGAATTCTGCACTCGACTCATCGGCCCAACTGACAGGCCATGCGCCATATGCCAACGACATAGCCATCACACCATACCCACTCAAATACAAGCAACCCGCATTTGCGCTCTTTAACGGACGCGAGGGCAACGCCCGTGAACACCTAACAAGATTTGTCGGCTCATTAGAGCAATATGGCCCGGGCGACACTTTGAAGCTTCGGGAATTTCACAAGTCCTTGACTGGCCTTGCCTACTCTTGGTACCACAAGATCCCTGACGGCACTATCCACTCCTGGTCTGACATGGTTCAGCTCTTCCATGACAAGTTTCACTATGAGACGGAACGTGTGACCATCGTTGACATTGCCGGAATCCGTCAAAACCCCGGGGAGGACCTCAATGCCTATGTTACGCGATTTCATCACAAGTGCTTGGAGTGCACTGACTTCAGTAAAGATGAGACCCTTGTCCCCATTTGTATCAAGAACATGAAAGACACCTACAGGGTCTACCTCGAAAACCTCCAACTTCGGTCTTGGGGACATCTCAAAGAAGCCGCACGACGCACATATGACTCAGTCGGTCCGTCAAAGACCCCGAAGCCCCAAACTCAGTTCGTCTCGGCCGTGACAATAGCAGCAACCAGTAACGACGACACCAACCGCAAGCGTCAGTCCCAAAGAAGGGATGAACGCCCTGACAAGAGAGGGCAGCCGACACCTGCCCCAGAATACCCGTGTGACTTGAAGACTGTCAGTGATCTCCTCGAGACATGGATCGACGACAATGCCATAACCCTGCCCAATGTCGACAATGAACCTACCCCGGAAGACTTAGCCCGTCCCAACTACTGCCCATATCACCGGAAGGTCGGTCACGGTCTCAAGTGGTGTAGGGGCCTCAAGTTCGTCTTCGCAGACAAGATTGCATGTGGCGAACTCAAGCTCTAAGTCCGGAACATGTGAACCAACCACCCAAGTCCTAGCCTGCCCTAAGTGCATTTTCTACACTTGTATTTTTTTTTTTCCGTCATTTCGCCACTTTTTATGTACTCAATCCCCATGTACCCCCGCATATCGCCTACTTTTGTTATCAATGAAGTTGCATTTCCCATACTTAGAGAATTTTCATGCTATATTGCTCTTGCACAAGTCTTCTGGCACCACCTTTGATGCCATCACCCAGTCCCTTGGGGGCTTCACCACTCCCTAACCCCTTCTGCCTCACATTGCAGCAACTTGGTACGTGGTGCGCGGGGTGGCTCGAGCCACGCTAGCTATCGCCTATGTGACTTAGTCGGTCGTCCATACCTGCCCGCCGTCCTAAGTCCCCCCTCCCTCTCATCTCAACCCCTCGTGGTCGTGATCGCGGTCACATCGCCTCCTCATGCCCTTTTCCTCTCACTTTTCCAGACTTAGAAAAATTTCTTCGTTTTTCGCGGTCGGGTCACCACCCCCGCGACTTCACTCCGCTCCCTCTTCCCTTCTCCAGACTTAGAAAAAAATTTCTCCATTTTTCGCGGACGGGTCACCACCCCCGCGACTTCACTCCGCTCCCTCTTCACTTTTCCAGACTTAGAAAAATTTCTTCGTTTTTCGCGGTCGGGTCACCACCCCCGCGACTTCACTCCACTCCCTCTTCACTTTTCCAGACTTAGAAAAATTTCTTCGTTTTTCGCGGTCGAGTCACCACCCCCGCGACTTCATTCGGCTCCCTCTCCACTTCTTAACACTTAGAAAATTTTCTTCATTTTTCGCGATCGCGTCATCACCCCTCACGGCTCCCCTCGGCACCCTTGCCCCAGCTCAACACTTAGCAAGGTCCTCAACACTTAAAAAAAAAAAATTTCTCAACACTTAGATTTTTTTCGAACCTCCCTCGCACCCTGCATGCTTGTGGTCGAGTCATCACCCTCATCCTCATTCTACACTTAGAAAAATTTTCACAAAATTTTTCACCCTTTGGTGCTCTTTCCAACACTTAGATTTTTTTTCCAAAAAACTTTCGTCACTCTCCAACCTCCCCCTCCCTTTCACTTCAAACTTATTCTTCATCAAGTTCTTTCATCCCCTCTCATGCTCCTTTTATAGGCTCCCACAAAAAAAAAAAATATTTCGCACTTCTTTTTCATTTGCTAAGTCCAAACAGCAAATGAAGAATGGGCCGAACCCTACCCACGAGGGCCCCGACCCGCGCCCGGCCCGCCCAGTTTTCCCTCTCTTCCATCAGTCTCCAGCGGGTCAGCCCATATGCCCGTTTACCCGACCGCTCCGACCCGTTTCCCAGCAACCCTAACCCGCACAAAACCCTAATCTTTTCTCTCTCTTTCCATGCGCCGCAGCACACCATGCGCCGACACTAGCCACCTACGGCCTCCTTGCCGCGCCTGCTCACCGCCGCCCGACCCTCCCCTGGTGTCGCCTTCCCTCCACCGCCGACCTCCTCTATCCCCCGACTCCGGCCGGCCGAAGCAGCCCCGCCGCGCCGAGCTTCCCGCTTTCTTCTTCCTTCTTCCCAAAAACTTCAAGACCGCCGACCCACCACCGCCGCACCCTCTGCCATCCCGACCCCCTCATCCCCGCCGACCCCCCTCGGCCTCTCTCTCCCTCTTCCCTAATCCCGCAAGCCCCCACGACGCCATGGCAGGCCATTGCCTCCGCCGCCCCTCTTCCCCTTCGTTTTTTTTTCTTCTTCTTGCTTCGGCCACTCTCCCCGCGACCCCCCTGGCCGACCCAACTCCCGCCGACCCCCCCTGCTATCCCGACCCCCCTGGCCGACCCCCCCCTCGGCCCCTCTCTCTCCCTCTTCTCCAACCCCGTAAGCCCGCCGTCGCACGGCCGAAGGCGCTGCGCCGCCGACCCCCACCACCCCGCTGACCCCATGGCCGACCCACCCACCTTAGGCCACCCTCACTCAAGGCCACCCTCTCGGCCACTCTCTTCGGCACTTACCCATCGCACCAACACCACCATCTTCACAGCCACGTCCACTCGTGACGGCCGAACAACATCGCGACGTTCGTCGCCCATCGCCCGGGCAACGTCTTCGCGACGTTCGTCGCCCATCGCCCGGGCAACGTCTTCGCGACCTTCGTCGTCAGCGCTCATGCACTCTCATCGCGACGTTCGTCGCCCATCGCCCGAGCAACGTCTTCGCGACCTTCGTCGCCCGTCGCCCGGGCGCCGTCTTCGCGACCCTCGTCGCCAGCGCTCATGCACTCTCTCCGCGACGCTCGTCGCCTATCGCCCGGGCAACGTCTTCGCGACCTTCGTCGCCCGTCGCCCGGGCGCCGTCTTCGCGACCCTCGTCGCCAGCGCTCATGCACTCTCTCTGCAACGCTCGTCGCCTATCGCCCGGGCAACGTCTTCGCAACCTTCGTCGCCTGGGCGCCGTCTTCGCGACCCTCGTCGCCAGCGCCTATGCGCCCTATCCGCGACGCTCGTCGCCTATCGCCCGGGAAACATCTTCGCGACCTTTGTCGCCCGCACACCATCTCTCCGACCTTCGTCGCCATCTTCGCGACATTCGTCGCCCGCGCCCGCACGCCAATTTTGCGCCTCTCGTCGCCAGTGCACCATCTCCGCGACTCTCGTCGCCTATCACCCGGGCAACGTCTCCGCGACCTTCGTCGCCCGCGTTCGCGCGCCAGCTCTGCGACTCTCGTCGCCCGCACACCATCTCTGCGACCTTCGTCGCCATCTCCGCGACATTCGTCGCCCGCGTCCGCGCGCCAGCTGTGCGACCCTCGTCGCCAGCACATCATCTCCGCGACTCTCGTCGCCAGTGCACCATCTCAACGACCTTCGTCATCGCGCCCGCGCGCTATCTTCGCGACCTTCGTCGCCAGCGCACCAGATCCGCGACTCTCGTCGCCAGCGCACAATCTCCGCGACTCTCGTCACCCGCGCACCATCTCCGTGACCTTCGTCGCCCGTATGACACCTCCGCGACTCTCGTCGCCCTTGCGCCATCTCCGTGACCTTCGTCGCCGGCGCCCGCGCACCGCACTCTCACACGTCGTAATGCTCATACGCCGCGCCACTGATACATCCATCCCACTGTCTCTCTCTCACCCTACGTGCCCCAGGCACCAAGTATCATCCCGCGACACTCGTCGCCGCTCTCATGCCCCATTCTCATGATAAGTGCCCCCGGCACCAAGTCTCGTACCGCGACACTCGTCGCCGCTCTCATGCACCATTCTCATCATATGTGCCCCCGGCACCAAGTATCGTCTCGCGACACTCGTCGCCGCTCTCATGCACCGTTCTCGTGATATGTGCCTCAGCACTAAGTATTGTCTCGCGACGGTAGTCGCCGCACCCGTGCGCCACAATCATGTTACATGCCCAACGGGCACCACACTCATTCACCACACCATGCGCACCTTGCCTTGGTCATGGAACATGCTTCAACCCACTCTCCGGAGTGTGCAACATCCCGCGGGAATAGACGACTCTTCCGGGACACATCTTTTCAACTCTCTTCCCGCCAAGTAGACGGCTCCTCCGGGATGCTACTTTGACGCGCCCTGAGTGCTCCGGCACTAGGACCCATCACGGCGGGACGGGCTCATAACCTTAAAGCCCTCGCCGGCACAATCAACCGGGGGCTCCGGCCCTCGCCAAAGCGACGGGGCTCCGGCCCTCGCATCCGGGATGGGCTCACAACCTTATAGCCATCGCCGTCTCAATCAAAGCGACGTGGCTCCGGCCCTCGCATTCGGGATGGGCTCACAACCTTATAGCCATCGCCGTCTCAATCAAAGCGACGGGGCTCCGGCCCTCGCATCCGGGATGGGCTCACAACCTTATAGCCATCGCCGTCTCAATCAAAGCGACGGGGCTCCGGCCCTCGCATCCGGGATGGGCTCACAACCTTATAGCCATCGCCGTCTCAATCAAAGCGACGGGGCTCTGGCCCTCGCATCCGGGAGGGGCTCTCAACCTTATAGCTCCGGCCCTCGCATCCGGGATGGGCTCTTAACCTTATAGCCATCGCCGTCTCAATCAAAGCGACGGGGCTCCGGCCCTCGCATCCGGGATGGGCTCTTAACCTTATAGCCATCGCCGTCTCAATCAACGCGACGGGGCTCCGGCCTTCCCATCCGGGATGGGCTCTTAACCTTATAGCCATCGCCGTCTCAATCAAAGCGACGGGGCTCCGGCCCTCGCATTCGGGATCGGCTCACAACCTTATAGCCATCGCCGGCACAATCAACCGGGGGCTCCGGCCCGCACAGCGGGCTCTATGTACTGAGCGACGACCGTGCCGAGTGCATCCAACATCATTTATGCGTGCGGCGCCCGCTCGGGTTGCCCCTCTGCGTACCCCGCACGCAGAGGGCCTATGTTCACAACCTATTCTGGACCGCACCCCGGGGTCCGCTAAACGATCCCAGTGGCGTGACACGTCACCCATTTGGCGGTCAACATCGCTCAACATCATTGCTCAGTCAAAGTGCTCCGCGCCACGAACAACCGGACGACGATCGAAAGTGTGCTCCCTCCAAGAGGGTCGGCCACATCCAAGGGGGTCGGCCACCCAAGGGGCTCGGCCACCCCAAGGGGGTCGGCCACCCAAGGGGGTCGGCCACCCCAAGGGGGTCGGCCTCCATTGCCCTGCGAAGGGGGGAACTTGCCGAGTGGCACTGACTTCTCGCTCCAAACAACACTCATCTGCTATCTTCAGTAGCACGACGCTCTGTCGCCGGCTTAATCAAACTGACGGGGCTCTGGCCCTCGCGGCGGGACAGGCTCGCAACCATGAAGCCCTCGCCGGCTCAATCAAACTGACGGGGCTCCGGCCCTCACGGCAAGACGGGCTCGCAACCATGAAGCCCTCGCCGGCTCAATCAAACCGACGGGCTCCGGCCCTCGCAGGCACAATCAACCGGGGGCTCCGGCCCTCGCCAGCACAATCAACCGACGGGCGCCGGCCATCGCGGGCACACTCAACCGGGGGCTCCGGCCCTCGCCCGCATAACCAACCCACGGCCCCCCGCCCCCGCGGGCCCCATCAACCGGAGGCTCCGGCCTTCGCAACAAGGATGGGCCTACAACCCTAACACCATCGCCGGCACAATCACCCGACGGACTCACCAGGGGCTCCGCTCGTAGTGCTCCGGCACGAGGACCCCTCGCCACGGACCCTAAGCATAGCATGTGCGCTCATGTTATCATTGATCATCGACACCACCAGGGCAATGAACCGCGAGTCCCTCCGGGACGGGAGCAGGTCCTCGGAGGGCATCGTGGCCGGCACGCCTAGCAGTTGGCTGCAGGGGCAACCCTCACCGCTGTCAGGATCTCTGCGCGTCTCATGACGCATCTCGTGGGATTCAGCAAGGGCTTGGACTGGAGGCTGGGGCAACGGGCTGCTCTGACCATGCTACCGCAGTGTGGTCAGTCTCCTCAGACAGGCAGAGGGACGCTGCAAGGGCAGGGCAGCATGAACTCGGGGGCCGGCATATCCGACGAACGATCAATACCGCAGGACCTCCTACGACGACGTGTCACTCCCGGAGGACGACACGTGTCGGCTGATGACACGCGCATATTTGGGCCTATATATAGTGGATTCTGGAGCTTATTCAAGGACGACTCCCTCATTTCCACATTTCACTTTCTCTCTCTAAAACCCATTCTCTCTGGAGTTCTAGTGAGAGAAACACATTTGGACCCCTGACATCGGACTCTTGACGCTGCACCCCCGCTACGGACTTTCGACTGCTGGTCCTGTTCGTCGTCACCCTGCCTGCGCGGCGCTGCCAGCCCTCGCGATCTGTCTGGGGAGCCTTGCTCTCAGCCCTTACTCCATCCTTGCTGTCTCCCACTTTGTCTACTTGGAAGCCAACGCAGACTGCATCCTTTGTGGCACCTCACGTGGCATGCGAACCATCTTTCAGCGGCAACATTTATTTTGCGCTTTTTTTATATTGGGTGTTTGATTACTCAATTTTTATTTTTGAGTTTTTTCTTTGGTGGTGATTTGTGGTGGCGGTGGTAGGCGGAGTGGCCTGAGGCGGTCGTTGGTGGTTGCTGCCGGTGGCCGGCGGTGGGAGAGGGGTGGTGGTCTCAAAATAAAAATAAAAATCAAAACTGAAAACTCCTAAATGAGAGTTTTCAAAAACATCCATGTTTTAAAAACTGAAGAAAAAAAAAACGAAAACTGTATGTCTAACGCATTTTTTTCTCCAATTTACAAAACTGAAAAAAAAACTGACAACGAAAAGGAAATCAAACAGACCCTTAATTCCTCTAAGCCCCAATCAGATATAACTTTTCTGTACCAATGTCTCCTTAAGCACTAAAACTATATTTTACCCATTTACTTTAGGTTTGGAGAAAAGTTGGTTAAATCTAATTAAGTAAGACAAGCTCTACAACGACCGCGAGCTTGAGCGTGATCTACTTGTTAAGAGTTGAAACATGCCAATCATAATATTTGTTTTTTTTCTTCTTATTCAACGAACACACGATTAAATTTGTTGTAATGAGCTGCACTTGAGACACAATAAAAATCGAACCATCCATTCGAATCGAGACCTCAACCAATTTGCATCTCAAGTATGATAAAAATACATACAGTTTGGTTTCTACCACAGTTTGATAGTCATATGGTTTTAACATGAACCTTAACCATATTTTAATGTGAATTATGTTCCTAGTGTGTATACGGGTCGAGACATCAACCAATTTTATTTGTTCTGTTACGGAAACCGTTTGATGCAACAGTTTTGTGACATCAGATGTCTCTTTGTAACTTTTTAGTTTCAGAGAACCTTTTTTGCAACTCGGTCAAATCACAAGAATATTTTATACAATATTTTCAAATTTAATACTAATTAATTTTGACGAATTTACTTCCGATAAGTTCTAAATTAAACACTATTCCCCCTTATCTCTTCCCCTTGTGAGACTTTCTTCTTAATGCCAAAACTTAGTCAAGTTTGTATCATCATCACCGGTAGTAAAAGGTCAAAAGTTGTGAGCCCCAACCTCACAAGTCACACAACACTCACTAGGGGATTGCCGTGGCTTAAACTTTTTTTTTTTTCATTTTTCTTGTCCAAGTTGGTCACTCAGGCGTAACACTAACCAAAAACCAAACAAAACAAACCTGATGTATCAACGTAGCGACAAGGCAGTGTGCATTACGCACACGCAACACCTCACAAATCAATAAAACATGCCCACGCACCCACCCACGCCACACACACACGCACGTGCACAACGAGATAGCCATCATTTTTCTCAAATCTCCGAAACTTTCCAGATTAGGGTTTGCACGAACCTTCTTACTCCATTATTCGTCTCCAAGCTTCCGGTAAAGTGCTTTAAACCCTCGTAATTCCGATTCGTGATCTGTTTTCCTGTTTATAATGTTTTCGATTGCCTTTTGAGAGCACTTCCGTGTCAAATTGTAACGAGTCTTAGAAAGCCCTAGGGTTAGGGTTTCGTGAGCCATGGACGAGAACGACGGCCGCGCTTCCTTCGCTGACGGCGGAGATCCTGCCGATCAGTTTCACCGGAACGAGGCGATCTCCGCGGTCGCCGACGACGGTTTTCTCGGCGAGGAGGACGATGACTACGAGGATCTGTACAACGACGTCAATGTCGGCGAAGGTTTCTTGCAGTCGCTCCGTAAGAGCGAGGATGCAGGGGTTAGAAATGAGGAGGTGAATAAGGCGCCGCCGGAAGCGGCGCCGCCTCAACCTCCGCCGCAAGCGGTGGCTGAGACGGCTGGAAAGGTGCCTGGTGTTGGCGTAGACGGTGGTGGTGGAGGTGGTGAGAGGGAATTTGGGAAGGATGACGGCGTGTCTAGGGTTTCGGGTAGAGTAGAAGGGAATCAGAGTGTGGGGTTTAGTGCGACTGAGATGGGTGGTAGGGTTCCGAGTGGTGGTGGGTCTGCTGGGCTTGGTGGTGGAGGTGGAGGCGGGCTTAGGGTTGAATTGGGGGCCCCATTGGGTAAAGTAGCTGAATTAGAAGAGCAGTCAGCGAATAACAGTGTGTTAAATCAAGGGATTGGGCAGCAGTCTCATGCTGGTAATATAGTGAGTGGTGGTAATACAGGGAGTATGGGGAATGCAGGGAATGATGGTTTAGCGAGGCAAGGAGGGGGCAACATCAATGGTGTTAGCGGTAACAGTTATGGGAATGGTGCTGGTGGAGGGGTCGGAGGTGGTGGTGTGGTTGCCGGTGGAGGCGGGGGTGGAGGGACAGTTCTTTTTGTTGGGGATTTGCACTGGTGGACAACGGATGCTGAGCTGGAGACAGAGCTTTGCAAGTATGGGCCTGTGAGAGAGGTGAAGTTCTTTGATGAGAAAGCTAGCGGTAAGTCCAAAGGGTATTGCCAGGTTGAGTTTTATGATTCTGCATCAGCCACGGCTTGCAAGGAGGGAATGAATGGTCATTTGTTTAATGGGCGGCCATGTGTTGTTGCGTTTGCCACGCCGTATAGTGTTAAGAGAATGGGAGAAGCTCAGGTGAATAAGAATCAGCAGATGGCTCAGTCTGCTGTTTCTCAACAAACAAGAAGGGGACCTGGAGATGCACCGCCGAGTAGAACTGGGGGCAGCAACATGGGTGCTGGTGGGAATTACCAAGGCAGCGGTGAGAATAACAGGGGGGGCTATGGGAGAGGCAATTGGGGTAGAGGCAATACCCAAGCAATGGGAAATCGAGGGCCAGTTGGTCCCATGAGGAATAGGCCTGGTGGGATGGGTGGAAGGGGCATAATGGGTAATGGTGGACCTGGATTTGGGCAGGGAATGGGAACACCTCCCATGATGCATCCTCAAGCAATGATGAATCAGGGTTTTGATCCTGCTTTTGGAGCACCTATGGGGCGGATGGGCAGTTACGGAGGCTTTCCTGGTGCTCCAACTCCCCCCTTTTCAGGGATGATGACTTCATTTCCGCCTGTAGGAAATGTGGGCTTGCCTGGTGTAGCTCCTCATGTGAATCCAGCTTTCTTTGGTAGAGGGATGCCCATGAATGGAATGGGAATGATGCCCACGTCTGGTGTTGATGCGCATAGTATGGGAATGTGGTCGGATCCTAGTATGGCTGGATGGGCTGGTGAGGAGCATGGGGGGAGGGTAGGGGAGTCTAGTTATGGGGAAGAAGCCGCCTCTGACCATCAGTATGGAGAAGTTACCCATGATAGAGTGGGTTGGCCAAATGCCACAAAGGAAAAAGAGAAAGGATCAGAGAGGGACTGGTCTGGTTCTTCTGATGTAAGGTATCGAGATGACAGAGAGCCAGGTTATGATAGGGACATGCCTCGAAAGGACATTGGTCATGACCCTGATTGGCCAGAAAGAAGGAATCGGGATGACAGAGATCTTGGACGTGATCGGGAGAGGGAGCGTGATAGGGATCGTGAACGGTCCCGAGATCGGGAGCGTGACCGCGATAGAGATCGTTCCCGTGACAGGGATCGGCACAGGGATGACAGAGATAGACATGCGGATCATCAAAGGTACAGGGAACGTGAACCAGAATATGATGATGAATGGGACCGGGGACGGTCTTCAAGGACTCACAGCAAGTCACGAACATTACTAGAGGAAGAGCAACGACCAAGATCAAGGGACGCTGAATATGGGAAAAGGCGTCGTCTAACCTCTGAGTAATCAACGCAGTGCTCCTTTTTTAGGACCCTTTGTTCATTCATCAGAAGGACAGAACTCTCTTTTTAAGCCCTATCTGGATTCCTTAGTCAGATGTTCCCTTGGAAATCTTTCATGACTTCAATGGCTGGAGTATATGGATTGCTTCTCTTTACAGGAGCATGGTCTTCTTAGCACTTGAAAGAAGTAAGTTCTTTATCTTGTCAACTTCCTGTTTTGATTGGTTGATGTGAAAGCAATACTTAGGGCCTCCATCTGATTGTTATTGATGCTTCCTTTCATTTATCTGCTTATATATGTAGAAATATGTTGCTCTTGATACTAATCTCTTGAATGATGCAAGTCAATTGGTATTCATTAAGGATATACTTCTTTTTGTTAAGTATTTAATCTTTTAGATTCCTTGAGGAACTTTTAACATAGAAACACGCGCGCAGTCACATAATATGTTATTTGAAATAATTTCTTCCCTATCTATCATTGTCTGGTGGACAGTGCACTTGCCCTGAGAGTTACTTGTTCAGTTAGATATCCTCTCGTACTTCTCCTATCTTCGTATATGTGTTCATATGTCGCTGATGCAGGAGCAGCAATGTTAAGTTATTTTGCTTTGACATTTAGTTTGAAGCTGTGCACAGGAGTGTGGCAATTCTGAGATGACTGGTTTTAATGTTATTAATGTTCAAAGAACCAACACGAAAGATATTATTAAACTGGAAATCTTCAGTCTTAAAAAATAGAAGTTCCTTCTAAAAACCTTTATGGGAAAATGTACAACTTGACAAAAACATCAAATATAGAAAACAAATGCGGAAATAAAAGGAGGAGAATTACGAATATTAATTAAAAGCAAAAATCTTTCTTAAAGAGATCATTGAGGAACTTCTCCTGAGTTGTAATAGAATTTTTGAAGACCACCCTGTAGTAAGCATGGTGATAACCACAACGGTGTAAGACTAAAACATTTTCCTATAATATGTTATAGGAAAATGTTTCAGTCTTACACCGTTGTGGTTATCACCATGCTTACTACAGGGTATTGATGTTACCAATCTTATACACGTATGCCTGTTGTCAGAGTAGAGGACTAACAACTGCCTTTATTTTGTGATTTTTGCTGGTAAATTTGGTAAATCATCTATTATTTCTCTGAAAAGTCAAGTATGACATCATCACAGTGGAGTTCATTTGGAGGTGTAGCTTGTTCTGGCTGTCAAAAATGTTCCCTGGGACCGTTACATGTGCGACTGGGGTTGTGAATAAACTTCTCATTGCATTTCTCTTTGCTAATACTGGGTGCAGATCGGGGTGCGACTCCGATACGGATCGGGTGCGTATCGCATGCTTATGGGATGAAAACACAAATTTAAAAAAAAAATTCAAGGATCAAAACATAAAAAATGAATTTTGGGGGTCAAATTATAAAATATTGAAACATCTACTTAAAAGAACCTAACTCAACAGATCGGGGAGAGAGAGAATCTGAGAGAGAGCAGCGGCGGCGAAGACAAAGCAACACAACTGACCACCCGTGACCACCGGCGAAGAGTTTGATAGAGGAGAGAAGACGAAGCAGCAGCCACCGACCAGAGGCAGCGCCAACTGCTGCTCCTACCTTTTCGGCAGAACCCCCCCCAAAAAAAAAGACGAGAAGAAGAACTCCGGTGGCGGCGACGGCTCTTCTCTGACTCTCTCTCTCTCTCTCACTCTCTGTCCCTCTTCACGAGAGACTTCCTTTTTTATTATTTAAGTTACCAGAGACTTTTTATCTTCACTGATCTGGCTCAATCTTCACTGATCTTTGCTTGTGGGGGCTTTGTCACTTGTGGCCTTCCTCGTGTGCAGCTATATGGAATTGGTCTTTAATGAGTAGTGATGACTAATGACCCATAATTTTTATATATTTGTAATTTTGATATAAGTGTACAAGAGCTCATTAACACATATGTATTTCAAAAGTAAATATTAATTATTTAAAAATTATAAAAAAAAATGCCGTATCCTAGCCGCACCTGTATCCTGTTTTTTTTTTTTAAATGTTGTATCGGCATATCCGCACCCATACCCGTGTTTGTGCTTCATAGATCATCAGCCTCACACATATCACCACCTAGGAAGCACAAACACCTCTCCTAGGTGGAGGTTTGGTGTCCTGAACGGACGGACACCCCGACACCCTCTGGACACGTGTCGGACACCGCCAATCAGTCTCGAAATTTTATTTTATTTTATTTAATTTCCAACACCGTGTCGGACACTTCGTCGAGGAGTGTCGGACACGGCAATCTACAGTGTCGGACCGTTTGGGGCTACTTTGCAATTTTTTGAACTAATTTCGGGGGTCAAGAAATTGTGCCCTAATCTGATCTTCACTCACCTTACGGCCGTCGCCTATATGAGAAGGGAACACTCACGTTACGGAAGCCTTCGGAGCATTACAGACTCGTAGCCGTCGTCGGAGCTGGTTGCCAAACATTCCGACACCGTCGCCGATAGATCCAGACTATCCAAAAAAATAGCGGTTTCCTACGGTGTCCAAAATCCGATTTTTTTGAAATTGCGGTGTCCCCGTCAGTGTCCGACAGATCCAGACTATCCAGTCACCGTCGCGAAGACCGAAGCAGTTGCTGCGACACGCCATCCCCGGACCTCACTTCACCGTCGCCGGAGGCCCTCGCAGCTGTCGCTGACATAGGTCAGTCCCTTCCTTTCTTTCTGTTCGAAGTTTAGTTCTCTCTCAGTCTCTCCTTTTTTGTGCCCTAATCTGTCCAGACTCAAGACTCAAAGTCAAGAGTCGTCCACGGTCCACTCGTTCTCAATCCTTGTTTTTTTCTCTCCCTCCTCGAGAGTCTGAAAAGGAACCTCTCTATTTTTTTATGTTATGTCCACTCGTAGGACTTTCTAAGACTTAATTTCTTATGTTATGTACCATGCACTATGTTGGATTTAACGTTAAAGTATGACTTGTATTTGAATTCCTTATTTTGGTAGTTTTTCTTTTTCATTATTATTTGTTATTTTAGATTATGGAATGTATTTGATACTTATTTTATATATATATATTAATAATAATAATAATAAAAAAAATATTAAAAAATAGCGGTATCCTGAAATCCGATTTTTTTGAAATTGCGGTGTCCCCGTTGGTGTCCGTGCTTCTTAGATCACCACCAAGTACTCATTCTCGTAAAATTGCCACGTGTGCTTGTTGTGGAAGATATTCTTATTGGCAGTTGTTGTCTAGGTTCATTTTTGGAAAGTTGGTTGATGTGATGTTCACAAGACGCTCTGTCAGTATTTAGCTTTTCTCCCCGGTCTTCACTCAGTTACTTAGTTGTTGATAAATTACGAAATGAGCTGCTCTGTCAGTATCTAGCTCTTCTCCCCGGCTTTCATTCGCTTCCGTCTAAGTTCTTGGTAAATTTAATTAAATGAACTGCATATGTTTTATAGTTCTCTGACTGCCATGTACTTATAAGAACTGGATGCTGATTGCCTTCCTTCTATAATCTGTTGTTGCTGCTTGTAGCTTGAAGGATATGATTCGGGAACTGATGCTGTGAGGTAGAAGGTTCAAATTTCCTTGAGATGCTGAACCTTTCATCCAGGAACACATTCTGCATGGCGATTCCTCTGTCAGACAATGATTTAAAGTGGAACCTTTTATCTAATTAGTTGGACTTTTCTTTGCTTTTATGCTTTTGTTGAGTAGAGTTGAATAGACTGTGTTGTGGATGTTGATGATATTTTTTACTTGAATATGCTGTAGTCTGAGATGTTGTTCACTAATATAGAATTTGCTGTGTATCCGATGTAGTAGGATATCAATTGGAGGGTGGTACTAGTTGCCCTTCATTTGTTGTAATTTTTGGCTCCTCCTTAGATTAGCATACCATGTTGACCACAGAGTTTGTGAAGAAAGTGTAGGAACTAACCATTCTATGAATGCAATCATTCTAGCCCTGAGAATTGTGTTATGTTTTGCTTGCTTTGTTGCATAAGTTTGGATTCTTGTTGGTGGTAAATATTTGTTGTTTATAAAACGGAGTCCATATTTGATAACAATTCGTGAGCGCCTTCCGGTGTTACAAACCAATGCTCCAATAGATATCTGGATATGTTTACTCGCTATAACATGTGGTTTTGCTAGGAAGTAGAAAGGACTATTAAGAGTATCAATGTATCATCATAGGGAAAGGAGGATGGAAGATCCCGTTTGGTGAAGATCCATACCGGTGGACAAGCAGGTTTCTCTATGGCTATATTGCATCTCCGAGTATATGCGGCGTACATGTGCGATGAGGTGTTCTTTTTTAGTCCATAGGCGTGTGTTGGATTACGTGTTTGGCTAATCTATAGGATGGTAATTTGGGGGCCTACTATGAGTCCCTTTTTGCTTATTTGAGGAATAATATCTAAATTGATTCAGAGCAAATGGAGTCTAAATCAATTCCGAACATTACTCGAATGGAGTTTCAGATTTATCTTGCAGTCATAGTCCTTACGTGATTTTAACCATCAAGTCGTTGCATATTCAACTCTTTCTGCGTTGAATAAAAACTTAACTGAAAAAGGGATGTTTTTTTTTTCTCTTTATCAAACACACTCATTCAGCAGCAGCCACCACTGATTGCCATCTCTCACCTGTCGCTCCCATCTGGCCGCTGCCACATGTGGCCAACTAGCTCAGGAACTGCCATCTTGTCACTGTCACATGCCGCTGATAGGCCTCAGCTGTCGTCAGTTGCCTTCTATTGCCACCGTAGCCAATTGCCAGTGGCCGCCACTTGCTGCAGGATGTCATTGCCGCTGCCCCCACCTCTCAGAAATGTTTCCGATGCCATCAACTGCGAACGGTCACCTCCACCCATCGCTAGTGCAGGCCGGAGTAAAGGAAATATTTTTCTTAAGAAACAAATGCAACTAGTTTATAACGAAAACAATCAAAAACTAAACAGGTCGCCCCAATGTATCAGGTAAATGGGGAGAGTTGGATTTGGGAAAAAAGGAAAGGTAGGTCGCATTGAAGCTTTGATCAGCTCTGGAATCACTTCTCTTGACCTTGTTCGGTTTTTACTCAAACCTCCACCAGTCGGAATGTAAATTTACTTTGCTATTTTCTTGGTTGTCCCTCGTTAAGTGCCATAGGTTGACCTGCCAATTCCTTTGGGAGGAAGTCAATGGAGAATGTTTAAATATATGGTCTGGAATGCACCATACTACTACAATTGATCGGATGTAGTCATTTTTCAGCAACACTCTGCAAATTGATGGGTGATGTGACTGAGCTCACTATTTCATTTGATCATTTAATAGTAACTTTCTTTCATTTTGTGGTAAACTACATTGTATAAGAACGTACTATACATCGCAAACCACGAGGAAGAATGCACTTTAACATTCCCTTTTACTTATGTTTTAGAGAACTGAACCTTTAGAGTAACTGTCCAGGAAAGTAGTACGGTCATGTTACCTAAAGTATCCAAGTTACATGACTCATGTAACCTTCATACTTTGTCTGCCCCATTCAGAATAGGCTCAGCTGGAAATTCAACGTTGCATATCGTTTGGGCTTCCTCGCACTGCCGTTGTCCACCCAGAACCACCCCCAGAGCTAGATGTTTAGTCTATCATGACTTCACGTACTTATTGGAGGGAGGTGCTTGAAGCTTGTTTGGGGGAGAGTTCTCCGTTTGGATTATTTAGTACGTAACTAATACTATACTGACTTACTAGACTACAAACACAACTTCTTGGGAGTATTTGCTTCCATTCAGTTTCTTGTCTGTAAGCTTTGACCAGTTGTAATGTACTTGTGCTTTGCTGCAATAAATCTTTTACCAGAGATTGATTTGTCTAATGTTAGGCCTGTTGGAATAGCTTTTTATTTTTAGTAAGTCTCCTTTTGCTTTTAGCAAATCAATCGTCTTCGAATAAGTTTTTTTTAGCAGCGATGGTCTTTATTGTTGTGCGGGTGGTGGTCGGGGAGAGACACGAAGGACGGATGAGATTTTGTTTGGTCTTATTCAGTATTCGGATGCAAAAGACTGTTTTATCCTTGGAGCGGGGTCCATTATCGGCAAAAACTAACGGTGCGGTGCTGGCCAAATAGACTAATCTCGTTAATGTTGCAAACTATGAGGACCATTGCTACTAAAAGATACAAACCAACAAGAATGGTGACAGTTCAAAGATCATTTGAGTTGTTATTTATTCGTATTCGCTTCTCACGATAAATTTTTAACATTTAAGCTTCACAAGTATCACAGAGATCTTATATAACAATACTTAAACACACTTTTAACGATTAAAGTAAAGTAGAACTCAAATATCAAACTTAATCGACGTCTTTCATCGACCCTCCGGTGCGCTCAACTGTTTAGGCTAAGCCAGTTGTAAGTCATCCGAGGTCTACAAAGGCTCTCATGATGTCGCCAGTTGAACCGGAGGCATGCACTTTTTGTAGTGGATCTGGTCAACCTCAGTTCCCTTCTCCTCTCACCTCAATGCGCCCAATCTGACTAATTTTCTTCTTGTGCTTGTGTCTTTAGGATAATGTCAAAGGTAGCAGAGGGTTTCCTTATGACAAATCATTTTGATTAGACTTTGTTCATGTAGCCGATTCTGGGGAATTATTCTAAATTATCTGAATTGGGCAGAAGTGGTGAAGGTGGAAGTCGCTTTATAGTTTGACTTAGAGAGCACCTACACCTACACCAACTTTTGCTTTTTCTTTTTCCTTAAAAAGTTCCCACATTTTGAGTTGAATCTGGAGAACATATAAATATCGTTCCATTGTTTGGATACTTTTTGACTTTTTTGTTTGTAGCTTATAGGATTCGTATGGGCAGATTATCGTGACATTCTTAGGCGACTGATAGATTGTCACGACATTCTAAGAGCAGCGGCCGATGGATTGTTAAACCTATTTTATTCGTTTTCCTCACAGATAATTGTGCTATCAGCGCGACGGCAAGGTTATGCGCTGCCCCCCTATGCGATATTTTTAGGGGGTGCGCGAGAGTTTTGTTTTCTCGTTATTGTAATCTGCCTTTACTTAATAAAGTTCTTTCGACTTGAGAAAACAAAAAGCAAAAAAAGAGAACCCTATAGACTGTATGTTTAGCCTTTTTTCGTTTTTACGGTGATAGTGAAAAAGATGATTTTTTCTTGTACGTTTACAATTTTCTGTATTTTCTTCGTGTACAATAACCTAAACAGTATCAAAAGACTGAAAACTCCTTTGAGGCGTTTTCAATTTTTTCCAACCAAAATTAGCCCAACGTTAGAACAAATACTTAAAATTTTTTGATAAAAATATACGAGCGTATTTTCTAACTGGATACGAGAATCATAAAAATGAAAATGCTAAACATACGGCCCCAATATATTAATAGTTTCTCAGTCTTACTATTGGGCCTACGCTGAAGGGTCACGATCCGGAGAAAGGCCCACTTGAAAAAGTAAGACTAGGAAAGCACAAAAGGGTGGCCCACTGAGTTTCTCACCTATGAGATGGGTATCCACGCAAGCAGTGATGAGATCCATTTTAGTGGCCCACTGAGCTTTCTTAATCCAGTGCCCTCGACCACGTGCCCGATGCGTTTTCAACGCCCCCGATCTCCCCTGCTCCAAACCGATCCAACGGCCAAAAATTCGTCCGTAAGAATGCAATAGTTATCGACAAATAACGGTCCAAAATCCTCCACGTGTCGCCAGGGATCACGTTATTATAGCAAACACTTGATCTAACGGACCTCACACTCCCTCTCCCAAAACTCACCCGCACGCACTCTTCTTCAAAGCTTCCCTCAAAAGGTGAAGATAATTTTCCGGCAAACGGGCACTCGCCGGAGACCTTATTCCGTCAGGTTAAACTTAGCCTGCTCAAACTTTTCCTTTCAATTTCTTGAATTTTGTCAAAAGCACATTTTTGTCGATCTTACCTAGATAGTTAGCTATATCGACATGATTCGATCGATTTTCATTTCGAGATATTCTCCAATTTATAGCATATAATTGGAGGGTTAATAGTCACCTAAAACTCCCCCCTTCCTTCTACCTGCCACGTATCGTAACTTTATCGTTCTTACACTTTCGCTTTAATCATGTCGCGTTTACGCCCTCGCTTTATACTTTCTTATTTCAATCTTTTATGTTCTCTCTTCATTCCGCTCTGACTTTTATTTTGACGCTCTGAAGCTCTCGCTTTTGTTCGGTTGTTCTAATGCTATTATAATCGTTGATGCACTCACTCTTGATATCGCTCTCGCTTTGCCATTCTAACGCTCTCGCTTTTTATCGGTGACTAAACGCTCTCGCTTTTTATTGGTGACTAGCCTAGAGAAAGTAAAATCTTCATTCCGTATTCTGCGGAGGATGGCTGATTCGGACAACGATTCCGGCGGAGGCGGACACAACGGGAGCGGCGAGCTGTCGCTGCGGGAGCAAGACAGGTTTCTGCCAATAGCGAACGTGAGCCGGATCATGAAGAAGGCTCTGCCGGCGAACGCCAAGATATCCAAGGACGCCAAAGAGACGGTGCAGGAGTGCGTGTCGGAGTTCATCAGCTTCGTCACCGGAGAGGCGTCGGACAAGTGCCAGAGGGAGAAGCGGAAGACGATCAACGGCGACGATTTGCTGTGGGCAATGACCACGCTAGGGTTCGAGGATTACGTGGAGCCGCTCAAGGTCTACTTGCAGAGGTTTAGGGATATAGAGGGGGAGAAGACCGCGCTGGCCGGCCGGCAAGGCGGTGAGAAGGAGGAAAACTTCGTTACCGGCGGTGGCGGTAGCAGTGCGGTAAATGTGGGGAATGGCGGGGGTGGGTTCCCCGAAGGTGGGATGTACAGTGCGATGCCCGGGAATATGGTGATAATGGGGCATCAGCATCAGGGACACTCGTACAGATCAGGTGCCGGTTATTATCAGATGGCTGGTGGTGGACCCGGCAAGGTCGGGTCGGGTTATCCTGGGCCCGGGTCTTCTACCGGTAGACCAAGGTAGCTGATTTACGTGACCATTACGATGGAGCGTTGTACATAAGGTTCGATTTTGCTTGTTTACATTTGATGTTGGATTGAATAGGATCAGCAAATACCGGAGCGCTCAGCCTAATTTATCACGCGATGTTGGTTAGATGGTCGTTAGATCAATTAGAATTTATAGACTAAATACCGTGATTATTTTCGTCTGCAGTTTCACTGAGACCGTACACGAGAAAGAGTGGGTTAGATTGGTATTTTTGTGGGTTAAATGTTTGACATTTGTAATTAATTATCATATACATGAATTTTCAAGTTTTTTTTTTCCAGTATGGATGAATTTCTGTTTTTTAGTGACATTTGACTGTTGAACAAAGAAGAAAATAGCACTAACCGTTGTTTGTCGGTCTATATTTATTTTTTAACCTTTTTCAACAGAAAAAAAAGAAGAAGAAAATACTACGTAGTACTTTTTTGTTTTAAAGACAAGAAGAGTAATTGTCAAAATGGGATAGTTGATTGCGTACGCAAGCAGACAAGTGAATGAATGCCCACAATAGGCTGTCACATGAACATGCCTATCCAATCCAAATTCAATTGGGAGAATCTGGAAAGATAAGGATGCAAATTGTAGGCAGAAATGAGGCTCCGTTTGATTTCTTTTTTGTTTTTATAAACTAGAGAAAGAAAACGCATTTGACACCTAATTTTCGTTTTTTTTTTCCTTCAGTTTTTAAAATAAGACTGTTTTTTAAAACTTCCATTCAGGAGTTTTGAATTTTCAGTTTTGGTTTTTATTTTGCGACCACCACCCTCCCACCGCCATCGCCCACTGTCGCCGGCCATCGCAGCCCGCCCGCCGGCCAATGTATGTCGTAGGTGACCACTACCTATCGTCGACGACCACTCTCGTCGGCGATCACCGCCGGCGGGCCACAGCCGATTACGGCTGCCGGCCGGCCACCACTGCCACACCCCACCACCGCAAACTACCACCAAAGTAAAAACTCAAAATAAAAACTGGGTAATCAAACACCCATTTGTTTTTGTAAAAAATAAAAATTAAACTGGTTTTGATTTTTGTTTTGTTAAAAACAGAAAACTAAAACTGAAAATGATTTCAAACGTTACCGAAATCTTGTTCATGTTGTTGACAAGACTGGCCATAAGGTCGTGCACAGGGGTCAGGGTGTCTCTCTTGGCCATAGTCATGTGCTTCTTCAGAAGGATATTGGTAATGTCAGATCTAGGGGCTTCATTGATTTTGGTACGGCCAAATGTGATGTAATTTAAATTAAATTAGATATATAAGTATTTAATAAAAAAAATGTAGAGATTTGATTTGCCTTAAAAGGAAAAACTCATAATCCTTAAAAGTGAATATTACGAAATAATCATTTTTTTCATTATCTGGTAACTTTTTAAATTTATCATATTATTATCATGTTTCACACAAGGATTTCTAAAAAATGACATCTTATAAGCACTAATGTGAGATTGTGGGTGTTTTTAATTTAGAATAAAAAATAAACAACTTTTATAAGTGGGTGAAAATAGCTTTTTGATTATTTATTTGTATTTTATAGTTATTTACAAATGAAAGTTATGGTAACATTACCTTTCTAAATAGATATTATAAATTTATTCATTAAGTTATTTTGTCGTGGTGGAGCTGATTTAAGCACTTTTTTTCAAACACTTTTTGTACCTTGAAGCTAGTTTACATTTACTTTTGTCAAACAGTAAACTGATTCTGCTTAAAGTAAATTAAATCTGATTGTAAGCTGATTCTGCTTCAAGTAGATTAAATCTTATTTTTAAAATGACTAAATATTAAGCAGAAATCTGTTTTCTGGAATCAATTCCAAATGGGCTCTCAGTCCAAGATTTTTTTTTTGGAGAATAGTTTGAACTGTAATTTATATGTGGCCCGTCGGTATAAAGATTCGAACTCCAGACCTTGAGGTTATTCCTCAAAGCTCCTTGCCACTTTACCAATCCTTGGGATTTCAGTCCAAGATTAAATTAGTTCATTCTATTTTTGGTCATCAAGGACAAAAAAACCATCTAGTTATGTCATTAACAATAATCAAGAGTCAGTGAGTTCAAATTAAAAGTAAGAATACACTACCCTTTCAAGTCGCATATATGAGTTTTTTTTTTTTTTAGTTAAACCGGAGAATTATCATATATGACAAGGAGTTTGTTTCCCACCGTTATAAGAGGAGTTTGACTACTTTCCATGAGAAACCTAAAAGAGCATAATAGTTGTACAGCTAGATCGAAATGAGTTTAGGAAAAATTAATGTACATTAGAAACACCTAACCATGGAGTGATAGTCACTCCTCTTGACACTGCTGTATTAGTCTTTTTAACTTCATTCCTGACTTTCCTGATCTGGTTCTGAGTACTGTAGCATATGTGGAGCCGCATATACGAGCTTATGCTACATGTTTCCAGACCATCATATGATGTATCTCTATAGGGTGGCATTGGCAATGATGGTTAAAGGGGCTAGGGTGGTGGTGGTGGCGGTCGTCGACCTCGTCGCTTAATCGATGTGGTGGTTGGTCTGTGTAAGCGGTAGTTTTGTTGCATGGTGGGCGGGTGGTGGCCTTTGCTGCTTGGTTTCCCACCATGTATCCAACAAAGAGCTTCATCGACCACGAAACCTAGGCACCCACAGAATTGACACAACAAACACAAACACACACACTCAACCAGTTCTAATCTAATTGGGTAATTTTATGAGAGTGATACGGGTATTTTTTCTCAATGTGTTCAATTCCTTATGTATATGAGTTTCTCGTCTGGCCAAAGAATATCGCTGATAATTGCCAAAACTAATGGACATGTAAGTATTTTCATCCTAACATCAGAAATGCGGGTGTAATTAATCCTTTAAAGTAGTTGTCTTACTTTAAGACACTGACGAAACCGCAATTTTTTGTTCTCGATCTTTTAACTAGGCGTTCTGACAAAGAGCGCGTCTTGACTATACGAGGTCCTCGAGAACACGACATAAAGATACTTGGATATGCTACACGACACAAAGATTCTTTGATATGCTATTGACAGAAACAATAGGGTATGTAAGTCTCCCCCGACACCTTCATGAGGTCCTCGTCGACATCCAGAGGTTGGTTAAATACATGAACAAAATAACTAAAAAATCCTGGTTCCACGATATCTTTCCAAACCATGAAGCCAATAGAAAGATACCACCACCCACAACGTTGTCTATCCAATAGTCAATGATACGCAGGGTCAAGGTGTGATTGAATCAGTGAGTTTACGAGTGCTCCATTACTGACAAAGTGGTCACGCTGGACATCTTGCTGTCATTGCGGCTTCACTCAAAGATAACTCCTTGAAAGAGACTTGGAAAGCATCTATAAATGTTAAGTTTACTTGCCAAACAACTTTAGAGCAAATATGCATCGAAGGGGAGGACAGAGCCTGGTAAGAAATGCTGCAATAGTGAAACTTGATAAGGCCAAAAGAACTGCCATTGGCGGAAGCTACACCAAACAGAATACCCAGAGAAACTGTATTCATGTGAACATGTCTGGTCAGTGAAGCTAAAGATGTGAACATTTCTAAAACACTTTATGTTCATGTGTACATTACAAGCTACAATCCTGCAGCAGAGATTAAATACTTCTAAGTCTACCAGCCTATACGCGATACTGATTTTTCAACAACTAACATTAAATTACAGCTGGCTTTAGTTGGTCAGCAGAACACTACACAGCAGCAAATTTTAACACGGGAATAAGCGAGAGTAAACAGTTTGTGAAGATCGCGACAAGACATTAGCTCTACTGTTGTTCCCCTAGTCATGTTTCGTCTAGGTGGTCAGACCTTTACACGTTTGCCAGAAGGTTGTTTTTCCTCATTGTCGGCTTCGCCTTCATCTTCCTCATCGTCTCCCTCGTCCGCAAGCTTGGTAAGCTCCTCCTGGATCATGAGCTTTATGGATGACTTTCTGGGCGTGAGATCCGTATCAAACCGCTTAGCTGAAAGAGTAACAAATGCAAACGCCAAGTGAAATTACAGAACAAAATATCAACTAATTCTACAGCTAAAAATCTTTTATACAGAACCTATGAAGTACAGCCACAACAATTTTGAGGAAGTACTGTAGTCGCACAACAATGGACGCCTGAGACGCTGTTATACATGGACAAAATCTCTTTGATGCACAGCTCCAACATGTTCGTATACACCGGGTTTAATATTCTTGTGGTTACATGAAACAATTTTACTCGTATGTCCCAATTTATTGTTTTCTAGTGTCTCGGCTGATGATGTGCTATATTTCTCAATCTCTCATTAGCTTTTGATTTGCGAGTCTTTGGGTTGCTAACACAACACAGAGTAGCATCCTGCCATCTGGGCAATCTATCTAAATTTGAAAAGCATTAGATCTCCTTGGCTAGTAAAACCTTGACTGATGGGGGTCAGGCCATTATTTGAACTTTTTTTTTTTTGCCAAGCCCTGAATAAACAAACTGCAAACTAATGTAGTCAGTATTCACATCATCCTCACAGCATAGACAAAAGGACTAATTTAAAAGTAAATGATAAAAATATCTGACAACTATCTTTCCACCATTTATTAGTAGAATGTGATATACTGATAAAAAATTACGCGTCGTCCCAAGGCAATAGATCCGCTTCTTTTTCGCGACATATGCTGGTCAACGCTGGATGTGGATCACCTCCCTGTATTGGAGCTATCACACCCTTCTTTTACTCTTTACACTTCCCTCTCCAACTATGTGGCTGCAGTCACACAACTACCTTCGGAACATTCGTTTCTCCTATTATTTTCCCGTTTATTTGCCCTATCAGATGCCGAATCCCAGCCAATCCAGTCTACGGTGCACTTCCTTCTCCATTCCTATGGAGACGATAGGCTGGTGATACTAGGGGTGGGCTCAATTGATCAGTTAACTTGGAGCAATTGTGGTACGAGGTGCTGATGATAAATCATGATTAGATACGTTAGTAATCAGGTTATTTTTATGGTCGTGGAGCTGGATATATGCTGGGAAAGAAGGCTGGTGATGTCACATAGTTCAGATGGACTGGACGTGTTCGGCTGCCTAATGGGATGTATAATGGCAAAGAGAGTACGAAGACGATGAACAATGCAACTTCTTCTGATTTGCCATCAGGAGTCAGGACATCATCTAAATATCGGCTACCCGTCGTCTTCTTTTCTTCAACCAGTTAACACTCCGTTTTTCCTTCACTTTCTGGCACAATACATTTTGCATATGATTTGAAAGAGTTGCTAGGTGGTCATTTTGATGGAAATGTGTTCCGTGGTTCCTGTAACTAAAGAATCGGTTCTTGAACTCTAGGGGTTTCGCTTGAGGTCTTGTGACTGAATTGCAGCGTAAGCTAGTATACCGGAGAGAGAACACGAAAAGATGAAAGAGGAACCCAGGCATGAGGGTCGAACAAGGACGTATAAAAAGATCAATGTTCACCTAAAGGAGAGTAAAAGGGGTGTGAAAATAGCCTCACACCTTTATATGTGATTATGCATATAAAGTCAACCAATGAAGAATTAATATAAAATTAGCAAGAGAAATTTTGATCCAGAAAAGCATACCAAGTTGCTTCAGAATGTCGGTGAATGTAGCCTGCAAAATAAACAAAATGATTAAACTCAAGCCCCAAACAGTACCAAATCAAAAACCGGATATAATGCGACAATGCTCACTTCTACAGCAAGAGTTAATAGGGAGAAAAAGCACTAACAACAATTGTTATAGGCTTCGAAATCTCCAATGTTTCATTCAGCGAAAGAATGAAGATAGAGCTTAACACAAAGTTGATAAAAGCATATTGAAAAACTAAAGTTGACATCTTGCATATACTACAATAAGCCTAAACAAATAGTCAAACCAGATTTCACATCAGCACTCAAGAGAATGATGCATGGTGATCCTCACCGTATTGAAGTCGACTTCTTTGAGAATTTCACAAATTGCATTTCTGAGTTCATCGTCACTTGGCCTCAATTTATCCTCTTTAGTTTTCTCCTTCCCTTTCACAATCTTTTTCCCTTGCATGAGAAAAGAATGAGGTACTCTCAGAACACTTAATACTTCCTTACCTAAATCTGCACTATCTAGCATGTCTAGAGAGCAAAAATTGCATAAGGCCTTTTTAGTAAAACCTTGAGTAATTTTTTTGAGTTCGTAAAAAATAACACCATCATTTTTTCCTTAGGGGAAAAGACTACCTTTTTTCTCCACGGGTTTCTCCTTGGAAGCAGATTTCTTTGGAGTTGAGGACTTTTCTTGGACTACAATATCAGTCTTCTTCTTCCTTGAGAAAGTCTTTGGAGTAGTATCGTTATCAATCTCTACTTTGGACCGATTGGAGGATGACTTTGATGGTGTTCGTTTAGGCGGCGGACTAGACTTCTTAGGGGTCGTGATTTTCTTAGTTTTAGCTTTTTCGGTAGATTCCTTCTTTGAGGAAGACTTTTTTGAGCTACGTTTGTTTTTTCCTCTATCTTCATCAGACTCGCTTTCAGGTTCATCTTCCTTCTCCTCACTTTCGGCATGTTCAGGCATCTCATCCTCAGATATTTCAGGGACACCATTCACATTTTTCTCTTCTTCTTGTTCATCTTCTTCTGACTCATCTTCAGTCTCAGATGTAATCTTTTTCTCCTCCACTTTAGATGTACTCTCAATCCCTTTTTGACTCTGCAAAATAGGCAACAATGGCAGACAAATAGTTAAGAGATTAACGATAGTAAACCATCACATGGGCTTCACATGCTTATACCCTGAATTAATCCGTTCACTATTTTTCTCTTTCCCAGTTTTCAAAATAATACGACTCTCAAATAGCCATATAATGGAATATACACCAAAAAACGTTGCATAACACTGGGACAAACTATAGAACGAATTTGAAGGCTAACAAATAATAACGTACTCCGGGACAAAACTATAGACTGCCACCTAATGTTTCACTCAGAATTCATAATTCGAGACACAACTTACTCCACAGCAAATGCAGACAACCAATTGGCAGCACAAAGGAAAATGGACCAGATAAAAGTAGTACCTAATTATACGATGCAGTAGAAGTTCTATACAAATAGCGAGAAACAAGAAGAAGCTAATACCTTAGTTAAGCGCTTTGAAGGTGTACTCCCAGACACTGGTGAGCTTCCTTTGCTAACCCTTTTACGCTTTTTGCTTGACTGGAATAGATACACAAAGTACCAAAGCAAAATAGTAAGAATACTCAATCGACACTAAAGTTGAGAGACAATGATGCAGTTCAGACAAGCAACCTGATCTTTCTCAGCAAGTAAGTCGGTAGTTGTAGCATACGGTGCCACCAAGAAGTCAATCAGCTTTATAACAATATCTTCCTGCATCCACAATGAAATTCTTCACTTTGCATCACCGGCAATGCTTATCTTTGCAGGAATTTTAGCAAGCACTAAAGGTTAGTCTTTTGAACAAAAGACTGGAGACAACCTATTCTGATTTGGAAACCCTACACCGCAATAACAGATCTACAAACCTTCTTAGCAGTAGTCTTGGTAATTGATATGTCAAGAACGTCGCAGAAGTCCAACAATTTTTCTTTAACACACTTGTCAAACTTTTCTTTAATCTTTAGCTTCTGCTTTTCCTGTAACAATGGAAATTGTCAAATTCGAAAATCTTTAGGGTCTCTCCACTGTAGCTAGTGTGAAACCAGCCTTTAAGAGTTAAAGGACTGTACATATATTTGTACGTGCAATAACACAAGCAAAAAACAAGATAACGGGTATACAGCATTTTCTCTTTACCATTTGTACCTCATTTTCATGCCATACATAGCCAGAAAACCGAGAGATATTGTTCTTGATCTGCAATGCCTGCACAAGAGAAACATATGTATCCACGTCAAACCAAATTTATTTCAGCAATATCATACAACGAGAGCCAAGTACATCACTCATAATCAGCAATATAGCAGGGTTATTGCCAAAACTTTGCGCGTGCAATGACTCCGTTTATATTTTGTATTATAGTACGTCACTACGTCTATACATCCGCTTATCTGAATGGAGAACAATGCTTGATATAATAATCTTAGATTCATTCTGTCGAAAATGTAGATGGGTAATCTACAGATAGATAAGTGTCTTGAAAAAGGGAAGAGGTAACAGGAAAAAACATGCAAAGAAATCAATCACTTTATGAAATGTTCATCAGATTCCAGATGAAAGGACCAACAGCAAACAAAGAATGCCAACAAGAAAAATGGCCAGGATCAAACAAAACTGACACGAGGTAACAGGCTTGAGTTAAACAAACACAAGTACAATAACAAACTTACCTATTGCTTATATCCTCTCAACCACCTTATACAACCCCAACTATACTGAAAAAGTGAAGGGAATATCCTAAAACGATAAACGTGCAAATAAAAGCGTGATCTCAAGAGATAAACTTCCCTAAGTCATGGCTTCAAAGAAAAAGATTGGGGCTGAGAGTGATTTAGATTGCCTATTAGAGAGGGCTCACACCTCAGACTAGGTAGTACAACCAATGAAGCGCCGAACTACATAAAGGGAGTCGGTTTCATAAGGGGTCAAAAGAGACGTACTTCTTTTATTGCCTACAGACCAGCATGAAAGGACATTTCATATATTATTTAAGAGACTGCCGTGGGCTCATTCATTCCACGTGGAAATTGTTTCGAGCAGTTCTTTTGTATCTTTTATCATAAAGCCACAACATTCATGATAGGATTGCAACAAATCATGCGAATAAGCTACATGAGAAGGAATAGTTTGGAAGAAGTTCTATGCCCATAATATGCAATTCTGTCCAATCATAATTATGACAATCTAAATGGTCGGGGGGAATTTGGCAAGTAGATGGTCAAATGTAGCCTCGGCAGCCCCCAAGGGCCTAGGGTTGCCTCATATAATTCCTCTGATAACTGTAATGAGTTCATGTTCAGCTAAACACTATAATATTGAGTTCAATCTACTCCTCTCCATACGTAAACAATACCGTCATATATAACTGGTAGAAACTGTTCATCCAGGATGTAAGATCTTCTTGAGACTTTCCACTTGTTACTTGAGACGACAAATAAGATTACTAGTCAACCAAGAAAGGGGGGGAATGATAAACAGGCACAACTGAAATACAGCCTCTCCTGGAAGGAGATAAATCAGCCTCCACATAAGAAAATTTCCACCAATCACTTCGTAGGCACCAAAGGAAGTGAAAAATATTTTCCCTGCTTAGCATCAATAAGGAGGCTTTACTTCTTTTCAGGCAAATTATTTCACTCCAAAAATTAGAATAAAAATCAGCAAAAGATGATGCATGCCTATGCAGCAGAAACTTTACAACTGTATCTAGAGCTAAAAGTAGTTACACCACGAATAATATAGAGTTCAAATCACCTTTCCTCTTCTGCCAAACAGAATTGTATGAAGCAACTTAAAAGTGTCATCAGTCTTCCTTTTCGATAATTTGTATGCCACTGAAACAGAAAACAAAGGCCAAATAAGCACGATATAGCAACATCGTGCATCAAACTAGGGAAGATATAAAAATACCAGCACAAAACACACACACATAGGAGAGGAGAGAGAGAGAAAGAGAGCATGAAACCTGCATATGGTTTTAGAACTTTGGGAAGTACATAAAAATCGACAAACAACAATTGTCAGGAAAAATACTTCTGATACATATCTCGAGCATATTATATCTAGAAATACTTAATAGATTGACATACAAGTTACCTGCAGAATAGATAGGGAGAGAAGAGAGAGAGGGAGGGAAGGAGGGAGAGACAGACAGAGAGGCAACCAACTTAGCATGCCAGGAATACACTACAGGAACATTTATATAGGAAAAAATAACCTTTAAGAAGCCAAATGTTGAATAACAGTTATACCAACAATCACCAAACAGTAACTATTAACCCACATATCGTCAAAGACAAGTCTGGATAACATTGCGAATTTTATGGAGTTAACCAAGGCCCAACTGTGCATACAGATTTATGTGCTTCAGCATCAATACAAGTAAAATTATAACGACCTACGACCTATAAATAGTAAGCTTTTTCATGCCCACATCATTACACTGAGCATCCCACCACAGTCCTCTGTAACTACACCCTAACCATGTAAACACAAACAACTAATTCGACCAGAAAATGCCGATCTCTTGAGCACAACGTCAACAAGTGATGGGAGTATGCAAAAAATAGTTCATTTCTTTTTTTACTGGTGGCCCAGACATCCTCCTGCAAACTGCCATCACCATATCAGTGTGCTTGTGTTAAAGCCTACTATGCGCTATCGATTGAACTGAAGTTCCCTCAAAGCAGCCAACATCTATTAAGTTATCTATTAAATTAACTATCTATCAAAATTGAGCTTCCACATCTCTATTTCCGAACAATTTCCTATTTAAATGGGGTTGCTTCAATCAAAATAACCAGAAACATGCAGAAAGCAACTGCAAGTTCCTTCCATGTCAACATTTTACTCATACTGTCACTGTTCTCTCTTCATTGTCTGCTTATGTGTTTATCGCCTTACCCACTTTTCTCACTCTCTAACAAAAGATCACCAGCACTCTTCTTCGATGATTTCAAAATTTCGTCAAATAGCACCTCAAAAACCTCTACCAAGGTACATAAAATAGAAAAATAAAGACAGTTGCGCCACCAACAACCTGAACTACATTCTTAAGCAACAGCAAAAATATCCTCAAATACAATCGCAACTATATTCTTAGAGCCCATTGTCTTATTAGATAACTTTCAGATATTTCATTAGAAATTCTGATTTAGGGGAAAAAAACCTTTATCTTGGTGCATATGCACAGAAGTCTGAGGGCTTTTGCCTTTGAGCTATGAACTAAGAAGCATGAGTCGGCAGATCTCTATCTTATTCACAATACAAGTCAAATAACACTTCTGATAAAAGTACACCCAGTTCAGGACTAAGGCTTCATTATGTTGAGCATTTGCATAAGATGCCCGTCGCTCATTCAACATGGTTTATCAACCATCAGGACCAAATAAGTGGAGTCCACCAAAAACAGTGAGAAGATACCCTAGCTACTGTTTCATAATGATTGGAGGCATCCATCATAAGGTTTCCGTTGATCTAGTGAAAGGACCTACTGGGGTACTGGCTATTTTAGTCACAATCACATCACTCATTCAACTACCAATTATAAAGAAAGTGATCAGGAAAATAGCTGCATTAGGGAAATATTGGAGAGGAGATCATGCCAATTTACCTAACACTCGAATCAC
Source organism: Escallonia rubra (assembly GCA_033065855.1). Taxonomy (NCBI): domain Eukaryota; kingdom Viridiplantae; phylum Streptophyta; class Magnoliopsida; order Escalloniales; family Escalloniaceae; genus Escallonia; species Escallonia rubra. The sequence continues at coordinate 114,467 of JAVXUO010003037.1, read as the reverse complement.
AGGGATAAACAATACATATTATTGGAACAAAGGTTATGACACGCATTAAAAGAAGAGAACTGTACCGTTAGGAATATCTTTCAGTGCAGTACCACGGCCCTGCAGATTCCAAGTGAAAGACAAAATTAAGTCTTGAACCAAAACAAGGAGTTGAACTTCATCTAGTATGATAGAAACAGAGAAAGAAGTTTCAATGGAACACCTTTTCAATATGAAATTCCCTGACAGAATCTTTGTCAATTACTGCAACTAGTCTTTCTACTGACTTCCGTTCCCGTACAGGGCGTTCAATAACAGAAGCCACAGGAGTTTTCAGCTCCTTTTCTTTCACTGGCTTTTTCTTGTCAGCAACTTTCTCCCCAGCACTCCCTGGTTTTCCACGCTTCTTTCTCGATCCTTTCTTCTTTTTAACATCTTGTGGCTTTTCATTTTCCTCTTTTAGTTCAGCAATCTTCTCAGTCTCGTCCCCGTTCTCCTCATCTTGTTTTGGCTTAAGGTCCTCCTCTTTCACGGCCTCACTCTTGGGTTGTTCCTCAGTTTTTTCATCTTCTTCTCCCTTGCTTTCCTTTTCCTCTTTCTCATCTTCTTCTTTGGTTTCCTTCACCTCTTCTCCATCTTCATCTTTCTTTTCGTCGCTTTCCTTAACCTCTTCCGCGTCTATGTCCATTCTATGGGCTTCAACTTTCTCACCCTCATTGATGTCTTCTTCCATTTGCTTAACTCCATCCTTTTCATCCTCTTTCTTCCCATTCCCAGCTTCACCTGTTTTCTCCTGCAGGGTAGCCCCATTTTCTACTGCCACGGACGGTTCAGTCACTGCATCCTCCTCACCCATAACTGATCAAGTCCAAATTCAACGCCCCAGTTCAAAATCCTATCTTACAAACTCCCAAACCTATTCAGACACTTCAAATATTAGAAAAGGCAAAAAAAATATCAACTTCTGTTAAAACCAAAAAAAAAAAAACACCAGACTAAAATGTCCATGCACTTCGTCTTCCTAACAAAAAGAAAAAAAGGGGTCCACAGAAATGACCATAATGTAGCATAATTTGCAAAAAAGTAGGAAAGTTTGCCAAGATTGGGCATAAAATTGGGCAACACACGTAAATTTCTTCAAGCCCTCGCAAGATCTACAGTGGCATGAACAGACTAACCAAGTAAAAAGTTACCAAGAATTGCACAATTTTGGCAGTGAGAGTCAGAAAGAAAGTAAATATTGCAACTTTATTGAAAACCCAGCAAAACCCTAAACTGAAAGATGCAATCTTTGCATACAAACCACGTAATACACAAAACAAAGTGGTAAACGCAAAAAAAAATTATAAAAAAAAAATCTTTAAGTCAATAGAGAGACGTATAAGCTAGGATTTTCATACTTACAGAGATTTTATGGCTTAATTAAGGTTTTCAGAGCTCCATGAGCTGACTTCCTACTACACCAGTGACTCTCGTTTTGGTACAAAGGGGCACATTTCTGGGGTTTTGTCGTTCCGGACTTGAAACCCGGATTTTAAAGGCACTTAATACTGCCATGTCGGATAGATACTGACGAAAGCAGGGAATTGAATGGACGGCTGAGATCTGGTCATGAATGGTATCTGTGAACGATCGGTGGAGATTCGATGTTCTTTTGGTTTGACCGGCAACTTGAAACTCAAACTCACGCTAACAGTCCGGTCCTTGTGGGTATGAGAGGGGCCAGTCTACAGCCTTGTCTGCTGCATCAGTCATCCGGTTACCGTTGACTCGTCTTTCTTGTAGTTTATTATCCCCAAGGAAATGTGATGTACTGATGTTTTTTTTTTATTAAAGTGATGTACTGATGTTTGTGGTTCAATTTGTGGTTTCGTTAGATTTGTTATGTGTCGCTATATGTGTGTGTATATACATACACACACATACATACATGTATATATAAAAATCGACAGATTAAGTTTCGGAGTAGAGTGGAGCACGTGTCACTTCTATGCCTATTTTGACTCGTATTCTACCTATTTTTACTAGACCTGGCAAACGGGTAAATCCGTCGGGTACGGGTAAATCTGTCGGGTACGGGTAATACCCGGCCGGGTCCGGGTAAAAACGGGCTGGGTACATTTTACCCGTTTTTCCCAGGTAGTCCTTTTAAGAACCCGTACCTTACCCACACGGGCCGGGTATTACCCGCGGATAAATGCCTAACTTTTTATTAATTTTTTTTCTTAACAAACATTGCTTTAACGGTAGATCTGATCTTTAAACAAGTCTTAGACCAATTTGTTTAATTCGTACCATATTTAGAACATTATTACAAGCAAACACATAAAACTGGAAACCAGGAGAACAACAAGCATCATCACTCATCAGGTTAAAGTATTACAACACGAACGGTAATTAGCAAATCCACTTTATTTCGTAGTAGGCGAAGGCAAAAAATGGAGCAATTGTTTGGAATGAAGCCACGACTTCACCACCACCACCACGGCCTCGCAGATCTTGGGAGAGCCGGTGGGAGTCGCGGCCGAGCTCTTGAGGTCGTACTTAATGCCGGAAACCACATGCGTCTCCGCCTCCACCACCTCCGTAAATTTTAACCCGTAGCCGCCGTTCCTTTTTCTGTTGTACTACTTGACAGAGTACCTCCCCAGTTCTTGAATCTCCCGATTGACGCCCGTCGGTAGTGGATCTGTGATTGTAAGAGAAGATCTATAACATGTTACTGATTTTGGATGAGCACTGAGGGAGATATATATAGAAAGAGTATATATATATATAGAGAGAGAGAGAGTGTGGTGACGGCAGCAAGAATAGAGAGAGAGAGAGAGAGAGTGGCGACGACAGCAAGGGCGATTGAGGTCGGTGGTCGGCGTCGCGTTGAAGAGTGAGGTGCCCAAGAGGACTGAAGCCTAGGTTGTCGGTGGTAGATCTCGGTGAAGGCCGAAGGGGCTCACAGTTGGCGCTCGATCTCGAGATTACTGATAAGTGAGGGAAGAGGGATAGAGAGAAAGAGGCGGTTGCGGTGGAGAAGGATAGGGTGGTGGCACAGAGAATGAGATGGGCCTGGGGGACTGGGGTGACAGTAGAGAAGTGAAAATATGAAGACTGAAGAAAGATCAGAGGAGAAGTGAGGGGGGATGATGGATTAGGGCATACAAAGAGGGCATATATAGTTTAAAAAATCCGGGTAACCTGTACCCGCCCCGGATCGACCCGGGAAAAACGGTCCGGTCCGGGTACGGGTCTAATTTCCACGGGTAGCACATATGTGTACCCGTACCCAGGGTTTTTGACCGGTTACGGGTCGACCCGCGGGTACGGGCAAAAAATTGCCAGGTCTAATTTTGACCCATACCCTCCATAAAATGAATAGTGAATCATTTCTTTCGATCTAAAAAAGTGTTCCAATGCATTGTTTGTTTCAACATCCACAAAATAGATAAATAGATACAAGTGCTTAGTGCACTGATACTACTTAATAAGACACTAAATAACAGTTGCAGATTGAAAAAAAATATAAATTGTACATAGAATTATTACAAATGAAAAGGAAAGGTTAGAATGCTAAAACTTCAAGGACAAAAGATTGTCTTTCAAACTCAAACCAAAGTACTAACATTGTTCAATCTTTCAACCAAACAAATCGTGTCAAACTTCAAACTTAATTCACGATATGATATTGCAGTGTGGCACGGGCATTGTATTGAGAGGAACTACGGGTTAATCATCATTCGGCTCATAGTGTAGTTAAAATGTTTACAAAATGCTCGAAGTGATAATAACCAACACATCATAAAAACATCGTATTATAACTAACTTTTCAACTTCATAACCAAAGAACCAATCACGATAACATATCAGTGCTCGAGCATTGTCCGATCAAAGTGTGCTGCGATTTTTACCAGACTCAGGCCTCAATGCTAAATATTGACTCCAAAGTTACAGTGGTCATTGGAATGCTCAACGCATCTTGGTCCATGATAAAGAGTTTGGATATTTGTCATGTTTTTCTTTCCAATAAATAAGAATGTCTTATCTTTCACACGCAATGCACTCTGACTGTCTGCTCCGACAAGTAACAATCAAAATCTAACTTTTTTCAAAGATGAGATAACTCCAAGTTCACAATTTGTTCACAAAGTTATGGAAATCCTAAATCATCAAGATGATGTTAAACACATCACGTTAGTATCTAACCTAATGCATGTAAAAAAACTATTATCAAAAGATAACTTGCAATTATTTTATCACCAAAGCCACGAGTAGTCTCATATTAAGACAGGCATAACTGAGGTATTCTTTGGAACTTCTGCGAAGAAGGGAGCAACTTAGTATTTGAAAGAGACATACATTTCTTATTTGAGACCTGTCAACTTTTCTTATCTGTAAACTCATAAACCACTTCTCCTAATGAGTTCTCAGCGTATGCTTTGTTGTAAGCTTATCAATCTTTATGAAGTAAAATTGAACAAATTCAAGCTGATAATGGAGATCAAGAACATTGACAATAGCTAATGCACTACTGTGTTTCCCCCATTACATTTGAAATTTTGATATCATGGTTTTTGCTTTCCCATTAAGATTAAGATCACCACATAACAACTCTTTAAGTAGGCGCATTTGGATAACCGACAAACATTTGAAATATAACTTTGTCGTTCCATACTAATAACTCGACACAAGAGTTATCTGTTATTGTAAGTTAGCTATCATGTCCATAATGTTACATTCCTCATTTGACGAACAATATATGTAACAATAACTGATTAATGCATAACGAGAAAGTTCATTTCGATACTTCATGAAACCATCAAGCAAGAAGTGGAGTTCCACCAAGTATATACATCGATGTGCAAGACCATTGAGACTTTGACCCTTACTTCCTCGGAGCATTGAGCAAATTTATTAACCTACCCTCGGATACTTTCAGATCCCACTTTTTTCTAATTTTTGGAATGCTATATTAGAAACTATCGCCGTCCTTTACTTTTTTTAGTAGAAAGATACCATTCATAGTGGTTTTTTAAGTGTATGTGAGAGATACATAATATATTTCACTTACTACATTAATTGAAGAACTAGATTTACATATCTAACAATGGATCCCTTACCATAGGTATTGGTAATCTTGCTTCGTATGCAAAACTAGCCAATGAGACTACTTCATTCAGTAGTATCTTACTTCCATGCAATATCCAGCTTAAAATAAGAGCAGAGACCTACAAGACTTATATATGGGGTATGTATATGAGTAAAAAGGCCTAGAAGACTCATATATTGAAGTATTATTGATTAAATATTTTGAGATGAATGCTTTCATATGGTATCAGAGTCGATCGATCCAGACCCAGCAGATAATTCAAAATTTAGTTTTTTACTTTCACACAGTCAATTTCTCCACGTACTAGGCTCACTAAAAAACAATCGGGTCACACGTGAGGGGGCGTGTTGAGAGGTATAATATAAGCCTCAGATCGGGTATCAATCCCACATCGAGTATATAATTGATAATACTTCAATATACAAGCCTTATAGGCCTCTGCTCTCACAACCAATTATTTTTTTATTTTTTTGGTTAAGATGAGAAATATTCATATATAAAAAGTTTTACAAGTTGTCCGACTAGATCATATATTTTACAGATATAATAGGTAACATCGATTGCTACCATTAATACTATAGATTTACAACTAACCTATAAACCCGATACAAATTACAATTAGGCTAAAAGTAGATCATATCATACACCTCAGCCTAATTTTATGTAATAAGCAAAGGTCTAACAGTTACATAAACACCCAATGCAACAACTACGAAACACCGAAAATCTAACAGCGAAATAATTACAATGAGAAAATCAACCGAAAATCGTTCAAAAAATCGAAGGTGTACTCAACAGCCAATCTCAATGCAAGGACAAGAGGCAGTCGACCTTGGTTCACAATATTTCACCGGCATTTCAATCCACAAAACATAGCAATTGTAAAACTGGCCAGCAAACCAACACCCACCAACAGGGCTAACCCAGACTATATACCCTCTCCCCCTACACACACGTAAATCCTTAGAACATATTACCCCTAATACCATTCCCCCCTCTCTAGGGCCCTAACCCCCTTCCTCCCCCCAACACACACACGTCCAAACCCTAAGCCCCCCCGAGGCCCAATCCGCCCACCCCCACTCCTAACATCATAGTGAACTCATACCAAACCTTAGACACAGTACCTAATAACCTATGGACAACCCCACAATGAGCTATAGCGCCCTCATTGCCGCCGGTAGAATACGAGCACCGCCATAACACGACCCTTTTTACAGATAGGCTCCACCACATATTAGAGCTGTTATAACAAGTCAATTTTACATACAATTCAAGCTGCCGCCGGTAGAATTCCGGCCACCGGCGGTGAAGATAGTTCGAACCCTAACAAAGAAGACCTCATAAATCAAACATTTAAACAGAGCAACCATTGGCGATCCCAACGATTTATACATATCATATCTGGCAGATAAAAAAAACTTTTGAGCTCTACATGGATGTGATGATATTGACGCAACGGAGCAGAACAAGGCAACGCATCCCCAATCGTGGTGGGGGAGATGACGCCTGTCACTGCACCCCCTTCGTCCACCCTCAATCTGCCACCGGACACTATCGTTGACGATCCTCAAGGAAACTGGACACACGAACGAAAAACAAAAATTATATAGAATAGGTTGGATTCTGGTCGCCGCCTCGCGCGCGCCAACGCACGGTGGGGCGGCCATAGTGGCTTCTGTGAAAAGGGTTGGTTTAAAGAGAAGTCAAGAGTATTTAGAGATAGAAAGGAAGAGTATGTATGAATTTAAGTTCTCCTTAGTTACCCATGAAATGTCTCTTTGCAAAAATAATAAAAAGAGAAACAAAGATAAAAAAAACAAATACAAGAGGGCAGATGCACACTTGGCAATATTGTACTTCTTGCATTACTTGATTGCACATGCAGTCACGAGGGACCCAGCACCAGTATAGCCGCCACGTCAGTGGTTGGTGGCTAGAAGAGCTATCTTAGGGTTAGGGTTTTTCTCCGTAGGTACCTTCGTCCCCAATTCTTTCCATCTTTGCAGATTCCCTGCTATAAAATCTTTGCATCCAATTCGCCTGAGTCGACTCGGGGTTCTTTTGGCGCTGAAGTCTAAAATCCGAGTTGATAAGGGCTTTCAACGCCCCCCCGTGGTTGAAAATCCATGATCCTCTGCGTCCTATGGACTCTTCGTCAGTGCAATCCACTCCTTTTCAAGAAGATGAGTGGGGTAAGACCCTTTTTTTCCTTTAATTCATTAAACCAATCTGTTTCTGTTCTAACTGGTCAAGAAAAGATTAATTCTTTGCACCGAAAAAGAAAAAAAGATTGAATCTTTATCTCGATTGATCGTGTTTTGGTTTATACATATGTTTTGGGCATTCAGAAAAAGATTAAAGTTTGAATCTTTGGTTATAACGTCCCTGTTTTTAGCAATTATTGCTTGTTGATCGGCTTTGTTTCTGTATGTGCTTGCTAATACATATGTTCTCATTTTGTGGTGGTATGATTTGATAACAGGGTTGATTGAAATGCTTAATTGGGTTTTCCCTGTGTAGGGAACTTCTTTCTTTGTACTGTATAATACTTTGTATAGAATTTCATACCTTTTTACATGCATTCTGATATGAAGCATGATTTGACTCTAACTTCTATGTATGTTCTTGCATGTATCTTGTTCTTGATGAAAACGCATTTGAGATTTACTTTATTTGTCTTTGTTGATATAAACATATTTGGCACTTCACTTCTAAGAGTATGATATAGAATCAGACTTTTAAACTATTTAGTTTAGTGGAATGAATGTTTACCAGCACCAAAATTGGTCTAATAAGACAGAGTAATACACATGGTAAAACTTTTGATGCTCTAAGTACTAACTTATGTTTAAAGCTTCCTCTACTTGCGAGTATAAGCCCCACCAACAGCAGTACCACTTCTATTACTAGCTTTATGACAGGAAGAGAGGAAAGAAGGTGCTTTGGGATTTACTTGGAGTCCATAGTTTTAGCAAGAACTGAGGAGTTTCCATCATGTTTAAAAATCTTTATTTGGATATAGAAATTTCTAGGAACTTTTGGTGGGCTTTGACGGCTTTTTTCAATGAATCAGCCGTTTCTGTTGTGGTGGGTGTCCTGATCTCTTTTCGAGGCACTGTTGTGCTGCATTCTTACTGTGACTATCTACCGTTGAAGTACTTCATTTATGGTTGATAAAACCATTGTTTGTCGTGCATCTACCTCTACTTTGTTATCGTTGGGATAATGGGCTGCTCTACGTTGATCATGCTAACAAGTCATTGAAGCACAATTCTGTCATGCATTGACAAATATAAGCCTTGAGGTAAACTTCTTCAAATTGAATATTTGCTGTTTTACTGCTCACTTGGGGTCTCGACAAGCGAAGAATATGGTGCGTAGATGGTATGTTAGATCAGGTAACAAGACGAAACAGAAACAATCACTGCGCCCTTTTGCTTATTGAAGTTTTAGGGGCTCATATTTCGATCTCTATTTCTTTCTTGTTGTCTTTTCTGTCCATCTCTCACAGGTTGCATTAGAATAGTAGCTGGTTTTTGTTACTTCACAGCATGACGATTGATTTTGGGGTGAAATAGTCAATATTCACAAAACCCAATGCATAAATCGTCACAGATCAAGCACCTTTTGTTGCCTGCGGTTGAGCCTTTCCTCTGGGGTGAGGTTCCCGCTTTGAACGGAAGGGAGCATTCTCATATCCTATCGCCTTGGGGAGCAGAGTCTCTGCTATTACCTCTTGGGATTGGCCATGAGAAGAACATTCACATGCATGAATATTTTGAGAGAGCAAAACTTTCGTTAACGGCAGTAAACTGTTGTTGATAACTCCTCAGTGTTCTCATCAACAACAAGTGCAATAGTGAAATGACCTATAGTTGGTATGGCTTTCATAGTTACCATAAACATATTAGGTTTATGTTACCTTGCAATCACAAAAGAATTGAAGAGTGACGACTATATATAATCACAAAGAGAAGACTAGAATTATTTGAGTAGTTGAATATTGGGATATATTATATTTTCAGTTCCAAGTCAATATGCTCATGACCATAACTGGAAGACCTTATTAATGAAATTGATTGGTTAATGGGGTTTTTATTTCTCCGGTATGGAGGTTTTCATTGTGTTAGTGCTACTGTTGCTATTATTTACCACCTTACCAGCATGGTCAACTTTGGTTTGTACGTCGACCCATTTTGTAAGGTCTTCTATCACTCTTTAGAAGTCATCCTTCTCATTTTTTTCCCAATCCGATGACCCTGTTTGTTTGTGTAAACTGTCATTATTGCATCTGGACTAGACATCAACCTACGGGGGTGTTGCATCAATCTTCTGGTCCACTTCATTGTTCAAGTTAGTTTTGTACAGCATGTTCCACCATACACTAAATTATACTGGATCGCCACCTCACAAAGTACGAACCCTTTACCTGAAACTGAGGTTCATGCATACCATTTAGAGCGCTGGATTTGGAGGTGTATGTGACGATGGAAGCAACCCACCTCCTGACTTGAACCCGTTACCATTGGCCAGCATGTATCCGGGTCGGTTGTGAAACCCGTGGGTCAAGAGACGGATATTTAAACGAAATGGTATTCAGCAAGAGGCTTAACAGAGAGTGAGATGTTTTGGGGGTGCAGGGGTGGTGGGGGCTGTTATTAGGGGGCTAATTGTCACAAAGGGGAAAAAACAGGCTAGAGGCTAGTAAGTTGGCTTTTCAGTTTGGGTGGTTTCACTGCGGAGATATTCGTTATAATTTTTCAAGCTAAATCAATTTTCAGGACATCTACTGATCTACTGCTATTTTCTGGTTTCTCAACCAAAATTATTCTGTTGCCTTGTGATTTATGTTGTATGGTTGTTACTTCCTAGTGTTATTTCACTGAATGACAGCGTAAATTTGAAGTATATTGATTTGCATAAAGTTATATGTATCTTTAGTTAAGGGTCAGGTGGTATCATAAATTTAACTCTCTCTCTCTCACACACACACACACGCATGCACGCACACAAAGAGAGGGAGGGAGAGGGAGGGACACAATCATATACCTGCATAATTTTGCGGACTAACTGAATTTTCTGTTTGCCTAAATAGACACTGACGGATTTGTAATTCCAAGCTTGGGGATAGGGGACCCTGATGAAAGTAAAGCTGATGCTCCAGAAGTAGATTCGAAACCTTCTTTTATTAAGGTGAGCTGCTAGCGTTTAACTTGCTGAAATGAAAATTATAGAAACTTCTTAGACCGCACGATTGTCTTAGACCGCATTAAATGGGTTTTTTCTTTTATTCTGCTTTAACAGGCTAGTAAAGAAGAGAATATATACCTGGGACCCCACGGAGCTCCTCCTTCACAATCAAAACAACAAGAATTGAATCAATCTGGCCGTAAGCAGAGGTTCAAGCAGAAACTAAAGGAAGCCGATCGAAGAATCAGTGGATCTGGTCGGGAAAATAAGGTGGAAAATCTGAGAGATCTTGTTGGTGGTGGGAAAACTTCTGTTAGCATGTCAAGGAGTTCCCCCAGGGATTGGCTAGACCCTCATTGCCAAGAGTCTCAGTTTGAAAGGCATTATCGTCGGTAGGCTTGTTCACCTCCAGCAGCTTGTGATAAATTTCTTGCAACTCTTCTTTCTGGTCTCAATTTGTGCTGTTAGAACCTTATAGGATTTACTCTTCGCCAGAATCATCTATAGAGGTTATGTATTCTGATAATAATCATCCGGCTGGGAATGCAAATACTTCAGATGTTATTTGTAATAATGTTATCTTAGTTACTTTTGTTAAGTTCTTAAACTTGGCAAAGTGGGAATTGAGGATCTGGTTCTCAGTGGAAGTCCAGTTTGAATTCTCTATGGTGGAGAATACTAGCTTACTGTTTTTCAACATGGATGTTTGTCTGCCATTAACACCAGGCTCCAAAATTGTGCTCGAGTGAGAACTGTTATGATACCACGAATATGGTCAATGCTTACGCTTTCAATTCTCGCTTTAGCTATGCGCTCTCATGTTCACGTTCCATCACCAAAAATGAAGACTAGTCATGAAAGCAGAAAGCATGTTGTTCTGCTATTTCAATCTTAATATTGACTGACCATTTAAGCAGATCATCTACCTCCGGCAATATGTTCTCTGGTATGCACAAAATTCTTGTAAACTCACGTAAACCAAATAAAACTCTTAAATAATGTATTACATGGGAAAATTCGTTGGCAATTGTCGGCTAACTTGGTCTTAACAGGGGATAGACCGGCCTTGGCACTTGCAAAGGAACGAGTATGATATTCTTTCTAACCGTGCAACGAGGCATATCAGCGTTATCCCCCATTGACACATCCAAACTGTTGTTCTTGGTAAGGAGGAGGAATGGGTGTTGGGGCCGGCTTCTGGGGAATGCGGATGTGAGATCTCACAAGATCTCATTTCAGTCTGAGTAATTCCAGTCCAGTGGCTGAGGGTGTTAAGCCATGCTGTGAAAGATACTGAGCGTTATGAAACTTGCTCAGATGCCTCATTCCGTTGTCGCACAGAATTGTAACAATCGTGTGGCCTGGGCCAATTAGTTGTGCTACTCTGAAAGCTCCAACGCAGTTCATGGCTGAAGAGCTCCCGACAAAGAGGCCGTCATTCTTCAAAAGAAACCTGATGAACAACGGTAGCTTTAATTGCACGGGCAGGGAGATAATGACTGAAATGCTATACATCTATCCATTGCTTAAAGATGGGCCAAGACTTTTGCAATGAAAGGTAGAGCCTTGTAAACATAGACAATTTTTTGCTTCTAGGACTCACCTAGACATTTCAACAGCCTCCATATCAGTGCCTCGGAAAGCTCCATCAAGTTCTGCCATTTTGAAGTTCTCGGTTAATCTATTGATGCCAATTCCTTCGGTTATAGTATCAAATGGGTTCTTTAACCTTCGGCCTTCAGCCTCCTCTTTTGTGTACATTACCCCCCTCGTTACTTTGTTGAACAAACCAGACCCAGGAGGGTCAACAAGGAAGCACTCAATACTTGGATCCTTTTCCTGTTGGAGAAATACGTATTAAGACAACCAAATAACAGAAAAGCTGAAACAAATGGTGAGAACATTAAAGAGAACGGACCTTCAGGAACCGAGAAACACCGGCCACGGTGCCCCCTGTGCCTGCTGCTGCGACAAATGCATGCAACTTGCCACCAGTCTGTTCCCAAATCTCAGGCCCAGTTCCCTCATAGTGGGCCCTGTAGTTTGCCAAATTCTCAAATTGATCAGCAAAGAAACCACCTTTGCAATCAGTTGAGAACACTGTACTGCGTTCGTCTACCTCGGAAGTGTTACCATTAATTTGCTTTACATCTTTGGCGTCTAAATGCTTCACCCTTTTGTGCTTCAGTGCTACTTCATTTGCTTCAAATGCCCTTCTCCTTGCAATATTGACGTAGTGGTCTCGGTGCGTAATTGACACTGGCCTAACCCTTTCAACAGTAGCTCCAAGGGCCTCCAGTATTTGAGACTGGGAAAAGTTGATCCCCCGCATGGGATAGGGGGAGGGATTTAGATATCATATTTAACCATGAAGAGAAGTAAATGTACACCCACCTACCCAGACATACACAAAGACAAACACGCACAAGCACACGCATATACTGCTCCCTCCGCGCATGTAAGCAGTTATAGATTCCACATGAAAATAGTATGCGGTAGTTTCACAATAGGCAAACAGCTAACTGATGCAAAAAATTTCTCAAACCGCTATGGAGAACCTCACAAAATTCTGAAGCACTTGAAAGCACATTAATGGATCATTGACCTTTACTTATCCATCTGTTTATAATCTGCCTTGATATTTTAGTCCAGCAGCATACTTGGATATTCATAATAAGTCCCGAGTGTTTAAGACTCGGAAGAAGGGTATGTGTGTGGTTGGAGTCTACTAAACGACTCAAGCAGCAACAAGCATTTGAAATATTTTTGAAGGGACAATCCAGTAAACTGGTCAGATGTCCACTAAAATATTCTTCTTCCAAACTAGTTTACAGGGACCTTTGGATATAGCATGTGGTGAAGAAATCCTCACAAGCAGCAAAAGGGAAACCTTGAAAGAACAAGTCGAAGATTCAATGTATACATACTTTCTCAATAGCAGCATCATCTGGGATAACAACATGGCATTTGCATCCATAAGCTGGAGCCACTGTTGCAAGACTTATAGCAGTGCTTCCAGCGCTCCCCTCAGTAACTACTCCACCTTGAACTAACTGTCCAGATTCCAAAGCCTAAGCAGGGCAAGCTCACAAAAGTTTCAGAGAAATAGGAAGTAGGAAGTTGTCAAATATACTAAACATCAACGGTGGTTAGAGAGAGAGAGAGAGAGAGAGAGACTAAGTCCCTACCCTCTAATGTCTATCAACACTCTATTTATTGCTACAGAAGTGCACTATACAACATCGGGTTAATACAGAATGCTACACAGATTTAGCATTCCCTAGACAAAATAAAGGTACCGTGCAAAATGAATAGCTATATATCATGAAACTGAAAATTGTTTAGCAATGCATGCATTCACTAGCAAGTAGCCCTAAATTCTCAATTTGATTCAAGACACTCAAAAAAATTTGGTTACGCTATAATCAGGATAATCTGAAAAGTTGTAGTGATACTGCGCACCAGGCAATCATATTTACAACTGTTGATGGTGGCAATCACAACTCAATACTACAAACTAGCACCACTATAGCAAAACTCCACCGGACGTTTGTCTAGAAGTTCGATTACTTACCTACAGTAAGCATTTGAAGATGAAGTGAGGAATTCTTGCCACCCTTCCCGGGAACTCCACCACCAACGGTAGTGTGGTGGACCGCTTCATTAAATAGAAGGCTTAGTCAAGTAAGCACAACAAAATGTAAAAAGTGAGGCCGACTCATTTCAAGTACTATACGCGATAGATTCGAGTATCAACCCTCAAGTGTTTTCAGTTTTAACCCTACAAACACTTTTCTCTCACATTGAGCAAGTAGACTGACTCGGAAATTTTCCAACTAGTTACTACCCAAACTCTTGTATTAATTTTTGAAACCAAGCCTCCAACTATATTCCACTATAGAGAGAAAAGGAAAGGGAGGTTTCTCATTTTAATAGATCGCATGAAAGCAGAAGTTGCCAAACACAAAACTCGAAATCTTGATAGATTGTTTGAAAGCACTAGTCCCCAAGCATAGAACTTGAACACCTATGTAGTCACTTTACTCATTCCTTTCACACTGGTTTGACTTGTCAAAGGACTTGTTAAAATTTTGCAATCGCAATGTGAGTTGAATTTCGTGTTTTTACATTTCAGATTGCATTTTCGCAAAGATTAAAGAGGACAGTACCATGAAACTGAGGGAGTACATTTCTACAGCTACGCACTCAAAGCCTTAACTATACATACATATAGAAAGCAAAGAAAAAAGGACTCGAATATCTGATAGATTGATGGAAGGCACAAGTCCCCTCTATAGTGTACGCAAAATGGTCAAGAGGATCGTGATTCCCCCCACCACCAAAAAGGGATAAAATAACTTTAATTTGCCACCAAAGGTTTACGAGTAACCAAGATGCATACAGAAACTCACCTCTTGGATTATCTTAACAGCCACCCTGTCTTTAACACTCCCTCCTGGATTCAAGAACTCGGCTTTCCCTAGAATCTGAGTGTAAACAAGAAAAACCAAGAAAAAAAACAATTCATAAATCAATCCACAAGTTTTGTAAAATAAGAATGAGACCCAGATGACCAAAACAAAGAAGGATGTTGCTTGTAAGAGATTTGGAATGATTACTTCACAACCAGTGGCCTCCGAAAGGCTGTTGATTCTGATGAGTGGGGTGTTGCCAATGGCGTCAATGAGTCCTTTTTTGGGGTTCTTGGGAGAGAGGGCCTTGTGGTGGGCGCTTCTTTTGCGGAGGAAGTAGGAAAGTAGGGCTATGGAAAGCGTGGCCGCCACAACAGCGCCTGTGACTGTCACAGGCGCCATTGCCGAGTTCCGAACCCGGATACTATGAATCGATGATTGAAATCAAGTACTGGCCATACTTTTGCTTACACCTTCCTTAAAAGGGGTGGATAGCTTGATTTTATTTTAGGATGAATTCCACTTTTTAAAACAAGAATCTAAAAATTATGGTTCTAATGTACTACCACGATCTCCATCTTGATAAATAAAAATTTTCACTCATTAAAAAAGTCTATTTTCATGTCCTTATGTGTTTGTTCACCACATAAAACTAGTTAGTAAATTAGATAACTCAGTAAAATTAGATAATGTACGTACCAAAATTTCGAGTGATCTGTGATTCGTATGCGTCCATAATATCAAAACTTTCGGATAGTGAGAAAGAGGACCGAGACACGGAGAAAGACGTAAGGGAAAAAAAAAAGTTAGAAGTGAATGCTAGTGGTGGCCATCGGGAGAGAAAGAAGCTAGGCAGTTTTTCGAAGTTTGATTGTATCATATAAAAATAAAGTAAAGGATGTTAATGGAAAAAACCCCTTAAGGTTAGAAAGTAATATCACGCTTGTCTATTAACTACATGAAATATCAGTACGTTCTTTGATTGGGCGGTATACAAATGGAGGTAACTAAACTCCCCATCCCCCTCCTTCCCCCCTCCCAATCTTCGCCCGCCGCCCATACCCCTCATCCACTAGGATCTAAACGAGTGTGTCTTCAATCCCCCCGCCCAGTCGATGCATTTCGCTGCAAAATCAAACAAACCACCACCACCAATGCTTCCCTAAATGCTCACAACCACCACCTACCCCGCCTTCAATCACCACCCACGTTGCCGCCATTCAAGAGTAAAACATAGCCCTAAACATTAAACAATCAAGTCTCAATTACAACAACACGGTTAAACTCAAACGTGTGTGCGCGGTAAGCATGTGTGTGTGCCCGTGTCTGCGGGATATGTGCGTGGGTTTGTGCCCAAATCTACGCGAGATGTGTGAGTGCGTGTCTGTGCAAACTTGTGCATGCGCATGTGCAAGTGTGTGTGGTTAGATCTGTTAAGGACTGATTGAGGTGCGAGGGGTGAATGGTGGTAGGTTTGTTAACGGTGGTTTGTTACTTTTTGTGGTTGAGATTGGAGGACGTGGTGATGACCGATGATTGTTGCAGTGGCATTGATGATTGTATCGGGTCAACTCACTGCTAGTGGGATGAAGGGTTACGAGGGAGCCCAATCCTTTGTTGGAATTTACAAAATATAATATACTGATGTATATAAAAATGAATAAACGAACTAGCGATGTTACAACGGAAGGGCATGAGTTACAAATCTTTTCAATTATGGATCGACATGGAAGATCTTGAAAGTTGACGGGGTTGACTGATATCACTATTTAACCTCAAGAAATTTATACATATTTGTCCTTATTACTGGGACATGCAAAAGTTTCCTCAAAAAGACAAATTTTATGATCTCTATTTTTCTTCAGGATTATTTATATAATTCGATTACACGAAAGTACTCTCCAATTCAAATAGTGGTCATAAATGATATTCCTTTTACCATTGATGCATCACGCCGTATATTTGATTTTTCAATAGGCAAAACTGCAACAAACCCCACAAGGTTTGCTGGTTTTGGTGATAAAATCTCGTGGTTCTAAACCGAGCATTTAATTCCCCGAACTTTCACAAATCATGCAATTGAACCTGCGTTTAATATGTTGTACCACTCACGTGAGATTATGGGATGGTAAAATTGGAATAACAACAATAAATATGATTTTGATGATTTAGAAAGTAAGTAAAAAAAAAAAGTTACCGTAAGTTTCCCTATAGTGCCGACCACCATCACTGCCAGCCCCAAGCTTCCCTACCAACACCAACACCAACACCAACACCAACACCGCCACCTCTTACTGCCAAACCCAGCACAAACACCCACCTATCCATAACCACCTCTTCTACCATCGTTACCAACCAACCATCCCCTCCACCCCCCCCCCCCCCCAAAAAAAAAAAAAAAAAACTACCGCAAACACTATGCCACTAAAACCCACCATCACTGCCACTCTCCACTGTTAGACCCACCACAAATACATCTATCTCTACTATTGCCAACCCTCACAGTCAAAACCATCGCAAAACAGCTTGTCAGCCATACTCACGGCCTCACCTCTCCCATTATTCCTACCACCCCCAAATTCCAACCCACCAACATCGCCAACCCTCATTACCAACGCACCAAAAGCATCAAGCCACCCATAACCACCCTCCACCATCATTGCCACCCCTTATTGCTAACCCATCATCACTGTTACCCCTAAGTATTGAACCCATCATAAATACCCCGCCACCCGTACCTACCTCTCATAGTTAATTTTAACGATATGTTCTATGTTTGAGACTCTCGTAGCTTTAAAATACCCACGGGATTCAGAAAATAGGGCACCAACCTTGCAGGGGCGGAGGCACGTTAGGACAAGGAGGGGCTGAAGCACCCCCTGACTTCTGGGAAAAAATAAATGATGTCAGTACTTGAGAGAGGGCATGTGAGTGTAGAAAACAAAACAAACAAGAGTGGGTGTTGGCATGGGTTTTTGAGTGTGCCGTGAGAGAGAGATTGTGTATCTGTTTGTAGGTGTGTAATGAAGGAGCAAGGGGGGCAGCCATGGCTGCCGTAGTGAGTGCCCATTGTGTATATTATAGGTGAATGTGTATATGGTAAGGGAGAAGGGAGCAGCCGTGAGGTGTGTTAAATGGGGTTGTGAAAAGAAGTGGGTGTGGAGGGAAATGAAATGATTTTGGGTGTTCAAAAGGTGAAATGGGTTTTGGGTGTAAAAGTGTGTGCTCACTGTGTTGCATATTGTGTATGTGTTCTGTGTGTGCTCACTGTGTGCATGAGTTTGTATATATGTGAAGGTGTATGGTGCATGTGATGTCTGAGGGAGGGATGACACAAGGGTATGTGTGAGTGTGTATTGTGTATTTTATGGGTGACTGGCAGAGAGAAAGTAAAGAAAAGAAAAGAGAAGTGGGTTTTGGATATGCGGTTAGCGGGTGATTTGGATTAGCGTGAAGTTCAACACGTGGATAAACTAGTGCACAGTCATTATTAGCATATAAAACTTTACAGTACAATACGCTAGGCCATATTAGAATTCGTGGAAATTTTTTATACTTTTCTTAATCGTATGTATTTTTAATACTTTCGGCAAGTTCAGGCTTATAAAATTCTTTTGAGCCTTTAGACTCATGAAAATGTTTTTGGAAAAATTAGGGTAATGTTTTTATGGTATGAATAAGACTCAGTTTGAATTTGATGATTTTTGGAGTTGATTTGCTACAGTTTCCATATCGCAATATTGGTTATAGCAAAACAAAAATTTTAAAAATAATTTTGATGTCTTTTAAATTCTGTTTTCTATTTTCTATAATTTTAATAAGTATTTTAAAGCAGTCCCGCGACGCACCGGCGCCGACGCCCTTGAAGAACCAGATCTGAATTCTCATCTTGGCCTTGCGTGAGTCTTCCCTCTTGCTCTTAGATGCTGATTGCTGAATGAATTGCTGTCTGCTAGTGCTAGTATTTAATATGATAATATGTTACATTTATATTTTAGTTTAATATGTTACATATATATAGCTGAATTTGTAATTTTGCTTGTAAACGCTCGGAGTACAATTTTGTATTTGTATTTTTTTTTTTACTTGTAAAGAGTCTTTAATGACTCTCGTGAAACTTAATATTACTTTTTTTATGCTTTATAAGTGCACTTTATTTTTAATATTATTTTAATTAAAAATTTGGTAACGGACATATAATTTTTGCACCCCCTGAAAAATATTCCTGGCTCCGCCCCTGCAACCTTGGTGTAAACGGTGCTGGTGGAATTGGATCAAAATACGCCTGGTGATATTGCAGCGCTAGCGCGCGAGAAGAATGCTAAGTTTGGTCGTGGTGGTCGATGGTAAGCTGTTAAGGGACGCTAGTGAATCTAGTGGAGTGTCTTTGTGCGTGTGTCAAAAAGGGAAAAAGGACGAAAAATAGAGGATGAAATGACGTGGGTACGTGTGATGACGTGCTTGTGGTGGGCTGACGGTTAGAGGGTGTTGTCAAGGTGTTGGTAGTCAGAGAGGTGGCTCGGCAACTCGCAGAGGTTGCGTTGGTTTTAAGAAGAATGAAGGGAGGGTGGTGGTAGTAGGGACGATGATGGGGGTGGCTGCATAATTATAAAAGTAACGCGACTGAGCGCACTAAAGGGAAACTTGAAGGGTATAATTGACATTTTTTAATTCTCTTTTCCAATTTCTCTCAGCAAAATAATCTTATTTACTGTTACTCCAATTTTACCTTCCCAAAATCTCAAGAGATTTGTGCATAATTTTTAGTGGCGGCCCAATTGCACGATTTGTGAAGAACAAATTTTGACTCCTACCCGGGTTGTAGGAATCTTCCTTCAACCCCATGTATAGTGACAATTAATAGTGGCTAAATGTTTCAAGTCACTTTTCTTCTAACACTTTTAGCAACAATTATTAGCAGCACTTTTTTAGCGACATTAAATAAAAGTCACTAGAAACATTTAAAGACAATTGATTGTCGCTATATAAATAGTAGGAGGAAGATTCTTCAAACCGGGGTAGTAGCCAAATTTTTTCCATTTATGAAGATTTAGAGAATTAAGTGCTCAATTAAGGGTGTGTTTGATAACACCATTCAGCACTTAAAACTGAAACTTTTCAGTGATTTCAAATTAAGTGCGTTTGGTAACGCATTTTTTTTATCACTTAAAATAATAAGTGATATGTTAATGGAAGACCAATATTTTAAGTCACCCACAATGACTTATCACTTATCATTGAACACGGTCAATGATTTGGAATTAAAAGATTGGACCAATAAAGGACAGCTTTGCCCCAACTGCCTCATCTTCTTCCCGTTTCACCTGTTCGTTGCTGCGCCGCTGCTGCTCTGCTGCGCCGCTGCTGCTCTGCTGTGCCGCTGCTGCCTCATCTTCTTCCCGTCTTCACCTGTTCGTTGCTGCGCCGCTGCTGCTGCTGCTGCTTCATCTTCATCTTCTTCTTCCTTGCTGATTTGCCGCCTCTTCTTCTCTTTTCACGGTACTAAAGGTGCGTGATTTCCCGGTGTCGCTTGATTTGTGAATGTAATTAGGGCTTTTTTTTCCCAATTCATATTGGATCGAATTTCTTGTACATCTTGTATATCTATCTATGTACAGTGGGGAGCCCTGTGGTTTGATTGGGAGGGATCTCAGAAGATCAAGGAGCTTCTGAGAATGTTCCCTTTGAATCATATGAGCATCCAGAGGGGAGCTATGTTGGCTTTGAGCTTGACTCTAGTCTCGCTAACAGCCAGCCAAAGAACTCCATAACCCAAAAAGGAAGTGAAAACGCCAACCATAAGAACAGCCCAAGGTGGGAACTTGTTGCAGGCGATGCCTGGAAGAATACCCACATTTTCCCCAATGTCATTTGCAACACCAAGCATGGTCAGCTGCTGCTGACTAAAACCCAGGACTGATTTGAGAGAAGAAGAGTACAGAGCAAAGGTGTAGGCATTCCCAGCAGCTACTTGGACCCAAACAGCAGCTGCAAGACCCACCCACGGTGGTCTACTGCCTGCCTTTAGGACTGCCATTTGTGGGTGTTGGTGAGATGTTTCATTCAGCAACTCAAGATCTTTGAAACAAAAAAGTTTATGTTTTTATATGAATGCCCAAAGACAGAAAAAGACTAGTCTACTCAGAGCAGTCTGCCATAATTCTTTTGCATAAGGACATTGAGCAAACAAATGGCATTCATCTTCCTTAGCTTGATTACACAACACACAATTATCCTCTTGGATTACATTCCAAGCTTTGAGCTTGACTCTAGTTCTAAGACATCCTTTGCATAACATCCACAAGATCAAGGAGCTTCTGAGAATGTTCCCTTTGAATCATATGAGCATCCAGAGGGGAGCTATGTTGGCTTTGGTAGATATGGGAGCGGAAGCACGACAAGCTGATCAAAACTTTATGGTGAACTTGCGGGAGCAGATTGCAACTCAATTGTTTAATTTGAGGTTGTAGTTCATATATGTAATAATATGACTTTTAACTATCTAATTATTGCTATTTTTTATCGTGTGACTAATTTGAATTTTCTTTTATGTTTTAATGTTACGCATACAAATTAGATTTGAAATATCCATTATTGATATATTAATACGTGAGATGTGCAATAATATAACGAGGTTTATAAAGTTTCAAAAAGCAGAGCAAAAGGGTATTAGTGTCAACCTAAACAGTTTTTAGATTTCAGTTGTTTTTTTTATCAAACGGAATAAACTACTTCAGCACTTAAATTGCAGTCAAGACCAAAAAAATTTCAGTGCTTAAAATTCAGTAGCTTAAAATTTTCAGTTGTACAAATTCAGCACTTAAGTTTTCAGTACTTAAATTTCAGTTTTATCAAACACACCCTAAGAACCATGGGGTGTCAAAACTGGCAAACCTTAGGGAATTTATTACAGTTTAGCCTTTGGGATAAGGATAGGTAGGTGCAAAGTTTTTCCAAAAGCAGAGTGATTATTAACAAGGATGGCATTATTGGCCCTTAATCAAGCTACCCTTCGCACAATCCAAAATTCACCAAAAAAAAAAAGCAAAAATGACACGTGAAAGGGCAAAAAGAATGGGTATTTTTGGAAATAAACTTTTGGGCTGCGAAGAAAAAGATGAAAACAGACAACAAACTGCAGAAAATTACAGTACTCTTTTCCGGCAGAGAATCTCTGCGCCAAAAGCTAAAACTCCAATAATAACCCTCCATCCCTCCTCCTCCAGAAGCCTACGAAAACCCTTTTAAAAAAGACCCACCTAGAGTTCTTCACTGAATCCTCCATGGAAGTCCCAGAAAAGCTTCTCAAGTTCAAGATTCACCTCTTCGTTGCCCTCGCCTTTGCTCTCTTCATCTTCTCCCTCGTCTGTCATGCACCCAGGTTCGTTGACGTTATTGCCTACTTTTGGCCCCTCTTGGTCTCTACTGCTCTCTTCCTCGTCGCTGCCGTCGTCTTCGGCCGGACTTCCCCACCGGCTGCTGAAGTTCCCGCTGAAAAAGCGGCTGAAGGGATCTTGGAATTCGTTGCTGGGCAGCTGGAGCCGGTAGAAGCCGAAGTGGATACAAAGGCCGAAGATAGTCATGAATCCGAGCAGACCATGTAATGGTTTTTTTATGGGCTTCCTTTTTCAGCAGATAGCACTATTGACACTCCGTTGTTTGCTAAGGCCACTTCTGTATGCAATCATTGGTGCACAAAGCAGAATAAATGCCGTTGTCTTTGTCTAAAAATGATTGTACGGCAAGTGTCAATAGTGAAAATGGAATGTGAATAAAATTTATCTTCTTGCAGTTGGTGATCTAATGACTGACATGAATGAACTGAATCTTAGCTTCTGCTTGATGACTGCTGGGTCTCTCTCTCTGGTATAGGCTTTAGACTCTGTTGCATGATACCCCGGTAACATTTAGCTTACTTCTTAAAGCATTAGGACAAGCACAAGTGATGTTTTTTTACTATGTATCGTGTGTCAGAATTGAGAAATTTTATGGTTTGAATCTTTAGTATCCTCTTGCCTGTTACCTGTGTTTACTATTTAGGCCGAATACTCTCACATACTTGGGGAACTGTGCCAAGTCCGCCTTCCGCATAGGTAAAAAAAAAGCTGACAATCCACACCCAACTTAAGAGAGAGTCTAGCCGAAGGTTGCATATGCGAGTTTCTTTGCCTAGAATATACCCCATGTATACACGTGATACATGGTACTCGAGACTTGGGAGTGATGAAACTTTCATACAAGTTTTTTTTTTGGTAATAAGAGAATTACATAGATAAAATAAAGGTTACAAAGAGAAGAGAATGCACAGCCCAGAAGACTTTACAGTAAGGAAAACCGAGCAAAGCTAAAACAACTTAAACAGGAAGAGCACGACATAAGCAAAGGAAACAGCAATATTAACTACCAACTGACGACTCCACAAAAGGCTCCATCAAATCTGAAGATCCCTACAAGTTGAAGTGACTATTCTTCCAGTTTTTTGATAATGTTTAATTAATACGTTCACAAATCTGTGTTAGTTCAAATGTGAAACAATTCTCCAAACTTCCCTTCTCCAGTCCAGTTCACTCCAATATTGTAAAACTTAAAAGATGTGCCGCATGTTTCAAAAGCCACATGAATATTGAAGCTGGGGTAACAAACAATTCGAAATCGAAACGCTTGCATACGAGAGTCAAGCTTGAGCGTGAAAAAAAAGCTCGAAACGCTTGCATAAGAGAGTCAAGCTTGAGCATGAAAAAAAGCTCGGCTTGTTCGGCTAGTCTACGCAATTGCATCGAGCTCAAAACTCGGGTCCAGACGGAAAATAAAATTTTTTTTATTCCAAAAGAGTGTACACATTGCTTGGGAATGTAAAAATTATCAAGGAACTCTGCAGCAAAGCTGTGGAACTCCACAAATGCCTTGTCAAGTTGATGCTCGAGATTCCTGAAAGTTTAGTACGACCAACCACCGACCACTGACTTTTATCTTAAACTACTGTTGCTTGGGTAATGTATTTTAGCAATTGTCTAGACTCTGACGTGGATCTAATCCGGAATCTAAGAGCCACATCGTGGGTGTCCACAACGGGATTGCGCTGTCGTGTGACCCATCATCAATATTTGAACCACCAACAACGTAGCCCAGTGATGCTGTACGATGTACTGGTTTTGTGGGGTTCCGATTTATGTAGACTTGAAAATAAGAATGAAATGTATATCGGACATATTTTATAGATTATACTAGTATTATGAACAATATTTTATAATATTTTTTTTTTGACTTTGAGACGAGATAAGTTCTCGATTAAAATTATGTTCGTTACATAAATCATAATTTTACCTTTGAAATAACTGATACCTCCTTCTGTCCCTTTTTATTTGATCACATTTTACTTGCACGCTTATTTAAGATATTAGTTAGATTTTATAAATTTTCTATTCTATCCCAATATATATATATATATAGAGAGAGAGAGAGAGAGAGAGTCAAGAGAGAGAAAAATGGATTGTTGGAGAATTAAATGTGGAGAGATAAATAAAATAAAAAAGTGTAAAAAAGTAAAAAACACCTACTGTGTCTTTCTTAATATGAAAAATGATCAATTTTTTGGGACAGTAAAAAAAATAATATAATCAATTATTAGGGACGAAGGTAGTAATAGATATAAATATTTTGCCGTGTTTACTTGTCTTGTGCTTTGCAAATTAGACGAATCTAACACATGGACACGTGTTTGACCCCGATCCTTGCACCGAGGTTCATGTAACACTAATATTGACTCCGTGCATTACACACGGGAGCAATAATTGTTAAAAGCTCATATTTTTTATGTCAAATATTAATAACAAATAATTATTTCCACTTTCTTACGAGTTCTCTACCACTTTTACCAACAATAATAATAACCAATATGTTGAAGTTTTTATTAATAAAACTCACCAAGAAGAGTATAAAGAGTTATGCGATACAAACATATATGTCTATATCACATATGCATATAAGTCATATACCTCCTTTTTATTTTATTATAAGCCATATACACGTATGCATATAACAATATATCCGCATATATATGTCTGTATATACTTATACTTATCTCTTAACTTATTGGACTTGTGTTCAATATAGAAAATTTCAAGATTTGAATGAGATATAAATTTAGAAGAGAGAGATATTTATTTTTAAATGGGACATGTTGATATGGAAGAAAAAAAATGAAATTTATTTGATTGGTTGAATGCCAAATCCAAATGACATAAAAAAAGGCATGCCAAATAAGAAAAGAACGTTACATTCTCTCAGTTTCAACTTTGATGTATATATAATGTGATTAGTTACGGCTACGAACTTGGACCCTCTACTGAATCCTTAGGACTGCCATGGACAAACTAAGGTAGCGTTTGATAACACTTCCAATTTTGATTTTCTGCTTCAAAAAAAATAAAATTTCAAAACCAGTTAAATTTTTTTTTTTACAAAAACAAATGGGTGTTTGATTACTCAATTTTTATTTTGAGTTTTTTCTTTGGTGGCGGCGGTGGTGGGGCGTGGTGGTGGCCGACATAGCTGGTGGCCGGCCGCCGGCGGCAAGCAGTGGCGGTAGGCGGTGGGAGGGTGGTGGTGATCTCAAAATAAAAACCAAAACCAAAACTGAAAATCGAAAACTCCTTTTTGGAGTTTTAAAAAATAGCCCTGTTTTAAAAACTGAAGAAAAAAAAAACGAAAACTATGTGCCAAACGCGTTTATTTTCTCCAGTTTATAAAACTGGAGAATTTTTTTTAAAAATAGGTGTTACCAAACGGAGCCAAAATTTACGAGTACTTGAAGATGATATAGATTGCTTAAAATTCATTTGGAGACCAACATGACATACGCACTTCTAAATCATTTGAAGAGAAAAAAATGAAATTTATTTGATTGGTTGAATGCCAAATGACATAAAAGACATAAAACGAGGCATGCCAAATAAAAAGAGAACATTACATTCTCTCAGCTTCAACTTTGATGTATATATAATGTGATTAGTTACGGCTACGAATTTGGACCCTCTACTGAATCCTTAGGACTGCCATGGACAAACTAAGGTAGCGTTTGGTAACACTTCCAATTTTAATTTTCTCTTTTCAAAAAAACAAAAATCAAAACCAGTTGAATTTTTTTTAATTAAAAAAACAAATGAGTGTTTGATTATCCAGTTTTTATTTTGAGTTTTTTCTTTTGGGTGTTTAATTACGCAATTTTTATTTTGAGTTTTTTCTTTGGTGGTAGTATGCGGTGGCGGTGGTGGGGCGTGGCGGTGGCCGACAGTACTGGTGGTCAGCCGCCGGCGGTAGGCAGTGGTGGTGGGAGGGTGGTGGTGATCTCAAAATAAAAACCAAAACTGAAAACTCCTTTTTAGAGTTTTAAAAAACAACACTGTTTTAAAAACTGAAGGAAAAAAAAAACAAAAACTGTATGCCAAACGCGTTTATTTTCTCCAATTTACAAAATTGGAGAAAAAAAAATGAAAAAATGAGTGTTACCAAACGGAGCCAAAATTTACGAGTACTTGGAGACGATATAGATTGCTTAAAATTCATTTGGAGACCAACATGGTATACGCACCTTCTATACCATTTGACAATGTCATGCCTGAAAGCCAATGCCTAATCTTGGTTTTCACTTGATTATCAACCAATTGGCCGCGAAGAAGGATGTCCTCATATTCCGGTTGGCGGCAGTTAAGCGTTACAGATGAGCTAACAAGGATGGAGGTCACGCGTGGAGTTGCCTGATTGCGCTTTCTTGACAATGCTGCTTATAAGCTCACTCCTCGTCTCACTCAGCTGGCCTCTTGACAAGTTACCAGCTACAGAAGCATTCAATAAATAAAGTGCTGTACGTGATCAATAAAGGAAGCCCAATGAAAGATAAAACCCTAATGACCAACTGTGTGAAGTCAACAAACACACTAACCAGTAACCATAACCAAAGGTGATATAGATGCAAAGAGCGAGCAAGAAAGGGGACATGATGGTCAGAGGATCCCTATCAGAAATCTTTGCCTGGTGATTACAATGGTTTAATGTTCAAGCCTGATCTGGAAAAGGAGCCCGACCTCTATCCATAATTTCCGAAGGTATATATTTCTCTAAAGGAACTCGGGAAAACTGTGAATAAGATTAGTGAGTTCTATACTTCATATACAAACTACAGAGGAAAACTCAAGCAACACGTGCAAATTAAGTACAAACGTAAGTCATCTTAACCTGTGCAATAGCCTCTCCAAAACTGTTTTGGAAGCCCCCTTTTTAAGACGACTGCGCAAGCGTTATATCAGAGGCCGACAACGTACCCGACTGATCAACATCAAGAGTATCAAACTCCTCCATGACAAGTAAAATATCCTCCTCGTTGATCTTACCCATCTCTTTAAGCTTGTAAATGATAAATTCAGCAGCCCTACAGAAATAGAAACCAAGCGAAATGAGGGTGGAAGTTTTTTCTCACTCTGCGTAGATGTCCACTAAATATAGTTCAGGTACGTTAAGAAAGATAGAAACCATCAGGCAAGCAATATAGTATAATGAAAGATGCACAAGATCAATCTCCGCGCTCAGAATGGGCAGATCAACTTACCCCACAACCCCGTCATCATCAAGATCAGCTGCCTCCAAATCAACATTTGTAGTTCTCCTAGTAAGAACCCACTCGACCAATGCCCTATGCCTGCTTTCAATATTTAACTCAGCAACATAGAGGAAGAACTGAGCTAAACAAAGAGTACTAGTCAGTATCCAAAATATAGCAAAAATACGCCCTGCTTCCGTCGTGAAACTCCTATCTCCATACCCCAGGGTTGTAATGGTACAGCAGACGCAATAGAAGGCATCAAGAAGGTCCAGTTTCTCAACCGTAGCTAGGAAGATTGTCCCAACAAGTATGAGCACCAAAAGAAAACCAAATACTATAAAGCACTTGTATTTCACTCTAGAGGTTTCGATCTCCTTTCCTGGACCAACTTTTTGACGTATATGTAATGCTTTAACCAGCAATATTTCCTGCTTCTCTAGTAGGTAGTCAGCTGCTTTGCTTAGAATTAACCCAACTACAGCCATACCCGAGAAGACAAAAGCACAGGCAAGTAGTTTTGTAGCTACACTGTTTGGCACGAGGTCTCCATATCCAACAGTGGTCATTGTCACAATGCAGAAATAAACAGAATCGAGAATCCCATTTGTTTTATTCCCTGAGATTTGACGCCTGACAAGATAAAAGCAAACAGTACCAACACCCAGGTAGACAACCAAGTACATGACTACTTTCTTGAAACTTGGGTGGAGTTCGAAAATGGATTTAGAACTTGGAACCAAGCCAGTTCTATCGACTTCTACAGGAACAAAATTTGCTAGAGGGGCACTTTTACAGCGACGATATCTTCTTTTAGGGGCTGCTTTTTGATTGCTTTGGTGAATATGATCTGACTGTCCTACCAGCAAGGGTTGGTTTGCACCATCATTCGCCATTAGAGTGATTCAGAAAACGCCAAACGCCTTTAGAAGTCCTGCAGATTGTTAGAAGCTTTAGAGGTCTGAAGTCCAAACAGCCGTAAAACAAATATAATTGTTTTGCAGATGACCCTCTTGCATTCGGTTCACAGAAATGACTGCTGGAGCAAGAAACACAATCTTGCTCACCAAAGATGGAAGAGTAGGTGGGTCAAAGAAAATTGCTTTTTTTTTTTTTTTGTGATTTATTAACAATATGATTTCAAAATAGATGAGTCTAAAGACTGCTTGCACAAACAAATGAAGTACAAATGCAACTACTTCAAGCCATGAAGCATTGCTGCTCATAGATTATGACAGTCTTTTGTAAATGATGATCTTGGAGATATGAAAAACTAGTATTTCCTTCTAAGGCAGTACTAATGTTGCATTCCCATTTCCCTCTCTATTGGTGCTTTTCTAGTGAGACATCCTTCGTATTATAATGGCTTTTTGGTTCAACAGATTCTTTTTTAACGTGGATTGTTGAAGATTGTAGAAAGCTAAGATCTCAATATATGAAAGAAGATCTATACACAATTTACCTTATGAATGTAATAGGATGCAGTGTATGTTATAGAGTTAAATAAACCACGACCACTGGACTTTACTCCTTGTGTCAATTTGGTCACTGAACTTACATTTGTGTCAAACTGACCATTGAATTCGTCGATTGGCCCAACTAGATCCTTCTGTTAGCTTCAGTGAACCCCGGCCCCTTAAGTGCTCATGTGCAAGGCACAAGAGGCTTAAGAAAGGGGAAAAGTTGTCAAAAGAAAACCATATCCTCTTTTCCTTATTCTTCTTCCATCACCCTCCCACCTGCCACCACCCTGACCCCATACCCAACTGCATCGCCACCCCATACCCCAGCGGATCACCATTCACTTTTTTCCAGTCATTCTCTTCTTCTTTACCCCATAACACCACCTTGACCCACCTCCGCCGCCGCCCATGGCCACCATGACGACCAAATTCACGTCTCCCACCACTCACTATATTGAAGCCACCACACCACCGTATGATCACCACCTATCATCTCACAGCCACTCCTTGACCTCGCTTAACGACCACCAACCCTCACCACCTTAACCTACTTCGCACCACCACCACCAAATCATCGCAGCCACATCCCAAACCCACCAACATACCACCAAACCAGCCGTAGCACAGCTACTACCAACCCATCGAAGCCACCTTCACCTGACGAGACAACCACTGGCTTCAGCAGTGGTCAGATCTCTATCCTAAGTTTTTTATTTTATTATACTTTTAAACCAATCCTGAATTAAAGCTGTTGATTTCCATATAAAAAAAAACTAAATATGGAGAATAATTTGTGTTTCGACTAAAGTGTAACAATGCTAGGCAATTGATTACGGCAATCTTTGAGGAAGCTGATGAGATGATGATGTTGTGGCCATGATAAGTGACCCGTTGGGTTCGTACAAGGATAGGTGGTAATATTAGGCAACGGATGTTGGTATGGGGTAGTAGTGGTGGGTAGGCAGGTTATCAAGGCAGAAGAATAAGGAAAAGAAAGAAAATTAATGGTGAGTCACACCCAAAAAAATAGAAAGTAAATGAGGATATTGCTTTTTCCTTTTAACGGTTTTTCCCCTTATTTAAACCTTATATGAATTGCACATGGGCACTTGTCGGGCCTGAGGTTAACCGAAGCCAACATAATGACCCCTTTGGGCTAATCAAAGGATTCAATGATCAATTTGACACAAACGAAAGTTCAGTGACCAAATTGACACTACAGGTAAAGTCCAATGGTCATTGGCGTACTTCACTCAATATTATACGTTTGGCACTTGAGTAGAATTATGAAATGGTATTGTATGCATTGTACTATAGTCTCTAAGCGCGGCCTTAGTCCGCAAGGCTCCCCCATTGCAGGATTCACAGGAGGCTGATGCAAACAACCTTACAAGTATCACAATTGAGATCTTTATACTTTGTCTTTAGTGTCAATTTGAAGCAACCTGAGATCTCCGGGTCACAATGGAGCAACCTTCACCATTGCGCGAAGGCTCACCCCCCCAGTCTTATATTCTCTAGAACATACTTTGAGCCTGAACTCTTATCAGCTCCAACCCTTATATACTCTGCACATAACGTGAGCCTAAACTCTTATCCCATTATGGGCATACAATTGGCACATCCAGGTCCAAGAAGACATGATATAGAAGACAATGGTTTTTATAGAAGAGCAGGATTATCTTTCCAAGTTCCTATTGACTCTGTCTTTTCCTTTTTCATTCTTCAAGTTTCAACCAATATAATCCTCAGTTTTTTTGCAACTCTTCAAACTATGACCGCGATTTCAAATCATTTAATAAATTACTGTGAAAACACCCAAAAGAGATTCTTATACACGCAAGGGAAGGGGGAGAAACAAGAATTCATGAAATCAGGTATTAAACACTGCAGTGAATATACTAATAAAACAGGCAAGTTACTTCTAGTCAAATTAGCCACTAAAACAAACAGTACTCCCAAATTAATACCCGCATGAATCTTGAATATCAAAGTTGGAAGCTAATTAGTCGATAAAACAAGCAGCCACCACGTGAGAAACGCAAGAACATATACTCTTGAAATGCGTAGACATATAATTTGAAACAAAATTTTCACACATTCTTACAAATTTTTCCCGGTTTAAAAAAACGGACACTGAGCAAGGACAATGACTGCGCCAACAAGTTATCAAAATTCAGTCTCAAACCAACGATAACATGAACTGGATCTAAGAATGCGTGGTCACACAAAGGTTACCCACTTCACTAAAAACCCAAAATAGAGAGGAAGAGTTACCAGTGGAAGGTCGTACCTGCCCAGAGCTTCGCTGCTTTCACGAACGGTTTTTCAAAGGAAGATTCGAGTCCCTTTCTGAATTTCTATAGTTAGTGCTCAGTGTTTCTTGCGGATCGGCTAGCGCCATAACGGTCTGATGGGCCCTTTGAGTGCCGACGTGAAGAGGGGACCCAAATTTAACTGATCTAGGAAGCAAGGCTTGCTTAATTGCGGTCCACTCTTCACGTCGGCAGTCGGCACTCGGGTCATCTTCTCGCTTGTCAAATTTTACTTTTACTCATTTGGTAACTATGTTAATGCTTAATTGAAAGATTTGGTAGTCTGCAACTCCTCCAATTTTTTTTTTTGGTAGAAGAGTAGGAAATATATACCAGATATAAACAGTCGAATGTACAAAGGAAAAAGAAAGACACCCAACAAAGAGGATGACAACCCCATCCAAAGGTCAAAAGAATGCAAACTACAATAGTAAAAAAACATCACAAGGGTAGAGCAACGCGGCATGTCCTGTATTACACAAACATCACAAGGGTAAAGCAGCGCGGCATGTTCTGTATTTAGACAGGCTGTACATTAACGATCCATTCCTGTCGAACAGCAGCAGCAGATCGGGTCATAAAAGCCGCTAAAGCTGATGAAAGCCGTAAAGGAGCTGATTTCCCTTGGGTAGCCAGTACTGAGTGCAAACCTATGCAGTTAGGATGAACTGTACACAAAATGTTGGGTGCAGTGAAACAATCCCTATGGCTCGCCGTCAACTGCCCCAGAAAAGAACAATCAGGAAATAGAAAGATAAGATGATAATACTGAAGTCTGACAGCCCAGTTAAGACCAAGCTGCAAGGCTAACTGAAAAGCATCAAATTCATCCCTGGCCGTAAGGATGTCTACAATTAAGTAGACACTGAATGCTCATCTCGTTTGCTACATTTGACTTATTTACCGTGTTTTATGTATGTAAACAATTGCCATATTTTTCAATTAATTCTGCTTAAAATAGATCAGATCAGAGTCAATATTGAACACTGTTTCTGACTTCAAAAATTTGCTTTTGAGAATCAATCACAAACGAGCTCTTAAAAAAACTAACGCCGTGTCCTCTAGACATGTGAGAAGATTGTCAAGATTTATACGAGTCGTTAGTATGTGTAATGAAATTGCAGGAAAATATGAAACGCATCTATGGAAGTAGCTTTGAGTGCAATTACTTTTAACTAGTAGTGACGCTTAAAAGTATTGTTGAAATTTGTCGTTGAGGATCTTCACAAAATAGTCACCGTAAATGCTCAAGTATGTGAGGATAATTTGTTAATTCTTTTGAGCGGGCCCGATTTTTTAGAATTGATTATTAGAATTTAAGAAAATGATGATTCTGGATTTAATTATTTTCTTAGCATTTATTCTAGATTTAATTATTTTCTTAGCATTTTTTAAGCAAATCGAGTCTACTTTTTTGCCAAATGCTTCAATATATGATTTAATTTGAATTTAATCAAGTTTGACAATGCAAGAGTCACCTCTAAATTGTGTCATACAATTCCTCTAATTAACTAACCAACTAAAAAAATACTTGACCATATATAAAACTCTAATCTACCTCACGTAACAAGAGAAATTTTTACAATTTAACTAAGCAACTAAAAAAAGGACTAGGACCATCTATAAGCTTCCATGTCTAACCTACGCATCGATGGAAATTCTAACATTGTAGTTAAGACCACCTTTGTGGTTTAGCTACACAATTATTGTGAAAGATGATTTAAATGTCACTCCAAGTATACATCATGTGACAACATAGCAGCTTGTCGAGGCAATTTTATCATCGCCTAAAACATTTGATCACGAGCTGAAGTGAATAATCACTTCCAAAGGCAATCGAATTCGTGCTTAGATATTGAACTCTAGTTTTTTTTTTTTGAAAGAAGATTAGAAATATATACAAAAGAAAAGAAGAGAGTTACAATATACTCAGAGGCAAGTAAAAACTCACAGATGAGATCCCCAGTTGATGGGAATAATGAATAAAAGCCTACAACAAAAGCGACAAAACTAAAATTAGGGAAAAACATATAAAAACCTACAAACAGATAATTTTTTTTGTTTTGAAGGTACACTAACCAGCTTAACGTAACAATTAAAATACAAGATAAAACAAACTAAAAATAAGATAATTATAGCTTAAAAACAAGATAAACACTAAAGTGAAAATAACCGCTCACAAAACACTGACACTCTTGTCGGTCTCAAGCCCAACTCCAGACACGTGTTTTCGTACTGCAACCTCAACCTATCCTCGATCTCTTTGCACCACTCAAAATATTGAACTCTAACCAAGGGGGTTGGTTGAGTTGGCAAGGGGCCTCGAGTGACCTCGAGGTCCCGTGTTCGATTTTTTCCCCTGCGGTTACCCATATTTGCAGTTCTATTATTTAAAAAAAAAAATAAAAAAATATTGAACTCTAGTGGAAAGCCTTTATCCCCGTTTTGTTGCTAAAGACGAACGGAGACTTCGGTTGCAACTTTGGGGGTCAAAATCACAATTAATCCTAACAATCTTGGCGGAAAAAGGAGAGAGCGCAATTACGGCGTCTAAAATTCAAAATTTAAACGTTGCTTTAAAAGGTACAAGCCAGAGCTGCACAATTGCAGCACAAATTTCACGTCAAGCTGAAACTTCGCTAGACATGGCGCGAAACCGTTACGGTGTACAACCGCGCGATTTGTTGGACAAAATCAAAGGCAATTCATCCAATCCGTTTTACTGCAATTTCAATGGCATATATCTCTTTGAATTGTGAAATTAGGGCTTTCAACGTTCTTCCTCTTGTCGTTTTCTGTGCTCTGTACGTAGACTTTACTCGAACACTCCTTCGTGATCTCTGTAACGGACGATTGCCTTCAGTTTACATCGATCGCTTCAGAAATTACTGCTCGGACGCTTCCGGAAGCTGGTTTGATTCTTTTACCGACCTAATTCTGAGTAATTTTATCTCAATCATTTGAATTTTGATAGTTCTAAGCTGCCGTTTAGGTCGCCTCTTGCTTTTATCGTTTTTAAGCAATTTTTTGGGGTACTTCTAAGCTTACTTAATTTCGAGTAAGTTGATCCTATGGATTTGTAGTTTGAGTTACAGTTTAGCAGCATTTTCGGTAAAGCATATCTGTTGAATCGTCTACAATTCTGCCAAGGATTGTTTTAAATTTTCACTGTTAGATACAGAGAGGAGAGTAATCTATTAATTTATTCATTGTTTGACACCGATAAGAACTTTTAATGCACTAGGTTAAGTTGATTAGGAATTTTATGACGAATAAACTGCATTTCCTGGATTTTTAGAAGAAATTCATTCTGCGGAGTTTTTTGTGGACTTAAGATCTGTTGAAGTTAATTTTCTCTGTTCTCGTGTTACAGCCACAAATATGCAAGGTGGACTTATCATTTTAATCCTATCATATAGGGTATTCGCTGACTGTGGGGCTTTGGCTACAGGTTTAGGATCTACTCGGATGCACATAAAAGTCGTTGCATCTCGTTTCTTGTTTCTGTGTGATGAAACAAAGACTTAGAAGATAAGTGATTACACACAGGGTATGTCGATTTTGCTCGCTACTTGGCAATGAAGACCTAATATTTTCCTAATGCACAAATCAGATGTTGTGGAGTAAAAAACGCAAGTTTTAGAAATATTTGTCTTTTGGTAATGCCGAAAAGTGACGTAGAGAGTTTATATGTTAGTGGAAAAATATTGAATCTAGGTTAGCAAGAGTTTCTGTAGAAATGGTAGTGCTATAGTCAGTGTGGTCATCTCTAGTAAAGTTACAGTAGTGATGATTAATTAGT
This sequence comes from Escallonia rubra, assembly GCA_033065855.1. Taxonomy (NCBI): domain Eukaryota; kingdom Viridiplantae; phylum Streptophyta; class Magnoliopsida; order Escalloniales; family Escalloniaceae; genus Escallonia; species Escallonia rubra. The sequence continues at coordinate 79,607 of JAVXUO010003037.1, read as the reverse complement.
TACAACTACGCCGATCAACTATCTGGACTTTATTTCATGAATTGACTGCACTGTATGACGAAATTCTTGTACAATCCTCATTAGGCTCAAGAACTTGGGTGATATTGTGCTTATGTGCAGCTGTTGCAGCTTTGACTTAGCCAAGGGCAAGGAAATTCTTACACTGCAGAGGGAGTGCCATGCACGGAGGCTTGGTAGGTCATGCAGTTGACTCTTGTTTGAATTTGAATTTTAAAGCAATATCAGGTGGAATCCCACATGATAGAGACAAAGAAATGTTTTTTAGAAGTTTTTATGTGGTCTCTTCATTTTTACAGATGCATTGCTAAGAGTGCTACTGGTCGTTCAACAACTTTTGCAAGAGAACAGGCATGAATCTAAAAGAGACATATATTACATCTATCCTGCTTTTTTTCAAGGTGAAGCTGAATTCTTTTGACTGTTAATAGTTCATAGTCACTTTTATATAGGACAAGTACTTTGGGTAGGTTTAAGACAATTGCGATAAGGACCAAATCTCATTAGCTTTTCTTCAGTAAATTAGAAATTGAGCACACCCTTAATGCCATGCACGTATATGCTAACTTCAGGCAGAACTCCACATCAACTGGGGGTAAGACTCATTGGGCCAGTACGCCACAACAAATTGCTTATGTAGGCATCTTGAACCCCTCAATACACCAACAGGGACTATGCAAGCCAAACATCCGCACTAGACATTGTTAACTTTTCTTATGGTTCAAGACGTTATTGAGAGAATTTGCCAAAGGAAAAGTCTCCCTCTTGCAGAGTTGTTATCATGGAAGAGACCTTCCCTGCTTACTTCACCATGTGTCCACTAAGAACAGCCTCTACATTACTAATAGCTGCCACAAGAACTACCCGAAAGCTAGCTTGGTGGCGCCCTAATAGAAACAGCCCAAAGTTTTTCTTAGCAAAGAACCGTCATGGAAAGCTGCAAATCTTGCTCATGGAGAATGCCAAAACATAACTTTATGGTGAATGCCCAAAATTCACCAGAAAGACATTCCTTAGAACCATCCATGCGTCCCTCATGCGCCTATGGAACCAGCAGCGGCTGGGGCCCTGTTAGCTTGAATCCACACAAGCACTTCATGCAGCCACTCAAAATTTAAGCATATGGGGTGTAGCTTGCTGGCTAGAGTAAAGGTCACTGACTGCTGTTATTCTAGGAGCTTGCTTAGTGCCTAGTTTAGGTAGAAAGAAAGGTACCAAAGAGTTTTAGAGGCCTATCTATGTGTAATGCACTTTAGATGTTGACATTAGCAATGCATTATTCGAGCCTCACGCACATGTCCCCTTAAGAGTTGGAAATTCCACTCTGCGTTCTGAGAGGATCTTTTCACATGCTTGGGAGATGTTCATCAGCACACTTCAAATAGCAAAGATGCCATTCTCAAAAGCACACACTTACCTAATATTTTTCTTCTAAAGCAAAACACATACTCATGGGCCTCCCTTCACTGATCTCTCTCTTGCTCGCTCTTTGCCTCCGTCTCTCTCCAACTTGCGTTGGACTGTCATCTGTAAACCTCAACCTTAATATTCTGTTGAGATTGACACACTAATGCCTTGCACTTCAGCCACTTGGCTGGCTAATATTCAGTTTGGTGTTGCTTTTGAGAGCTCGAAGAGCACTTTGGAGCCTGAATGTAGTTTGCCAGGCGCATTTGCCTACTGACTGCTGGTGCAATGCTGCTTTTTATTCAGTGATAAACCCGTTAAGGCCAGAACCCCTTTTAAAAGCAGAAGCAATTCAATCTGATCCGATATTCCCAATGGAAGAAAACCTATCCGCAATGTGAAAATTGGAAGATAGCTTTATCTTCCGTCTCTGTCTAGAACTCTATGTAATTATACATATCAAGATATGCTGCTTTAACTCTTATGCCAAGAGTTTTAGGAGAAATTAATCTGCAATCTGATTTTTCCCTCCTTATTTAACCTCAAACCTTTCTTTTGCATATCATTCTTTTCTCTTTATCTTGTCCCCTCCTTTTGTCCTGCAAAGCAGAACAATCAGTTGTAGACCGGGCTATCAATGACATTTGCATCCTTCTGCAGTGCAGTCGCCACCATTTAAATGTGGTATGTTTTCACATTGTCTTTTCTTTTAGAATTGAGTTTTCTGGTTTAAGTATATAGCTTGATGGACGACGTAATTACTAGAAACATGGATAAAACATCTTTCTTCAGTTCTTTAAGTTTCTACTTCGAATCTGAATTAAAGCCTTAGCTGATGATGGTTTTTCTCTTCTCGTCTCAATAAATGCAAGTTTACATGGATAGTATCTAGCTACATTATATTTCTCAAAGAAAAGGAAAATTTCAGCTTGGTTTCTAGTTTCAAACATAAATGTAGTTCTTTAGAAATTGTTGCTTCATGCTATACTATCGGATATAGTTCGTTAAGTGGAAGGTTAGGAAAAATGTAGTTAAGGTCGGTTAGTAGAAGCTTTATGGATGCTTAGACTGCTTTAATAGACTGCACTTCGAAATGGACCTTGCTATTTTTGAAATGTTCTCCTCATGTTATTTTCTTTTGCAGGTGTCTGTTGGAAAAGGGTGGGTAATCACTTAAAACTACAATCGATCTATGGAAAATGAGATTTTTTTGCTTCCAAAGATCTATTTAAGTCTACTCCGAGTACCTTTAGTTCTTTTGTTTCGTTGGTAAATGCATTGTAACTTTTCTCAGTTGATAAACTATTTCTCTTACTTCTGTAAGATTAAACAACTACTCATGAATGTCCTTATCATCCACTTGTTATATAATGATATACATGTGCGTTACATATATGTATATGTCGGGATATGTATGTGTACATTCCTAGCTAATGTGAGCTGCATGTGGAGTTAGTTTTGTGGTAATCAAATGATCTTTGGGAAGAAGCATCCGTAAGCATCATTCGGAGCAAATTTTTTTCATCTATTCAGGTTTGTGAATAAGAATCATTCTGTTTTCCTGTGATTAGTAGAACATATTGGCACCAAGCTATGAGTATACTTGGTCTTACCGTTTAGAAAAATTGAGGATGCTACTTGTTTATACTTTTTATTTGACATCTACGTGTCTTCAATTAAGCCGGCCGAAAGAAATGAATAAACGTTCATGTACCTACGTTTCCCCTTACTGTGTCATGCACTGAAATAAATGGTCCATTTGTTGTTGTTTTAGATTAGTTATGGGTTGGTTGAGATTCTCAGAAGCTGGAAGGAAGTTTGATTGCATAAACAATCCTAACACTGTAAGAACAAAGAAACATTGATTTTTGTTATTTGGCATTGCAATTTCAATAATCAGGCTACCTGGTCTTCTTGCAGGTCTACCCTATTCCTGTGCACGTAGAAGAGGTGAAAGGTATTTAGATGATCAAGGGGGCTGTCTGCTAAGATTTAATAATCTTATACTTTACTCAGGAAACCGAAGTTGCTTTTCTCAAAATTATTCAACGTCTAAGCTTCCAACACTATCTGCAATAGGAAAACATATTTCATAAAATAACTCATGTAGAGGGACGAATTATGTTCCACTGTTTGGTTTATTCACTAAATATGTTGCTAGATACATTTTAAAGTCCCTAATTGAATTTTACATATAAGCGTAAAGATAGAGATGCTACAGCACTAAGCTGATACTGCCCTTAAATTTTTGCACATAGATATCATTAGTGTGGCCGATTACGTACTAATTGTGGAGAAAGAATCAGGTATTTTTTTGTTAAGCAAAATCCCTAGTTTTTGGCTTTGACTTTCAACCGCGAAAAACCTGTGTCTAGTTTATGTCATGCAGTGCTCCAGCGATTAGCTGATGATGGGTTCTGCAGAGGGAACCGCTGCATTGTCATCTCAGTTCAGTATCATCTCAGTAAGTGCGTCTTCAGCTGAGTCTTTTAGATCTGTTTTTAAATCATGATTTATGTTTGCTTACAGGGAAGAGGTTATCCGGATGTTTCAACTAGAAGGTAAAGACTGACGGAAACTGAATATCCCACTTCCATTCAAGTCTTATAGATACTTCGTCTTTGTGAGTATGTTTGCATTTTATATTTCTTAATCAGGTTTTTGCGGCTCGTCATTGGAAAACTGCGCCTGCCTGTGTATGGTTTGGTAGATTGTGATCCCCATGGTTTTGACATCTTGACAACCTACCGATTTGGTTCAATGGTAAGGTTTCTAGAGCAGCTGCAACTTTGTAACCCCACATTTCTTTACTTGCATAAGCAAATTGCAGTAATGTGTATGAGCTGATGCAGATGTATTTAACTTGAGAAGTGTTAAATTGCAAGCCTATCCAACTTACATCCTTCTCTTTCCACTAATTTTCTTGAAGCAAATGGCCTATGATGCAAAATTTCTCCGTCTCCCTGAGATACGATGGATTGGAGCTTTTCCCTCTGACCTTGAGAAATTCAGTCTTCCACCGCAGTGTCTCCTTCCTTTGACAACAGAAGGTGAGATGTCTAGAAATGTTATGTTTCCTGAAAAGGGTTCCTTTCAGTACAATGGCACTTCCCTAGTCCATGATGATTATGTTGTACTTCTTATCAGAAAAGGCAAAGACTGAAGCAATGTTACAGAGATGTTACTTGCTACGGGAGGTGCCACAGTGGAGGTTAATTACTTTCTTCCTTCATTTTATTCTTTACAGTAACAACTTTGCCTTTTTTATCTCTGTATTCACCATCGGCTGCGGGATGAAAATGTGTTTCTTCTTCTAATAAAGGTCGGAAGTCGAGCTGCTGCTGCAAAGAGGAGTCAAATTTGAGATTGAAGCATTATCCGTGCATTCAATTTCCTTCTTGACAGAGGAGTATATACCATCTAAGATTCAAGCTGGATTGTACATATAATTTCGTTCCTTTTGTAAATCCACTAACAAACTTAAGACTTGGTCTCAAAGCCAAGCAAGGCAATGGTCCACCGACGGTGGACAAGATTCATGCACAAGGGTGAACCCAACGGCGACAGCTGAATTAGACTTTGTTTTCGCTTCATCAATTCTCGACCATCAAATTCCTGGAGAGACTTCTGATCAGCTGCCATACTTTTCTTCTCCGCCAACAAACCCTTCTGGTTCCTTCTTCTCAACCAGGTTTGTTAATGGTCAACCTGCAGTACTGTTTAAACACAGTTGCTTTGCATGTCACTCGGGGTAAACTGGGCTGCAACCTCCTACATTAGCGATGGACAAAGGTTAACGATACGTGAAAAGTAACGTTGCAAAAGTCTGTCGGTAAAGGTGGTACGATAGGTGGTGGAATTAACCATATTAACGGCGTAATTTTGTCACTAGAAAGGGTTGCCCCCAAATACTTTCCAGGCTCCAGCAACTGCAATAAAGTTGCCTATAATAGGGTAGGATTTACAGAAGAAGAGATCGCTAAAGGAAAAATGGTACCATTCATTAAAAATTTCAATCGCCATAGCGTTCTTGTGGTATTTAATGTGTCTCGAAAGTTTCTAGCAAGCAGACTTGTTATACACTTTGTACCAAAGCTCATCCTTTGCACATAAATCTTCATTCTTGTCCTTGAATAGCTAGGGTTTGTGGTGAGGAAGAAAATTATGGCAGCCTAGAGAGATCGCGAGAAGAGACAGACAGGCCGTGGATTTCTCCTTTAACAATTAATGAGATGATATTTCATAAAAGGAGGGTAATGATAGAAGGGAAAATAAATTCCAAAAGTAAGTAGACTGAATTTTGAACATTATTGGAGGCTTCTATTTGATTTTCTCTTTGCACGCCTTTGCTTTTATTTATGTGCAGAGAATCCGCTCTTATTGCATAAATTAATTTGTGGACATGAAAGTGTTTTTTTTTTGGTTTAATAAATTGCTCCTAAAGTATTGTTTCACAGGTTCATTTCATTTTTAGATTTGAAATCCCTTGAAGAAAAAACAAAAAGAAATCGAAAGAAAAGGAATCAAATCTTTTCTCTTTCCTACACCTCATTTATCGCTAAAAGGTATTTTGACGATAAAAAGTAACTTTCGGCCTAAAAGAGAGGATGAATTAGATTATGTACCACCAAGTCATCGGCTTACTAGGTTTCTGCTTTGGTTGTAATCTGGAAAAAACTGGTCAAATTCTATATATATGTACCTTTCTCCCGCTCTCCATCCTTTCTGATCCTCCTTTCTGATCCTCCTCTACAACGTGAATGTCCATTGCGAGGCATGCAAAATGAAGATGATGGAAGTCTTGAGTTCAATCAACGGTAAGTCTTTTTAGCCGTTCATTTTCAATGATTTTGGGACTTCTAAAAACTGGCATATGTTTTTTTTACACATCGCTCTAATGTTGTATTACAGATTTATAGATTTGGTAGAATTAGGTAATTTTAAGCATTATCTTTGAGACCGAAACCATGATTCGCTTGAAAATTCTCAATAAGCATGCTTGCACACACGGATCTCAAAAGTTTTGATTTTTTTACGCGTCCCATTTCTAACAAATAAGTTTCTTATTCTTTTTCCGAAAGAATTTGAATGTACCAAAACAAGATTGTAACCAAAATCTTGAACTTGGTATTTCGCGTTTTCTTAGCTATTATTCGTTTCTTCGCACAATTGTTTGCGAAAAGGTAGTGTCATCCCCTTGACACTTCAGATCCTTGCTCGGCATGTCTTCTCCTGTTTTCCATATTCTTCTCTGTGCATTCTCGCTCAGAATGCACTAAGCTTCCGATGTGGATTACCTTTTTCACCTTCTCAAATCAGCACTTCTCACTTGTTAATTAGTAGTTCCCATCATCTTTCATCAAGTCGCTCTTAATGCACTTTTTAATCAAAATCAATATGCTTTTCTTTCCCTTATTTTACCTTGTTTTTGCACATATCTCATTTTACCTAGCTTTGTTACGGTTTATGAATAATCGTCTGCCTTCATTAGCTCTACCCATTTTGTAGACTCTACATAAGATATTATTTGTCGTGTACGTTTACGTTGAGAACCACTTTGTGATCAGTAGGATTTTTTTATCTTTCCAATAAATTACATCTTTACCTTTATTGTAGGAATAAAAGAAGATTTCATCTTTCTCTTACTCATTAAATTATATCCAACACGGTTATATTGCACATCAAATGGTGCATCTGCTTCTTATACCTAGTGAATTTATCTTTCCTATAAACTTGCTTTTGAGTTGGACTTTAATTTAACATGATATCAGAGTCATTCTCATCTTGATGCCGTGTTTCTGATCGAGGGTCTTTATCTCTTTTATTCTTATCCTCATGCCGTGATTTCGATCGATTGGTCGTCCTACGTTTCACGTGAGGACGGGGGTTGAGTTTTTTTTCACATTGACTGAATATAAGTGCTTACGCTACCTCTTATATTCTTATACTTCGAGGGCTTATTCTTCCTATATGAACATATTTTTGGATTATAAACTAGACTTTAATTAACATCACAAAACCATTATATGTGGCGTAGATGATGATTGGCTTCTTTATTGTTCCGTTGCACAATTTCTTCTTTATTTCCAGCTTTTGGATAAACCGCACAAACACAGTTCTAGTACCTAGCTTATTAGTCGAAGTTTTTTTATTTCAGGAGTCTATTCTGTGAGCATAGATTCACGAAGTGGGACGGCAAAAGTTTCTGGAGAAGTGGATCCAAACATACTCCTCAGGGCATTGGCGACAGCGGGGAACCACGCAGAGTTGGTGCGAGTCAAGCTCAAACATTCAGGTCTCAACAGAGGCTACCATGGTTCATACGGTTTCGGAAGTTATGGTACCGTAGATCATAGCCTCTACGCGTACGGTACTGGGTACGCTGCCGGATTGTATGGACATCCATGGTACGATATACACCAGCCCTACCACCACCGAAGGAGGTCAGTGGTGGACTATCCGTGGTGCAGCACCATGTACCGTCAAGGTTATGGAAGTTATGGTCACGGTCACGGTTTTCGCCATGGCTATGGCTTCTAGCTTTACACTTTTACAGGCATATCCACGCTCAGCCGCGTAGTTATTTGCAGGGAACATTATTCTTACAAATTTGCACTTGATTAGTGTTGGATTCTGCAGGTCTATGCCTTGTGCCCTTGTTCTACGAAGCTAGGTAATTGTTTGGTCTATATTGGTTGTGATCACAGAGTATATTGCATGTGACACTTTTAAGGCACGTTTGGCTTATCGTGCTTTGGCAAATTCTTTTGCTTTTGCTTGGGTATTTATTCGTCACCAAAGTTGCCAAAGTTTTGCAACTTTAATTAGCAACACTTGTGTTGATACGAATTGTACTGTTGATTAACGGAAGCAATTTGCAATGATTTTTGAGACAATGGGTTAGTCCTCCCTTACCCCAAATGTCTCGCGTCCCATGGTAAACGATGTGACCTTGCACAGGATAGGAAGAGAACTTCATTCAAGTGACCCAAAAGGCAAGAATTAAGTAAAAATACTCTATCCTAATATTTTCTGGGGTTGATCCCTTGGTCCAACATTTTGCTAAAACTGTTTCGGAACCATTTTAAGCAAGTGAAATATCACCATTTATGAATTGGTGCAAAACGAGTTATATGTTGAGGATGTAACGGTGCGGATGGACGAGCCATCAAATTTAATAACGCCTATCCTCCTAAAAGATGTATCAATTGATATTATCGCCTCCAAAAAAAAATCCTTAGGAAGGTAAAGCAGCAAAGTTTTGAGCAATTTATGTTAATTTCATGGAAAAAAAAATAAGCCGATCCGAGAGATTTGGGAAGGAGATCTGGTCTTAAAGGTAAATAACGATATTTCCGAGTGAGTTATGGTATTAACTTGGACATAAAGAAAGAAGGTAAATCTGGTAACTTGTTTATTGACTTTTCCTTTCCCATTTTTGTTGAATTATTCTGTAAGCGAAGCAAATTAGCAAAGTTGTGAAATATTGAGGATATCGAATAAAAAATTTAGACATGGGATCTGCACAAATCATACGGAATTGAATTGCAGAATGGAGGATGTTTCAAGGTGCTCCTGTTTTACTATACGACTAAATAAAAGCGTACTTCCACACCGTGGTTTGTGGCTAGAAATATGAAATTTTGTCACTTAAATGCACCTGTTAGCGACAACTTTAGGTGTGAATAAGCATACGAGGGCTTGGACATAGACATTCTCTTAGACTAATTTAATATCAGTATCTGATATTTTGCTAAGCTTCTTATTTTGATATTAGAACTTTAAGGAAATAATAATATCCATTGCAATTTGTCATTAACTTTTGTTGCTAGTGCCCCTTTTTAGCAACAAATAGGGTGTAAATTAAGCAAGAGAAAATTCTTTGCAAAATTTTTGGAAGCGTGAATTTTGCCTCTTTGTATGATAATTTCGGATCCACTCCCGAGGCCAAATATGGCCAAACATCTCGGTGAAATTAAAGCATCGTCAAAATTTACATTGACAATCTTATATTGCTAAAAATATTTAGCGATTTATTTCTACTGCAGCCGAGGATCTTAATTCAATATCAATATCTGGAATTACAATGTCCAATATTAATAATGATGGGGCATAATAATGGAAACTAGCTTCTAGTGACGCGATTTAGTTTCCAGTCTTAGCTGCAATGCAAAAGTAGAAATTTCAGATTGTGAATAAAGCCTTAGCTCACTGTAAATTCTCTCCACTTCCCCTCAAATTCTTTTTCATAAACTCAGCTCCCTTATATATACACAGGTTCAGGGCAAAGAAGCTTTATGACGTGTTTGCACCAAAGAAAACTTGGATCGATCAGATCGTGATACATCCGTGCAGAATTTAAAGTCAAAGCGTTTTCACACATAAACACAACGATAATATTGCTTTTTGATCACTTTCAATGGATCCCTACGCAGAGATGGTAACCCTAGAATACTATAAAAAACCAAAAAAAAATCGCTGTTTTTACGGTCGCATTGTTTTCAAGAATATTATGAAATCGCCTTATGGTTATGACCTTGTTTGTAGGGTTGTGTTCTGAAAGTTAATGTCCATTGTGACGCCTGTAAGATGAAGTTGGTGGAAGTGCTGAGCGCCCTCAATGGTACCTCCGTGCTTAAATAGTTGCTTGACTTATTGTTTTTTACTTTGCCTTCTTTTTACTCCTGCATGTGAATATTGTTTAATCTACATATATTCAAAGTTCAATCATGGGTTTTTAATTAATTACTGCTACAAACTACATATATATATTTTTTTGTGATGTGTACTAATTTTTTCTCGGGCGTATAAACCAATTGATTTTAATAGGTTGTGTTACTCTATTGATCTACCGAGTCTGGTGTAACCTGACTTCCGGTAATAATTGGAAGTTAGAGAACTCAAATATAACGTTTGGAATTGTATTAAACTCTTTTTTTTTTCTTCCCTGTTATCATTTATGGCAATACTTGTTTAAAGTTACTGGAATATGAGCGGTAAGACGTACTCCGTATTAATTAAGATACAAAGAAGAAGAAATGACAGCAAAGGAAAATAGTACTATAATGTGCAGTGCTTAGCTCATCCTTATTTCTATGTAAGATATTTATCTGATTTAGGTTGGTATGATCCTCGCCTGGTATAACTGTCCATGCTCTAGCTGCCGGTCGGGCTTCCTTGTTATCATTTTATATATTTCTCATAGATTTCTGTATGTCGCATCTGCACTTTATATAGATGTTGCCTGCAGTGTGACACCGGTGAAGATTTATTTTCTTATTTCAATTGTATTATTTGTTACTAATTTTCTCTTTTCACAGTTTGGAGAACCATGCCTACAAACAGTAATAATGTTAGAAATTCACTTCTTTGTTTTTTTCCATCCAAACAGAAAGCAGTCCTCCTCTGATTATGCTTCAGAAATCCTCTGCGACAAAAGAAATAATAATTACTCTCCCAAAATTATTTGATCTCTGAATCTCAAAAGTACACAAACTAAAGATGCTGACTACAAGCTTTTAGACATAGCTAAATTCCTAATGGGTCCTTGTGTGCTTCGGCCCGACATAGGTGCGGGAATCGAGGGCTCAGATGTATGTGGCGGCCTTGTAGATCCTCGATGCACAATACTCTCTGACGGTTGAATTAGAGCCTTACGGTCCAACCTTTTTTGCACTAATTTTGATGGCAGGAGTCTATGCAGTTGCCAAGTGCAGCAGCTCTATAAGCTGCTTGACTGAGTACATTTTGGTGGCAGGAGTCTATTCTGTGACCATTGATGCTCAAGAAGGGACGGCAAGAATCGCCGGAGAGGTGGATCCCAACATACTTCTTGGGGCATTAGCCCGATCAGGGAGACATGCAGAGCTCGTGAGGGTCAACCTTAAACACCCGGCTCTAAAGAGAAGCCATAATTACAACGAAAATTACTCTTCATATGATTATAATCAAGGTTCATATGGATATGGTAGTCATGGTTATTGTGATGCTATAGTTGGCCCCTACCACCACAGCTATGGTATGTCGCAAATGCCAGAAGTGACTCATACATGGTACGACGCAAATCCTCAAAACTATCCTTACTCATGGTACGAGCAACATGGCGGAAGCTACCCCCCAAGGTACAACTATGGCAGCTACAACTATGGCTCCCAGTTGCCGCAGGCTCTGCACGTGCCATCCAGGCCATCTGCGCCGCCTTATGATCAATACATGGATGATGCATATATGAGCTTCTGCAGTATTATGTGATCCTTCTATTAAATCGATGCACGGGTTGTCTTGACTTTAAGTCACTCGTACTAGCTAGCTAGGTTTTTGTCTATGAATTCCTGGAGTTTAATTGTGCTTATTAAAGTTGAGTAACCAGCCTCTTAATCATATCAACCCTCCATAAATTCGTCAAAGTTACTGCTCGCTTTGACCGTTAAGAGTAGGTAATCCATTCCCCGAGAATTAGCACATCGCCTCTCCTCATGTCCCTGAACGGCCTATAGGAGCAGTTCTCTTTGTTGACTTGTTTGAGACCTTGCTCTCTCTCGACGATCCACATCCGAGGCTTTAGACCGGGTGTTACCGACAACGAGAAAGATCTGCATCGCATATCGTGCATTTTCAGAAACTTACATTTTCCCTTACATTCAAAACTTACACAAGTGGTTGTGACGGGAGATGAGAAGGTAAGACTACAAAATGAATTAGAACTTACAGAAAAAACAGAAAACAATAATGCAAAGATTGGGACAGTATAGGTGAGTTTGTCAAATCAAGCATGTAGCTCTTGGAGTTCCTCCAGCTATTGAAGGAGGGTCCTTCTGGATCTTGCCAAAACAAACCCTGTTGCTTTGAGATTGACTATACTTCACAGATATAGGGTTCTAATAAGAGAGACTGATACTTTATGATGTAGATCCAAGCCATTGGTTAGTGAAAATGAAAGCTATATATTGGATTATAGCCACAAGTGTCCAAAGAGCTCTCCAATCTTGTTGCCACTTGTACGGTACAATAATTGTAGACGTCAATACTAATCTCTTTGAATCATCAATACACGTCTCCTGCACCCAAAAAATTATTTTTTCCGCCTTTGAGCTGGCACTTTTCTGTATTTTGGATTCGAAACTTTTGCTTAGGACCGAAGTAAATGTAGAAGCCATGCATCCCCTGATTGACCCCTTCAACGGGCCAAGCAGGAAAGAGCAGGAATGAGAGTGAGATATTTGAAACAATTTATGTACGCGGACGATTCACAAGGCTGAAAGCTTGGTTGTAACGCCATGTTGGGAAGATTTAACTGGCACCGACAGCAAAAGCTTGGTTAGTGAGGGCAATTGTGGTTCATTTTAGGTCCTTCAGAGTTATCATTAACCCTGCATCCATAGCAAACAGCGTTATATTTGTTTAAAGGGGATCGAGATTGATGACATGTTGTATCACTCACGTATCCGTAAAAGAATTTCGCCGCATATAGGGGAAACGTGTTGAGTAGACATTAATGGTATAGATTTTGTCACGTGGTATCTCAATTTAATCTCACTCCTATTGTGGGTTTTCATCATATTTGGATACTAGTTCGAAGTCAACTTCATTTTCCCGATGATGATGCTTACTTTTATTACTTGTTTCCCTTTGTGATACGGCAAAAAAAAAAAAAAAAAATTTTTGCGCTTTGATGCAAGGTGGTGTGCACCTTGATTCGTTTCTTGACGTTTTATCTCTTCACTTGCAATTGAGGGTTGTATAGATTGTATGTGGATAGAGAAGGTTAAGCATGATAACAATGTTGAACTCATTCTCTTACAGCTTTAACTTTTAGAGCAATGAGTAACTTAACATTTTTTGTGAGACCGTACCGATCTTGATTTCACACTAAACTACTCCCTACAACTTTCATTACTTCAATTTCTATAATACATCGCACATCTGCATGATTTGTAGAGTGTGTCCCTCCTTATTTGGCCAATGTCATCTTAGTGAACATGCTTTTAGATGGATACTTCTAATCTTATCTTATCATCACTAATCCTGGAACCATGCACAACAAATCACTTTGTATGACGCTAAGGAGAACAAAGATGTGTGGCGCAAAAAGTTAATCGCATGTTGAAAAAGAAGCCAGCTTTACTTTTAGATACGTTCTTCCACTTGTCTATAAACTTGTCCTTTAACTGAAAAAAGAGAACCAGGTCAAGGGGCAGCTGTGTTTAAGCTTTACAAGTGTCAATAATCGAACTACTACTACAACGCCAGACAGATTGATATGCCGGAAAAGAAGCTTTAATATCTTCAATTATTTTCCCACTTTTCACCATCAACTTGTGCCCTAATCATTCATCAAGTTTCAGTTCAACTATCATTTTCTTCGGTTATCTCTCTGTCTTAAAAGTGTAACATGTTTAATTATATTTATGTTTCTACACATTTTTATGACCAAAATGTCCTCTAAGATATGATAATACATATGACAAATTTTCTAGGCCTCTTTCAAACCGATGCAAATGGATAGCCGCTCGCTCACTACCCCGAATCGTCGCAACAATAAGAAACCAGAACTAACGGTGCCTTTCCCTCCCCTACCGTCCCTCATCCTTCCATAACTGTTTTACAGTGGCAAGAACTTTGATCTGCACGCTGTTATGGTCTTTAAACATTTGCTTGATTCCGACTTTTTGAATTTACTTGCATTCTCTTGCTTATGATGGATCTATGAAAATCTCTGCCAACTCGACTAGATTTTTCTACTGTACTTTGGGTGTGAATATCCAGTGTTCCATTATTTTACTGCTGTGCTTTCTAGTTAGGAAAAACGTGTATTGTCAATCATTCTGCCAGATTTGGCAATTTGAAATTAGACTACACGCGACAAGATTGAATAGTATTTAGTTATTCTTTGTTCAGTAACTATGAACAGGGGTATAATAGTTCAGAGTTGTTGCCAAAAGTTTGTGGCTTATTGCATGGGAACCTCTATCGCGTGCTTGAATATTACAATGATATTAAAGTTTTTGACGCCTCTCATATAAAGATAATGAATGGTCACTAATCATCTTTTATAAAATCTATTTGGTGATGTCAGAACGGTTGAGAATTATCGCTGAAAGTGTTAAAAGAAATATCACTAACTGTGTTTCGCAATAACTATTTATCGCTATATGGAATTTGTAGCCATTTTCTCTACAACCGGACATTACTATTACCAAGGAACTGTTTTATAATTTCATTCAAACTACGAGTCTTTTGACCTTTTAGGTGTCTTAAGATGAAAGCCATACAAAATTTCATTACTCATCAAACATGCCAATATATACAAAGTGTGCAACTGGAAAGAAAAGAAGAAAACAAGATCAAAATTAAAAAAGAAAAAAGAAAAGAAAAGATTGAAAAGCCACAAACATACACTGGCTAAGTTACTACTACCTGAGTTCCTAAACCATGACAAGTTGTCGATGAGTTTCAATCCTGATTTCTTCCTTCATCCTCCGGATAAAATCATCGAAAATCCTGTTTAACTCTTCGGTACTCAGCGTCTCTTCTTCTTCCTGATCTTCTCCTTCTTCAAATGGTAAGGTACTCTCAGTTTCTTCTTTGTCTTCCACCGTCGAGTTTAAGATTAGTACCTCTTTTTGTACCTCAGTTTCTTCTTCTTCTTTTTTTTCACCATCTTCTTCTCCCACAAGAGCAGCGCTAGCCACGTGATGATGATCACTTTCCTTTGAAACTTCTGTCTCTAACAAGGATCCTTCCGCCGTCTCTGATGGCTCCGCTTGGATACCAATATTACCATTTCCCATTATCTTTCCGGCTTCCTGAGAACTAAGCAAGCCGGATGTCTTTGCAATGAACATTAGAATTCCATTACAGATAAGGAATATGTAGCTTTTGTCCAGCGAGTGGGCCAAAAGTTGGAAGGGGAATGCAGAGAAGTAGAACTTGAATGAACAGAGTAAGAAAGAGCACCACGAGGAATGAGCAAAAAGCAAGGAAAACACAGAAACTGAGAGCAGCAACTGGGTGGCCTTCTTCACAATCTGAGACGTTGCAACTTGACTCGAAGTTTGTAAACTCTGGTTCTTATCATCAATGTGATCCATTCTACTAGCTCTTTCTAGGCTATACTACTACGGGGGAAGAAGAAGCGTGGACTCTGAAGAAGGTTGTATATGAATTATGATGGGCTTGTTAAAGGTCTGTCTGCTTATGGGAATCTGGTCAGTGATAGTGAAGAATTTATAGACCTGTGATGTGGGGGTGTTGCTAGTTCTTTTACGAGAATGGCCTTAGTTATTATGGACTGGGGAGACTTGAAATTTCCCTTTCAATGGGCGGCTAACTACCCCTGACTTTAATTACTTGAGAGGGTTTCTGGTTTTCTCTGATTTACTTGCGTAGATGGAAGTGTAATGTGTCTGCACTTGAAGAAGTCCCACCCAAAGAGGTAACTGGTAAGAGTGATCTTCATGTTCACTTACTTGAGGTTAACTGCCTTTTTTTGTACCTTGACATGATTGATGAGGCACCGCGCCCACTTTAATTTTGGGACCAGCAAAAAAGAAGTGAGATTCGAAGGCAGGAAATCCGGGTTTAGGAGATGGAAGTTACAAAATAGGAGCTTTCTCGGCGCTCGCGGGTGAAATTCTTCGATCTTTTGGCAAGCTACGAATTTTAGTTTGAAAATTCAAGCCACGCGACGTGGTCTTTTTTTCCTTGTTCTAAGCAACGTTCTTTGCGTGTCTTCAGAGCTTCTTCTGCCCGAGCGGCCATGATTATCCCCGCGCTTACTTAATCACACACGTCCATAGATTAGCGACCTGACAAAGTGCCACTAAATGTTGTCACTAAAATATTACAGGCATCGCCGTCAACTATACTCTGAAAAGTTGTCGACCTATCGCTAAATTCTATTTATATGACTTGTGGGTTGCAAAGTTTTCCCCACTTCAGTAGCTTAGTATTATTACTTCTCAGACCATCATAATTACTCTTAAGATGCTGGATGCCAAAAAATTTCCTCTTACTAAGAAAGTTAAAGCCGTCTAAAACTACACATCTGATGCAAATCTTATATTATAGTTTCGCACTATAAAAGAGTTCCTAATTAAAGCTTACAGGGTCAAGTGACCCCGATGCTATCATGCGGCGTCTGCTCGTGACCAAGTATTAAAGGATATCATCCGCATGTTATTTCACTTGCCTTTATGGACGTCATGTAACCCGTCTTTAATATCAATCATAGAATTCTTAATTAACCTTTTTCAGATCTCGGACTTGAAGGAGATCCCTGACACTACTACTCCCATTATGTATGACTTTTGTCATGTACTTTCGTACTTCCATCAGTTTAGAGTTGACAGAGCCACCACGTCTCAGCTTAAGGAATCCAGATCATTAGCTGCTTTTGCCTGCCATGCACGTATCACCGTTTACCAAGACTGAGTGCATGACTTTTTGCCGCAACAGGATCTTTAATTCCTTGGTGTCATGAGGGTGTTTTGGTTTTTGTGTAATTATTTATACTCTGTTCGTCTTCTCTTGTATATTTGTTGACGGAAGCTCTGTAAGTCCTAATTTTTCCTCTTGTACTTCACCGTCCTCCGGTGATTAACTCTTTATTATCTATGCTATTCTACTTCATCTCAAAAAAAAAAAAAATTAACCTTTTTCAAAACAAAAAAAAAAACTAAAGGATATCATAAACTTGTGATGTTACTAACACTAAATGAAAATATTTGCGAATGGCTAGCAATGTCTTCAGCCACATGTTGGTAGGTGAAGGACAATAATGCCTCCCCGATCAAGTTATGTCGAGCAGCAATCAGTAGTCCGAATTGAAATATAGAGCTTTATATGATGAATGGATGGTTGTTCTAATCAATCAAAATCCTTATTATTAATGCCAGTTTTTTTTGGTGAATTATTATTAATGCCAGTTGATTGGAAATATTGTACTAACTTATGCAAATTCATTGCATGGGAGTCCTATAAAATACGGGTGGTTCAAAGCCATTATGATCAGATTGGAATGATATTCTATTGAGCAAAAAATCAAGCGAAGCAGTTGTAAAATCATATTCTTCTTGTGGAATAATTTTTTGCTCCAGTCAGTATCGTTACGACCCTGTTATAACAATAAATAATGGTCGATACATATGGTTATTGACTATTTGTACAAGAAGTTTTTGTTAAATAGTCTTAGCCCCCGCGCGCTGTTTAGTGTCATTCAGCAAAAGTCACAAACCATGTTTATCGATTGGTACTTGTTATATAAGAGTGTTGTAGCATGCTACAAGCTTGATTGCAGCCAAAATAGTTTCATTCTTCTTGTGTTCTTCATATGCTTCCCTTGTTTTAAGATATACACTTAAAACATTCTTGTTTCAGATGAAATCCCAAAATGCATAACCATTAGTGTTCCGGTATGTCCCTTTTTCCATCTTAAACTTATTTTTTTTTCTTTTATCTCTAGGCCCTATTGAAATTTTTTTGAGACGGGTATAATCGGTAAAAAGATATAATGTGATGACGGCTTATATTAATTTTACGTTCTCAAATTTTCTTTTCTAATTAACCAAACATCATAGGAGTTGGAAGCGTTGATTTGGCTGTGGAAGGCGATTATTACGTAATATCCGTGACCGGTGACTCGTTCAATCGTGAAGCGATCCTTAAACGCATTCATAAGGAGGTGGGGAAGAAGAAGAAGCTGGTGGAGCTTATAGATGAGTCAAAAGACACAGGTGGTTGAGAGAAGATAAAGGAAAATACGGCTAATTAAAAGCCGCCATGAATAGGCAAAAGAGACACAGTTTTACTTCTGTTTTCTTTTTTATCTTTTCAATGGAAATATTCAACAATTTATTTACTCTGCTAAACAATGTTCTTGTAACGCAAGGTTTTTGTTTGTCTCGAATATAATTAAGGTTAAATTCATTGTAACATTTGATCGGCAGTTGGCATAAACCGAGTCTCGATTCTTTGAACGTGCACAAAAAAAGAAGAAATCCCTAAATTTAAATATCAGAGTGATGGTTTTGTGAGCCATGCAAAATTACCCATCCATAGCTGGAAATTGTTTCCATTCTCGACTTAATGCCTCTTATTGCTTGAAATCACCTTCAAAGAAACATTTGGGAGGGTCTGCTTCATCTGTAAATATCTGGAGGAGAGCCCTTCTAGATCTTACCAGAATAAAATTTTACTACTTGTGTTTGTTCTCACTCACTTGCCTTTGGTATAGATCCAAACAAGAGACTGAAAAGGAAAGCTATTAGATTATAGCCACATAGGTATGTATGAAGATCCTATGAATAATTAAGATTGCCACCTGTACAGTACAATGTTAGTTGATGCCAACATTGATCGCTTTCAATAATCAATTCATGTCTCCTATTGCAGCCCGAATATCTTCTCCCTTTTAACTTTCATTATTATTCCATCTTCTTTTTGTATTTTTGGAAATAACTAGAAAGAGGTGTCAGTTTTTCTTATGATCGAAGCAAGTGTACAAACCAAATTCTAATTCACCAATTCGTCGAGCACGAGCAGAGAGAGTGCGGAAGTGAAGAATGAGAGGAGAGAGTTTAGATGTTTTTTGTGCTAATTTTGCAAGAGCGAGAGTGTTATGTTTTTTTCAAGACTCGGTAGTTTATGAGTAAAGACAGACTGATGACTCGCATTCACCGATTCTCATAACTTTAATCATTTGTAAAAAAGCCTCACACACTTCTAAGCTCTTCTTCAATGTTCGCTTCATACTTCGAATTTACAAAAGGAAACTTCCAGAAGAAAACTATAAAATAAAATAAAAACACCACCTATCAAATTAATTGAGTAACTCTAAAAGCCTACAATTAAGTCCAGAAGATTTACGGTACTTTATAAACTTTATATTGAGAATCCAAATTCAATCCTGTTTTTTCTTTCTTCGGAATTTCCTTTATTTTCTTTCAAGAAGATTCTCAGAACTAAAGTTAAATCTCATGTAACTCAAGCAGTTCCAATAAAACAAGAGAAAAAGAAGAAGCTTTACCTGATACCATCTTTCACTTGCCAATTTTTTTGTCCTTTAACTGAAAAAAGAGAGACCAGGCCAATGGGGTTACTGTTTGTAAGCTTTACAAGTGTCAAAATGTCACTACTACAAATGTCAGATTTAGTCCATAATATCTTTCAATAATTTTCCCACTTGCTGCCATGACTCCGCATTTTGGACCAACCGGAATCATGATGATTAGGGATCCAGATCCCGTGCTTTAACCATGGGTTACAGCAGGGGTGCTGTGATGGATGCTGAGAGAGATGATCCCTCTCTCTCCTCCCTCTCTCTCAGCATCCATCACAGCACCTACTGTAACCATGGGTTACAGAAGGGGATCCAAATCTAATGATTAGCTTTAGGTGATCATTGTGAATATCAAAATCTTGTCTCCGACTTGCATGATAACGAGAAGAAGAAGCCTTTTAAAGTAGACGAAGAAGAGGAGAAGCTCAATAGGATTGATTTTAATCTTCATGTATAATCACGCATAGTTTGAACATGAAGTAATTCAATGCCTCGATCCGAGTAAAACGTAGTGACTTGAAGACCATAGAGTATAAGCATGACTTAACACTGATAACGTACTAAATTCTGGGATCCTATTCAAAAGTGTTTGAACCTGGTGTCTAACCCAAAAGCATGCTCAAGAGTAGGAAAAGTCCACCAGGTATAAAAACCAATCCCAATCCCAAACCCCATGTATTGTCGATGTGGGACTTAACACCCGTCCTCACACAAAGCGTGTGAATAAGAGGTGCTCCTCTTGAATAAAATGTGGTCCCGTTGGATCGAATGGGGCGGCATGATAGCTCTGATACCATGTTGAACCCGGTATCCAACTCAAAAGCATGTTCAATGGTAGAAGCCCACCAAGTATAAGAACCAATCTAAAACCCCATGTATTGTCGGTGTGAGACTGACAAAAAGTACTACCAAGAGGAGGAAAAACTCACAAGTATAAGAAAAGGATCTATCTCAACTCCATGTACATTCGGTGTGAGATTGTAACAGCTAAGTCATCGTCATTACACTAGAGTTTTTGATTGCATAATGTCCGTTACATGAGTAAAACACCTTTCTAGTTTGTCACTAATAAAGCGATTGAGCAACCGTCGCAAGCAACAAAATTAAATTGCGTTTTCAAAGTGTTCTAGCAACGAACGAGCTAGTAAATATTTTTATAACTTATTGCAAGATTAGAGCTAAACTAGACCAGGACAAGCTGCTGTCGATGAGCTTCAATCCTAATTTCTTCCTTCATTCTCCTTATAAAGTCATCACATACCCTGTTTAACTCTTCCGTACTCAGTGATTCTTCTTCTTCTTCTTCCGCAGATATAAAGCCACCCTCTTTCTCTTTTTCTTCAACTTCATCTTCTCTCGTAGAATTCACAGTTTCTTCTTTGTCTACCACCATGATATTCAATCTTCTTGTTTCCTCTTGTACCTCGCGCTCGCATCCTCTTCCTCCTCCTTCTCCTTCTTCTTCCTCTTCTGCTTTTTCTTCTCCCAAAGGAGCAACCAAATGATGATCATCATCACTTTCCTTAACAACTTCCATCTCTAATAAGGATTCATCCGTTTGCATACCAGTGCTAGTATTCCCAATTACCTTCCCGGCTGATGACTGAGAACTAAGCAAGCCGGATGTCTTTGCTATGAACACTAAAAGCCCATTACAAATGAGAAATATGTAGCTTTTGTCGAGTGAGTGGGTTAAAAGTTGGAAGGGAAACGCAGAAAAGTAGAAATTGAATGAGTGGAGTAAGAAGGAGTACAGTGAGGAATGGGAAAGAAACAACGAAAATATGGAAACTGAGAGCAGCAACTGCGTGACTTTCTTCGCAAATCGAGATGTTCTTAACTCCTCCATCAAATTTTGTAGGTCATGGCTCAGATAATCAGTGGCGTGATCCATAATGGTTGGAAAGGGAAGGTGCGGCTTAGAAGTTCTAAACTCGAAGGATGTTTCAAAATATTGAGTATTCTTAAGGTTGGTATGCTAAGGGGGGCTGGGGTTTCTTATATAGGAGTTTAAAACCCGAGAGGGTAGTTAATTCGTGGTACGGGTTCTTGCCGGTTAAAATTGAAACAATTTGTCCGCTACCCCAGTTACAACTCTCATAATAGTAGCAATTGATGGTCGCTAAACGTATTCAATAACTTTTGTGTAGCAACATTAAAAAAATATTGTTGCTAAGAATTATAGCTGAAAATATTAAGTAAAAGTCGTTAACTATATTTAACAATTTAATTTTCATCATCTAAAAGATTATAGCCATCTTTTTACAATTCAAGTAGCACTCAAAATTTATGTGTTGGTATTAGGAGATGGTGAAGACACTTCTAGTAGTAGCAACACCCTCACTGATATATATATTGGACTCTATATTTTGTTAAGGGTGATCAACAACTTTATATAGCTATCACTTTTCATTAAAAGAAGTATTCATTATTTAACCATGAATGATAAAGTTCCCACATAAGTTCCTTCTCCGTTGGGCAACTACACCTAGACATACTTGGGAGGGTCTTTTGTGATCGTTTATTTGGGAGTGTTTTAAGTGTCCCCCTGTGAATCTCTCCCACCCAAAAAGAGGCAGCAAGAATGTTCTTTCATGTCAATAGCCATATAGAAGTGCCAAAAAACTCAGGCTGATATAACTTCTTCATACGACGTAAATGAAAATGCATTCGAGTAACTCTGGAAACATGAAAGGGGATCGCGCAGGACTCGAGGAGGCTTTAAATTCACTCTCGAATGCCTATTCAGTCTTCATGCTTAACCTATTTGTCCTTACAACTTCAATATGTTGTGGGTACCGTTTCCTTCCGAGAGGCTGTTTCGAGAAGTTCTTGACCATCTCAGTCATACTAGTTTCGGTGCACGTGTATTGCACATAGGGCTGTAAATGAATCGAGCCGTTTGCAAACAGCTCGTGGTTCGTTATCTGTAAAATTCGTTCACATTCTTTCATATAATATACCAACCGAACATTAACAAGTTTTTAGAACTCGTTTATTAAACTAGCCGAACGTGAACACACTCCAAAATGTTCAGCAACGTGTTCGTGAACAACTCGTCTAAATAATAAATTAATTAAAATATGTTTAAAGAATTAATATTTATATAAACCATATAAATCAAAATTTAAACCTGGATGCCAGACCTTGATGCAATAAGCTCAAAACTCCAAGCCCACTTAAAAACATTGAGCCCAACCCCCAAAGAGCCCAAGCTATAAAGCCCAACACCTGGAAACCCAAACTATTTTAACTAAAACCTAAACCTAAGCACTCACAGATCTGAGATCACACAGCCGCACTCACTCTCCCGTCTCACTCACCCTCTCACACACACACACGCGCGCGACTCACAGATCGCAGATAATCCCCACGCCTCACAGATCGCACATAGGCCCTCTCTCTCTCTCTCTTCACACATACATCACAACTTCGATCAGCTTGATGCTGTCATCGCCTATCTTCGACGGCGTCATCTCCCCGTCGCCGGATTATGCCTGTCCAAGGTCATCGCCTGTCTTCGACATCGTCATCTCCTCGTCGCCGGATTCCGCCCATCAAAGCTGGAGAAATTTGTTGATAGCTATAGAGGGGTTGCTGAGCGCTGGGATCAAAGCTGCAAAGCCAATGACTCAACCTCGAATACTTGTAGAGGGAGCTGATTCATAGTCTCAGTCTTTATCGCCAATCGATCAAGATTTTTTCTTTCAGCGTTTTTTATTCTGCATCCCTCATTGTGTCTTCTATATATAGATTTTTGATTCTTTATAGCTTGACTGCTTGAAGGAATTTGAGAAATTTGAGCAAATTTAGGGATTGATTTGAAATTGAACACGAATACGAGCCGAGTTTGAGCGAGTCGAGCCCGAGTTTCACCGTACATCAATGTTTTGGTTTTTAACGAACTCGAGCCGAGCTCGAACATGCCAAAACTTAAACGAACTGAGTTCGAACACACCCATGCATGTTCGGCTCGAAATCGGTCCGTATACAACCCTAGTTGCACATGATTGATGACGCTTAATCAAAAGTCAAAACACTTGGATGTTCCTTTCTATTATTCAAACGTACATCCATGAATATTTTTCAAATGCATAACAACAAATTTCAGGTTTAGAAATAATTTTAGATAGGGCATGTAAATAGTAAAAGATGCTTTAATACCCTCACTAAACCTTCCACAAAATGGTATCTTCCCTCTTTATCTACTATATTGTATTTTATCAGTCCAACGCAACCATGCATAATTTAAATTACATTTACCCGAATCCAAGAAAATAGACTACTTAGATTAAGGTTTTAGGTGTAGAGTTGTCTCTTAACAAAGCACCTTCACTCTTCAACATAAGCAATGGTAGCATTAAAAAAATGATTACATACATCTTAAGATTTTAAGAGAACATGAATATTAACATAGAGATGTTATTGTACAAATTTTTTGACTCTTTTAACAATAGGAGAGAATTATCTCACAAAAGGAAAGATTGGTTAAGAAGATAATAGAACAATTGATCATCATCTAAGTTTTCAAACAATATAGAAAAGAAAATAACACGCAGGATGACAAATAGGAGTTTAAATTAAAATTTTACGAAAAATAAAGGAGGTCAAAATGTTCTTAAACCATCAAGATGGAATTCAACATATAGGAATTTTTTTTTTCCAAAGCTCTGAGTGAATGACAGAAATGACACAGGATTTTTTTGGAGGGAAGAACTATAATTCATTTTCACGATTTCTACATTTGCTTAGAATGTGTAATTGATATAGATTTCAGCAGATTTCGACAAAATTCTGCCTTTGAGACTAAAGTCTATGTTAGTAAAGACTGATCAATTTTAATCTACGTTTCTCAAAGCGGGGCTCGTAGCTACCTTTTAGTAGATTTTTAGTGCTAAACTTGCTCTAATGGGGAAGTTAGAAGGAAATGATGTATCAAAATTCAAAACAAATAGGGGTAATATTACCAAAATTCTTGAAGTTAGAAGTAGTTAATTCTAAAATTCAAACGTCTCGTTGAATTTAATTTGACTGATGCCAAACTTCTTTGCTTTTTGCTAGGTTCCTTGTACCCTGAACGTTAACTTATGGGACATAGACATCTTTTTACCTTGGACAGAGTGTAATTTACGCTTAAAGACTCTTAGGTGCAAGTGCAGCCACTAACCAAGTGTAATTTACCGTAGTTATATGCATGTGACATGTCTCGTTCTTCAGGAATGACAGCTTCCTGGGCCGGTACATATATGCTGATAACTAGTGAAACTTCTGCACTTGCTTACTAGACTTGGTCTGCTTTGCTCCATAAAAGCTTTATGATGGTGTATGGAATGTAAAATATCCTAATTTCCAGTTTTTGTTCTCGATGTCCTGGGTATACAGGCAAAGAAGGGAAAAGGCAGTGGCAACGGGAGAAATTTTTTTGGTCAAGTACTAATAATATATACATAAGAAGTTATATTACAAGGACCCGCGGGGACAAAACTCTACCGTACATATCAAAAAGCAAAAAGGGAGTAATGCGATTTGAGGGATGGACAAAAGTAGTAGATACAAAAGTATCGAGGCTGACAGTTTTGACTAACGAGTCTGCCACTTGATTAGCCTCGCGGTAACAAAAGACCAGTTGAACAATCGGGCGCTGGTGAAGCAGCTTCAGGCAGTCGTGGAGGAGGGGGGCAACGGGAGAAATTCACATTTGCAGGTCAGAGACAGTAGAGAGGACTGCAAGAATTAGAATTTGTCAAAAAAACCTTCTTGGTTGCTTCCTAGTTCATTCATACTTGGTGCACTGGTATGCTTAAGAAAGAAAAATGATTTGTGCCTAATGGCTAGCACCTGCTGCTGGGACGCCTTCACAGGTGTATGAGGCCACAGATGACATGCATGTTTGTGAAATCCCAACTTGTAGCTGCTGCTTCAGTTTGAGATACCATTTTTGTGGATCATTGCATCGTGTTTCCATTTCTTTCTTTAATCTGACGGTATTGCAATTGGAGTTACGGACATTAGAGTTGATGCTTGGATATTAGGCTCAATAGCCATGGGAATAGCTGTTGGAAATAATGTCAGAGATTAAATTATGCCTCTTCCCGATCTGCTAATTGTGAGTATGAAAACATCATTAGGAAATGCATTACTCTCACCAAACGTAGTACCACCTTCGGAACAAGCATTTTGGCTTCAAAACTTTTTTGGATAAGCAGTACATTAATGTACCAGTTAGAATGAGGCGTGGATTAGGTCGCTTTCTTTAAGACGGTTTGTGTCCCTACGGTATATTACCGATGCAATAGGTTTCAGCATGCCACCTCTAAGATACAACAACCCAGCTCTTTATTTGTACTGTAACTTCTCTCAGTTTGCATTACTAAAGAGGAGAGGAAGTTTCACGCAGTACCTTTCTTTACCCAAAACATTACTAGGAGTATATGACCAAAAATAAAAGAATGGTACCACTTCATCACAATATTTAAGAAAATATATCTTTTCCTGGAAATGATCACACTAGTAATACACTAGTGTAAATATATATGAATGATATGCAGTGAGAGAGGCTCAAACAAAGGCATAAGCTGCGAACAAAAGGGAACCATTTTCCATTTTAGCCTGACTAAGCCAATGGTGGTTCTTCATCTCGTTAAAAAGGATGATAGGAAACTTATACAAGCCTTTGTGTATACTAGTATTGAGCACGTGTGTTGCACGTGGATAGTCGGGAGTAATTTTTGAATTGATATCATTATTTTTTTGGGATCAAAATAATATAATTCAATTATATTCATATTTCTTTTGTGACTTGTTTTAGAATAAATGTATATTTGATATTCGCAATTCTAATCAATTCAATATTTGAAAATCTTCTTTGTAAGTTTCTTGATTGAAGAAATGTTTGATAGTGCTGCTGACAAAAAAAGTAAATAGAGAAATTAAAAGAATGAATCTACGTCTTTATTTTTATAATCAGTTAAATTGGTTTATAGTATATTCCTAAGATTTCCAATTTTCAAGACCATGTGTATAACTGAATAGAATTTAGTTCAAATTGGCGCCATATATTTTTTTTCCCATTTCTGATGCATATTTAACACCCCCCCCCCCCCCCCCTCTTTTTTTTCCAACAGCCTTTTGTTTCTTAATTTATATTTCACTTATTTAAATTTCTTTGTTTTGTTTTTGTTTTTCAGTTTGTCAATTGGTTAATTGTTTGCTAACCTAACAATGTAAGGAAAAATAATCACAGTTCTCATTACTCAATTTATTATCTAATATTTATTTCATTTCAACCAAATTAAAAAGGGAGTAATAAAGGAATTTCTTTGTTTTGTTTTTATTTCTCATATGACTTTTCATTTTCCAATGTTTATAAATTGTTAGGATCAAGCGCTTACCACTGCACCAAAATCAATTGCTGTTAGTAAGGGCACAACTTTATTTTCTTATAGTCTTGGCACAGCAGCCAGCGCACACGGTCGAGTACACAAGGGAGTAGATGGACGCGGCCAACCTCCGATTTGCCAACAATCCCTTCCCCAGATACACCCCGGGGGACTCGAACCCGTGACCTGCTCTGATACCACCTGGCACACGGTGGCCTTTGATGGCACAAAGGAAACCGTGTGTGGCACTCGACTTGCCTCTTGTAAGAAGAGTCCGCCAACAAATCCCAACAATCTATAGCAAGCAGTGCATCAACATTGCATAAAACAGTGCACAAAGAAGTAAATTTCAACACAAGGGCAAAACGGTCACAAATATTCTCATTACTTCAACATCATCGTTACAACTTACAGAAGGCTTTGTTTACAACCACAGTGTGCAATCTAGCTAAACAGGTAAGCTAAAACAAAGCAAGGGACTCTCGGGTATGCGGAGTACGTGTACACCCATACTCGAGAGTCCCTTGACGAGCTCGAGAAGCTCCGTCAGCTCGTCTCCGCTGCCGTCGCCAACGAAACCCAGCTCGCCCTCGAACGCCACACCCCCACTCAAAATCCACAAAACCCACCAACCCCAGAAACCCTAGAGAAATAAGCCGATGATGACATGATTGGGGATCTGTTGAACCTGCTCTATTTTGGGACCATGTTTGATGTCAAGCCGGTGGTAGGGCTTTCGGACGGAGGGGGAGAGAGAGAGATGAAAGAAGCCCATAAAAGTGGCTTTTATACCCAGCTTGAAAATTTGCATTTTTGTTGCTAGTGAGGCTCGAAGGGGCGACCTCATTAATGTGCCTGAAGGCTCTGCGTGAAAAGAGAAGAAGAAAAGAGCTTTGAGCTCTTTTTAAAAATGGCCACCAAATTTTAATCTCTTGGGCTTTTTTTAAAAAAGAGAAGTCAACCAAACATCCCTCTTTTATGGGCATTTGCAAAAAAAAAGAGAAGAGGGTCAAAAAAGAGCAAAAAAAAGACCTGTCAAACGGCCCTTAATGTTCTTCCATAGTTTTAGTTTGTAGCTTCAGGAATTTTTGTCTTTTTGTGTAATTTATGGATATTGCCCTTTTCCCATAAGCACCATATTTTATGTCGATATTGGACAATATTTTTCTATATTGTAGTCAATCTTTTGCGAATAAAATCTGGACAGCGGGCTTTGTAATAAATTTCCTGGGTAATCAGTGATTTTAGTGAAATATCCAGTAATTGCAGATTTCTGATCAAGTTTTATTTATGTTGTCTGTCAAGCAGATAACATCTTCACCAGCTTCATTATGATGGTCTTGCCGATCTGGGAACTGTTTAGATGCTTGCTACGTTTTGTATCTTGTATTTGCTGCTTTTGCATTGTGGTTAAACTATTTCTTTGATAATTGTGGTGATGTAAATTTATTTGTAATCTAGTTGACTTTTGGTGGTGTAAATGTAATATATTTTATCTATCTGTTGGGATTTGGGTAGTTATTTGATTTGTGTCCTGTTTTATTTGTTGTAATATTGTTTTGTCAGATTGCACAATTTCGTATGCAATTTTCGAAAATCAGACGGTTCAGGTGTAACAATGCAAAAAAATTTCACAGCCACAAAGATAAGGCGGGGCGGGGCCAGGTCTTATAGATGTACGTCGGGTCGGGGATGGTATTTTCATCCCTTGACCCGGTGCTGGGGCGGGCGGGGCGGAGTTGAGCACATTAATGATAACCGAGGTGGGTATGGATTTCATAAGATCCGCCTTCGACCCACCCCATTGCCATCTTTATTTACAAAACAAGTCGGAAGAGTTAAGCTATAAAGACTTTCTACCTAAAAGGCAATCCAATTATTTTTAAAGCCACTTACGCTAAACGGAGGTCAGCTACCAAAAGAAAATAACATTTTCTAAAGGCTTTGTTTCACAGCAAGAAGGTCAAAGTGCTAAACAGTAGCAATTAAATGAGACTACTACGTGATAAACAAGCGTTAAATTTTGTTTAGCATCAAATAGACCTTCTAAACTCTCTTACAAGAGTTTTCAAAATTATCAAAGCATTTTCAAATATCAAACGAATATCACGCCATAGTGGCTATATAGGTAGCAGCACCTCAATTTCCGTTCCTATCATTCCATTTTTTTTTCAAGCTACGAAAGCAGTGGTCCTTTTTTACGTACCTCAAGTGTTCTTAATATATATAAATGGTGTCAAGTGCTAGCTCTATGCACTGCAAATCAGTCATTTAAGTTACTAGCATAAATATCATTTTATCTAGAGGTGGCAATGGTAATCCAAACCCATTTACCCGTCCAAATCCGTCCGTTTAAAATTCACCCAAATACACCCATTAAATAATTGGGTCTAAATGGGTCAGTAATTCCTCAACCCAATAACCCACCGGTTTAAATGGGTTTTAATTGGGTGCCCATCAACCCATTAGTGGTTTGAAAATTGAAACTCAATAGATATTCTCAATGTCACGGAGGCCAAGCCGTCACCGGACACAAGCAATTTTCACACCACCACAGCCGGACACAAGGCCAAGCCGCCACCACGTCATCACCTCCTGCCAGCGCCGCCGTCTCCACCTGCCGTCACCGCCACCGCCGTCCACAAGGCCAAGCCGCAGCCACGTTGTCACCTCCCACCAGCGCCGTCGTCTCTACCTGTCATCACCGCCACCGTCGTCTCAATTGTTGCCGTCTCACCATGGTGCTCGATCTGCTCGTTGCTGCCATCTGTCACGACGGTCCTCAGATTTTCTCGTCCCATCATCTGCCATCGCTGCTGTCTAGACCGTCCCACTATGTCGGCATCAGATCTGTTCCTTTTCTTATTAGATCTATTATTTTCTGGTTGATTCCTGTTGATTGTTGGCTGACTTGGTGGGGCGACGACACGGCGATATTGGCGCGGCAATGGTACAACGATGGTGGCGAGACAGTGGTGCATCGATGGTGGCGAGACACTGGTGGAGCAATAGTGGCGAGACGACGTATCTGACTTGGTGGTGGCTAGGTGATGGTGGTTGCAGGTATAGTGACGATGGACTCGTGGTGGTTGCGGTTGCCATATGGTGGATGTCATCTTTTAAGTGGTGGTGGTTGTTTGCTGCGTACTGGTGGTAGCAGTGCAACTGGGCGACAGTGACGGTGGAGTCATGGTGGTTGCGGCTTCCTGTCCTTGTTACTGTGGTGGTGTGGCATGACAGTGGCTTTTAGTAGCCGGTATTGGTTGGTTAAGAACTATTCAAATGTCAAAAGAAATGGGATATCGGTCATTAGTGGGTTAATGGGTTAAAACCAACCCATTTAATAGATGATCCAGTAAACCCATAAGTAAATGGGTCAGCTACCTATTTATACCCAACCCATTTAATTTTCACCCAAACCCAACCCACCCACCCATTTTGCCACCCCTAATTTTATCCTTTGTGCCCCCAGTATTCTGGTGCTTCAATTTGATGCTCAATCTTTCTTCCGGCACAAGTCATGCAGGCTAAATTTTAATATGCAAACTGCTACTCATATGAAAGCTATAGCTTAAGACTTACTGTTATGAAATTGTCATTATGCCCTAACTACTTTGACCGCAGATTTGGCAGCACCCATATTTCAACACTATACATTCATACTAGCCGGTTGTTATATACATACCTTGAGTTGAGTGATATGAAAATATCACAGTAGCTCATACCCGTATTTGATATTGCAATTGTTTGAGCTTCTCATAATCCGTACAGAGAGGTCCTTCGTAGCCTAGTGGCGGAACCAGGATTTAATTTCAGGGGGTGCCAAAAAAGGTCTTCTTAAGTTTCGTGAGAGTGACTAAAGACTCTTTCATAAATCTTCTAAATTTCGTAAACCCTGATTCTAAAGCATTTTCTAAAATTCATAAACCCTGATTCTAAGAAGTCCATATACTTGTGTATATATATAAAAAAAAAGTTAATGACTCAGTTTTGATCCATTTGTAATCTGAACCATCACTCTTTTACATCTGAAAAGTTGAGAGCAACAAAAAGAACATGCTTTCCTGATAATATGTAGAATACCTAACAGTTGATCATATTGTGGGTAGAATAAATATCTATTCCTTGTAAGAATAATGAAAAGAAATAAGTGAGGAAGGAACTAAAATAATGGAACAAGAAAAGCCAAGAATCACAAAATTTGTTCATGGGCTCTTACGTGCATAATGCATACATCAACAATGAGAATTCAATCTTCTCTAGTTCTTTCTGCAGCAACTTCTCCTCCACCACAACCTGTTGCACATCCCACTTCTTGTCCTGACATGAACATCGTTTCCCCTCAGGACCGATGGTAGAACCAATTAATCATGCACATCCCACATTAGATCAACCGTCAATCCATCCACAAAAATTGACTGGTTTCCTACTTTCTTTTAAACTTCCACTGCCCAAATCACCTTCTTCTGACCCAACAACCATGTCTATGTAAACCACCAATTCCAATCCAACAAATAAGTTAAAATAAACTAAGAGAATTGAAAATGCGTACGTATAACTCCATTAATTCCAAACATATAACTCTAATCAGAATCACCATCTCTAGTGGCAGGAATTAAAAATACAAATAGAGAGAGAGGGCGAGAGGGATAAGAACCTGAGAAATGAAGTGGTTGCAATCTGAAAATGCGTACCTAAATCACCGGTCACGATCGTCGCTGCCTGCAGTGGGTTCTTGGCTAATGGAGTCCTCGCCTCGCCATCGTAACTCGCCGGTCACTGATCCTTCCAGATCTGAACAGAAGAAGACGTCATTGCCGGTCCACTCGCCGTCTCCTTCCACGGCTCCACTCCGACCACTCATTCAAGATTTGAGCTCTTCTCAACAGAGAGAGTCGACTGGAGGAGCTGGTGTCTGCCGTCGGCCGTCTGCGGTTTGGGAGTGGGTGAGGCTGTGAGAGACAAGTCGCGGAGAGAGAGAGAGAGAGAGAGAGTCGCAGACCTAGACATGGTGAAATGTAATTTTTTCAGAAGTTGAGGGGGTACATTAGCCCCCCCTTATACAAGCGTGGCTCCGCCACTGTTCGTACCACGTGCCACTATAAAATGTTTCATTTGAAGTCCTCTTACCATGAACAGCTTGCTCGCAATTGAAAAATGTAAACTAACCATTAGAGAACCAACCGTCTTAAATTATTGGAAACTGTATTTAACAATTAATTGCAATATGTTAGTAAGCTTACAAAAGAAATGAAATCAAGGAAGAATACGTGAGCACGTACCTCCTTTGGTTGTGAGCATGAAAAACACATTTACCCCAATACTCTTCAACAATATAGCATTGTTCTTACAAAATGCGCACTACAAGAAAACAGGTTTTTAGTGACGGAAATTTCCGTCACACGATTCCGTCGCGTATAACCTCGTCACTAAAAAGTTAGTGACGGAATCGTTAATTCCGTCACTAACTTCAGTGACGGAATGGAGACATTTAGTGACGGAAAATTTCCGTCACTAAATGTATTTTATATTTCGAATATTTTTTTTAAAATTTCGTATAAAACAATTGGTGACGGAAAATTCCGTCACATAAATACGTCACTAAAAATAATTGGTGACGGAAAATTCCGTCACATGAAATACGCCACTAAAATAAATGGTGACGGAAAAATTCCGTCATTAAAAGTATTTTATCAATGTTTTATGCTTTTAGCGACAAATCATAATCGTCGCTAAAATTATAAAACAAAAGAAGTATATTTCCGCCTATTTTTTTCAAATCCCATTTTTTTCTCAAACCTGTATACAACAAATCCATCAACTCATCAAGCACACAAAATTCATTACTACATCAATCTCCACAAAATTCATTACTACATCGATCTCCACAATATCCATTACCAAATCAACTTCCACAATTTTCATCAATACAAACTCCACAAAACCATTAACACAAACACATAAAATACCAAGTCCAACACAAATCCTAAACTATCATATAATAGCGATCATCCTTAAACATGAAAGTAAGTTGATGTTTGAACATTTCAAACATCATTGTCATCATCATCCTCATGAAGGTCATACTCCTCATTGGCATCCAAACCATCATTGTCATCATCATCCTCAGTATTTCTGGATGGCTGCACAATCATATAAAGATAAATTTAACTAACAATTACTAAAAATTCACATCATAAATAATATGGTGAAGAATCATGAATCATATATGCCCGCACATAGTCTAATTAGACTACACTTAAGTCATTATCTAAGCAAGCTCACTATTTCCATTACCACGGTGATAGAACCCACCCAAAATCCCTTCCACGCACACATACACACACATACATGAATATGTACCTCAGCCTGATGTCCCTCCACATGACATGGCTTTGGTTCCTTATATTTTTGCATAAATTCTTTAAACAAGTTTCGCAGTTGTGGCTTCCAGTGATCGGGCATATCCTCAGTCACATTTTGTGTAGCTGTGATCCGTCTAGATGATCCTCCCATGCTACTCAACCTCGACCGTGGTGGTGGTCCGCGTGTTCCAAGACCAACTGCACGTCCCTTCTTGTCAAGGACCTCCGGTACAGTGAGCCACAGTTCCTCAACATTATCCTCAGAGTGCATTGGCTGAGCATCTTCTACCTTAGACTTAAAGGCATCCTACGGACAATGAAATACATGTGTTGAGACAATTATACAATTAAAAATCAAGGTGGGTATAGGCAAAGTTGAGGAATTCTATCACTCCCTGTCTAAAATCCTCACTTAGTAAACCCCTGTCAATTCTTCTTGACATTCAGCTTCTATCAACTGACATGATTACTTGTATAGAAATAACCTACAACTAACATGATAACTCGTAATAATATCCACAACATAGTAATGCTCACAATACCCATAGACCTAGATCAAAAAGTCCAATATCTCTGCTAGTTCAATCCCTACAATGAATAACACAATATAGCTCTGATACTAATTACCAAATTATAATTCGGAACTCAGATAATCAATAACAAAATCGCACATTCAACCGACCATTCAACTATCATTCAACTAAATCGCACATTCAATCCAATTGGTCACATCCTCCGTCAACAATCTCAATAATCTCAATCAATAATCACAATTCGGAACTCAGATAATCAATAATCAATAATCACAATCAATAATCAATAATCTCAATAATCATCAATCTTCAATCAATTCGGAACTCAGATAATCAATAATCAATATCCACTTTATTTTGGTCTTTCAGCTCTAACAGATTCAAACCTTAAATTATTGAATTTCTATTTCGGATTTGTAGGTGTTGAAGGTTTAGACCGCAATGATTAGTTGATTACAGTAATGAGTTGTAGAGATGCATCACGGTAATTGGCAAGATCAGTGGCGAACAATAGAAAAAATAAAGTAATCAGAATTCAGAACATACCTTTGTCGCCGATTCGCCCACCGGTGGTGAAGACCGAAGAAGACTGGGAACTCAGAGCCTCAGAGCCGTTAGCGCCGGTGGTCCGGTGGAGTGGAGTGACCGGAGGACAGAGCCACGGAGGTCTTCCTCTTCAAAACAAAAAAAATGCAGCAGAGGTGGCCGTCTGTTGGCGTGTAGCGGTAGCGGCGACCGGCGTCAGCAGAGGTGGCCGTCTGTAGCAGCATAGGTGGTCGTCCGTCGGCCGTAGATCTACTGGTCTAGATCCCAACGAGCTATCGCGACTCGCGAATCGCTCAGACCCAGCTGCTCGCCGTTCGCTTGAATCGCCGCTCGCCGTTCGCTTGAATCGCCGCTCGCCGTTCGCCTGAGCCGCTCGCCGTCTCGTCGTGGCTTCGGGCTTTCAGCTGGTTGTCGACTGTCGTGGCTCCGCCCTTGGCCGACGGTGACGGAATGGGGAGAAAGGGAGGGGGCGGCGGTGAGAATTTGGGGAGAAAGGGAGGTGACGGGAGGAGCTCAAAGAGATGGAGGGAAATGAAAAAAAAAAAAAAACCTAAATTATACATTTGGGGGGTTTTCCAAAATTCAAAAAAAAAAATCAAAATTAGAATTATTAGTTTTAGGTGACGGAATTTTAGTGACGGAATTAGTGACGGAGCAAATTCTGTCACTAAAAGCGTTTTAGGTGACGGAATTTTAGTGACGTAGCCAAATTCCGTCACTAAAAACCTGTTTTCTTGTAGTGGCGGTGAGATAAGGGTCCAAGAAATATGTCTGGAACACCTTAGAAACAAGTTATGTTGACACTGGGATGATGTGCGGATTAGGTCGCACGGTTCGCGCCCCTACGAAATGTTCCAATGCAATAGGTTATAGCACGCCGCCTCCACGATACAACAACCCAGCGATTTTGCTGTAATTTCTCTTAACTTGCACTACTAGAGAAACATAAGCTCCACACAATACCCTTCTTTGCCCGAAAAAATTACATTACTAGGATATATATAAATAAAAGCTAAATGTTCATATCCATCGGTGTCAACCGAGAGAAGCTTTGGCCTTTGACAAAACTGAGTTAGTTAGTGCTCTTCAACACCTCCTAAGCCGCTTCCGAGTTGGAAATGACTATGCCCATACCTTGCCAAGCTTAAAGTGTAACATAGGTCCATGTTTTTAGGCCAGGACTCTCAAGGCATGGGCAGCTGATGCAACTTTCCGATGCTAGGCGGTTTTTGAGATACAACTATCATGAAATTTAGTAGATAGCCAAGAGTACTTGCGTACCTGCTTGCCTTTTGTAGAGAGTAACCAGGGGAATAACAGTAGCAATTTAAAGCAAAAGAAGGCAAAGCAGAGACAGCCAAGCATTTTCTAACGGCTAGAGCAATAATGGTCCATAGACTAATTACTTCTCATCTTAATGTTATTTTATGTGAAAAATAAATTATTTGTAACACCCACAATAATTCTTAATAACTATTTTATTAAAATTGAAATACTCCAACATAGTATAATTCAAGTAACATTTTTGCCGTCGATAGCTCGTTCACTCGTACTTTATTTTCATTAAGAACGTAGGGTAAACTTTTAGTAACATCTTTTGCAGTAGGTGCTACAAAATAAAAGAAGTTACAAGAGTAAACGACCAAAAAAAAAAGGGGGGGTTATGCAAACTCCGAGGCTAGTTGTAGATACAATTCTCTCCCCCTCCCTTCAAAGTTCAAAGTAAACACAACCAACTGAAGCAGGGCTTTTTTCCATATTCTGCAGCATTCCTTTTTCCTTTCTTTTGGATATAAAATGGTGGTTAGAGTTATTACTTGGTTCCTTGGTCATAAAATTCTTGTATACATATAGGCTCCGTTTTGTAATGTTTATTTTTTCAGTTTTTTCTCCGATTTTATAAACTGGAGAAAATAAACGCGTTGGGTTGGGATTGACGACTGCACAAGAACAACCACTGCACCATCTCCCAACGTTGTCAACGAAATGTCAATCCCTTTCTTTCTAAAATTAAAGAAGTCGTCGTCTCTCCGCATCAGCGTGAACGTAAAGTTTTAGCCACCGTTGGTTGAGATGGTTCCTTCCAAGCACGTACTGGCCGGTCACATCCACTCACAGCTACCCCAGCCAGAGTATTTATCAAGTCAGATGAACACAACCTGCATGTCTGCGTCGTATTAATCAAAGAGTCCTCAAATCGAGAAGCCTTATCTCTTTGTTTGAAAATTTCTTCCATGCCCTATGTAAGAACAGATAGATACAAAAAAATAAATATAATAAAGCGTCAAAACTCGCTCATAGTTACGTCATGGTATTACGAACTAATTGTATGGATGTCTAACGCAGAGGTATAAATGAAAAAATCAACGTTGGACTAGAAAAGAGGGCCCGTAGTGTAATGTCACGTCACAACTTAATTCATTAGGCTTTGTTCTGACCCTATCGTTGCTCAAACACTCCACGTTCCAAAAAAAAAAGGATCTTTTTTGTTTTTGGACTGTCTCCACAAAATTGATGACTTTTCAAACTAAGCAAAAATTCTGTAAGTTTTTCTTTTTTTATCTTTTTTACATTTTTTTTATTCTATCTCTCTTTTTAAATTCACTCTTTCACCAACTCATTTTTGTCTCTATTAACCCATTTTCTTCTCCCCCTCTCTCGGGATAAAATAAGAAACTCATACGTATAAGTTAAAGCTAATCAAATAATTTAGAACGAGAAAAATAATAAATAAACCCAAATACCTCATTTAGAGATGAGACGGCCGTATATTTATGAGAATATATTTGGGCCCGTGACAATGAGCTTTATTTTGTTTTAATCCACAAGTAATAGTGCGTGGACTTGGGTCAGTCAACTGAGCTCCATGAACCGTATTAAAAAGCCTTCGTCGTCGCCCATAATTTCACGGTGCGTTAACCATTTGGCACGGCCTCAAGTAGACGCCGGAGACTTTGCAGGACTTATCACCACGCGCTACTAATAGAGCGTGTGATATAACTTTTCCCAAATCAAAGCAATACTTATGATGCTATTAGTTTCTTGCACATCTATGATTGAATACGTCATTTTGGTAAACAATGCATGCAATTTGGTAAACTTGAGGAAATAAGTGCAATAAATAATAGTATTATTTGGGTAGTAAGTTTACGTTGGACATTTTCTACTAACATATTTGTAAATGGTTTTCGTTTTGTACACTATCTTCAAATTATTGTGCTCTCTAATCACGTATTAAAGTGTATCGAAGTTAATTATTAAAAAAAATTAACTTAGAAAAAAGGTATATTGCATTATACAATAAGGTTTTAACTCTTTTTTTTTTTCTTTCTCTAGCACAACAATAATATTTAACCTAATTCAAGCGTGCGACTATATAGCCAGTGAGAGTCAAACCCCTATTATGCCGGGTTGAATTATTCTCGTTTGACCTTTTGTGATTTTCTGGAAAAGACTTGGTACGTGTAGATGCTGACTCAAATTGTTTTTTTTTACCTTCTACTAGCAAGACGGTACAAGTGTTGTTTGAATTTAGTTCAATGTTTACATGGTACCACATTAAAGAGATAATATATGCACTCCACATTTCCACACTTACACTCTCATGATGAAAGAAAAAGAGAATTGAAATTTACTATTTCTAGATGTTGACTCAAATTATTGTTTCATCTTTGACCGTAAGATAATACGTATTTAGTCTATGAATGTTGTTTGAGTTCAATTTAATGTTTGTATGACACTAAATTAAAGAGATAATATATGCGCTCCGCTCCAACTCACACTTCCATCATGAAAGAACAAGAGAAATGGTATTTTAGCTCTATTTTTTGTTCCTAAAGTGACTACATAATGACACTTTTACGAGTTCTAACAATAAAAGTCGAGTTCAAATATAACTTTTCAAAAATAAAGTAATGCCCTTTCGATGCAACATCCAAAATTTTATTTCACGGTAGAGTGCAAGCGAGAAAAATTGGAGCGTAGGTATATCATGGTTTGGAGCGGAACGTAGCTTGGGTGCGTAGAGGACACGCTCCACCGAGGAGAATGGGCTTTGGCCTTTATTCGAACAGCTCACAGTTGGATAATCCGTCCAACAACATAGGGACTGTGTCGTTTGTTGGAACGTACAACTCTTTCGAATCACATTGTCTTTGCAGTACAAAATCCCGATCCCCAGTACAATTAACGATTTCACACCCTATAAATCAACTTCTCAAAATGGGTGATCCCTCTTCGCCCAGTAACAATGCCTCGATCCCTTCTCCTCGCTGCCCTCCTCCTCTCCCTCCTCCTCTCCGCCGCCGCCCACGGCGGAGCCCACGACGACGACGGCGACTCCGACCCCGAGTCTGCGGAGAAGCCCGACCTCAGGTCGAAGCCCCTGATTCTTGTCAAGATATGGTGCTTGATACTGGTGTTCATCGGGACTTTTGTGGGGGGGATATCGCCCTACTTTATGAAATGGAACGAGGGGTTCTTGGTGCTCGGGACGCAGTTTGCCGCCGGGGTGTTTCTGGGCACGGCTTTGATGCATTTCTTGAGTGATTCTAACGAGACGTTTGAGGATTTGACGAGTAAAGCGTACCCTTTTGCCTTCATGTTGGCGAGTGGTGGGTACTTGCTCACGATGTTGGCCGATTGTGTGGTTTCTTATGTTTATGGCAAGGAGAGTGATGGGTCTAGCGGTGATGTCGAGCATCAAGGTTAGTGAATCTCAATAATGCGTGCTTGTACTAAAAAGTGAATGCATCCGAGGCTGGCCTAACATCAAAAAGTTATGCTAAGGTTTGGTTTAGTTGAGGTCCAATCTTGTTGCTAAATGTCTTCTTCTGAAAAGGGTACCTTTAGGCCTTTGCCTTTATTCTTTGAATTGTTTATGATTTCACCCACCCATTTCCTGTTTCCGATTTCTTTTTTCTGTTATTGTGTGGGCTTGCACAAAATCAGAATTGTTTTCCCATAAGTAATAACTGAGAAAGCTGCAGGGAAAAGCTGAGACGAACTAGAATACTTGAGGACCAAAGCTAAAAGGGAGCCCTTAGTATGAAATTGATTCCCAGGAGTTGAAAAGGCTAATAAGCTTGTAAAGTGGGACTATAAGAAGTTAACTTCTCATAAGCAACGTATATTGGTTTTGTAGGTACTGAAAATGGAAAAGGCAGTGGCAACGGGAGCATCAGGGAGTCCCAGTTTCAGGTGAGACAAATACGATCTTTGTGGTTGGCGAAGTATTTCTGGTTTGTGCTTCTTATGCCCATGGAGTAAATTGCTGGAAAACGTAAGCGTTCTCCTTTGTCATAATAGGTCCCTGACCAGTCGGTGAAAGCGGCTGCTGCAGCTGCTGCTTCACTTGGGGATAGCATGTTGTTGATTGTCGCGCTGTGTTTCCACTCCATCTTTGAGGGCATTGCGATTGGAGTGGCGGAGACTAAAAGGGATGCTTGGAAAGCTCTGTGGACAGTGAGCCTGCACAAGATATTTGCGGCCATAGCAATGGGAATTGCTCTTCTCAAGATTGTCCCGGACCGCCCTCTCTTGTCCTGCGTAGCCTATGCTTTTGCGTTTGCCATCTCAAGTCCAATCGGAGTGGCCATTGGAATCATCATAGATGCTACAACTCAAGGCACGGTGGCAGATTGGATCTTTGCCATATCAATGGGTCTAGCTTGTGGGGTGTTTATCTATGTGTCGATAAACCATCTATCCAAGGGTTACACGCCTAAGAAACCGGTGCTGGTTGATACCCCCAGTTACAGGTTTCTGGCGGTATTGCTTGGTGTTGGGGTGATTGCTGTTGTGATGATCTGGGACACGTGAACTCTTGAAAAATGCCTAAATTTATTCTACGACTGCCTGTCTAATAGAATTAGAATTCCCAGTTTGATTCGTGTAATACTTCAATACATCCATATAATAGAGTAAGAATTCCCAGTTTGATTTGGGGCCAAGCCAAACCCACCATTTAAGCAAATTGTTTCTTAGATTGATATTCTGCAATCTTCTTCACTACATCCATATCTAATTGCAGTGGAAGGGTGATACAAACTGTGGCTAGGTTTAGCCAGTTGTGGAATGCTTTACGATAATGACATGACGCGACTTGGAAAACAAAAAATGATGCAATTATGCGATGATGTATTCATGCTCATCGTTTTACTCGTTAAAAACTTCAATGTATCGGTGATAAGATGACATGTCACAACTGACGGATGAGATGAGAAGATCACCGTTGCAATAAAGATCTCCAAGTTCAGTATAATCTCCAGATCAAAAAGTACCTCATTTTTCACATGAAAGAGAGGCTTTGAATTCGAAAAGGTTAAGGACGCTACATTTGTTTAATCGAGACTGAATTCCGATTCCTTATACATCAGCTTTTGACAAGAGGCAACATATTCGGACGACAATAGCTCTGAGGTTTATACTTCACTACCTGCAATCAACTTCGATGCATAACGACGATCTGAAGTAAATATAACCGTTATTTGTAGCAGGAGCCAAGATTTATGATGCAAATTGATTTCGCAGTCTAAAGATCCGCATGAAGAAATTTCTCAAAACAAAACGATACGATAATGGGTCCGGCCAGATCCCCTAACGCACAGCCTGCAAAAGATCCAAAAAAAAAACCAAGGCTTAATGCGATGTGGATACCTATAAAAATCTTGGGTGCGATAACTGCCAGGTGATGTGCTTACCAATCCATTGACCAGCTGAGGGGCGAAAGATGGTCGCACCGATGCCTGCTCCTACTGAAGCAAGAACCAAAGATACAGCACATGAGACGGTAGTAACACATACGTTCTTCACAAGAATCTTAACCTGAACTACTTTATCATTCTCATCGGCATCTTCATCAGATTTATAAAGACGAGAAAAGAAATGATAAATCCCGATGCCAACTTGGAGAAGCCATGATGCTGCCACTCCTAGAAAATGTCCTGTTTAGTCAACAAACGATGTGGGCAGCAACAGTAAGAGTGAAGCTCAAGCAATAGACCACAACCGCGAAAAATGACACAAAAAATTAGATTTCATTAACCTCTGAAGGTTGTTTTGCAAACACTGAAAAAGTAAACTGAAGTTTTCATCCCCCTTCCGGCCTTGCGCACAGCAGATTTGGGAACGTCTGCGATAATTGTCAAGGGTAATCAATTTGCTTGATGTCAACTGATCCATAAGCATTGCAGAGTGCACATGACTCTTAAATGAGAGGAAGTGAAGTACCTTTAAGAAGTTTCCATGCCATCCGCCGTGAAACATAATGAACGGCAAGTCGTTCCATAATTCGTCTAATAGTAACAACAGTTGTCTGAAAGTAGAGCAAAGCAGTTAAGCAGCAATAATAGTACAAAGTTTGCAAGTAGGCAGAAAGACAAAGCTTCAACTCGAGAAAAGATAGAGGAAATGTCACAGGTTAATAGCTCGAGAATATAATCTGTGACCTCCATTACAGGCTATATAGTTCGAGACTTCGAGGAAAGAATGGC
This sequence comes from Escallonia rubra, assembly GCA_033065855.1. Taxonomy (NCBI): domain Eukaryota; kingdom Viridiplantae; phylum Streptophyta; class Magnoliopsida; order Escalloniales; family Escalloniaceae; genus Escallonia; species Escallonia rubra. The sequence continues at coordinate 37,808 of JAVXUO010003037.1, read as the reverse complement.
CCGGAAACTAGAGACTTTATGCATGATATTTCTGAGTCAGAAAATCCCAACTGACATCGATAAATATTCTTGCAAGAGGTTAAAAACAAAGTTGCTTGATGGCGGGTTGAAATTCTGGAAATGGCCTTTCTACAAACTTTGGGGGTAAGGCTACAGACCTCCCTAGTCCCTGCAAAGCGGGAGCCTTTATATCTAACTGAACCGCGTGCGATAATACCTTGAGAGAGCAAACTACTGATTCCACAATCCTAATGTTATATGTGCCTATATCTACAACCCAATTGAAACAATTCTATCACGCGTTCTTATATCAACCCTTTCAGATAACTAGAGTTAATGCCTGAAAAATCATATTATCAAGTGTCCAAAGATGAAAGTGGCTGTCACCCTCTCTAAAAGCTTTAACTATTAGAGAATGGGCCCAACAATGTATATCATGCTTAATACTCTCCCTCACGTGCAAGCAGCCAATTGCATGTCAAGAGATAAATCAAGGAGAAATAAACCAAGGTGCACCTCCACCAAGTGCACAAATCGCCGGGGGGGGGGCTGGAACAATCAAACCCAAGACCTTGTCAAACCAGACCTCCAATACCATGTTAAGTTACCATTTGCTCTAAAAGCTTAAACTGCCAAAGAATGGGCCCAACGACGTATATCATGCTAAAACATTGACCAGAATTACAATCACCACTTTGTACACCTATTTCTTTCAAGTAAAATGGTGAGCGGGGTCAAGGTTATATATACCACTTCCATAGGGGCCCGTTCGGCGAGAGGACACTTTTTGAAGTACAATAAGCAAAGCCACAATCGGGTCCCTAATCTCTATAGGCACTTCAAACCAAAACCAAAGTCAAACAGTTCAGGTAAGTAACGAACAAATATACACCAGCTGAGACTCAATATCTCTCCACAGAACGACCTGCTGCTTGATTGGATATGAATTTGATCCTCCACAGTATCAGCAACATCGCATAACATGCATATATGTGGGAAGATATTCACTATTCTCATCTCAAAAATCGGGAAGATGAAGATAATGGAAAGGTTGGTAGAAGAAAAGGGAGAACTGGGGTTTGTGTGGCTCAATATTTGTTAGAACTCTAATCTTTTCTAAACACGTGGCTTTGGGTTGATAGAGCTATTGCTATTGGGTTCTGATATCGCTTTGCAATAGTTGGTCAATGTCCCTTACACAGATTATGATTGGGATTAAAGTTCCAACATAAAATGGCCAAAGTCGCATGCCCATATGCTTATTCGCAGTTTATATGTTGCTATGAAAGTGCGGGTATCTTAAACTAAGGTGTGGATTTAGATATTTAAACATTCTATTTAGAAGGGTACACTCAGGGAATTTTGTTGTAACCTGGCTTCTCCTACATTTTTCAGTAAAATGTTGGTTGTTTTGGTGAACGTAAAAAAAGACCTGAAAAAAGCAACATGACTGGTACCGCAATGCAGCACCTCTGCATGTATCACTGTAAAGAGGGGTGGTCATCCATCAAATCAGTTACTTTCTCTTCTCCTCTCTCCCAAATACACAAGAAGATGATGTGTTTTTTACTACGGGCAATTCCATGTAAGAAAAACAAAGGCTGCAGGCAGTCAAATACTCTCCTACAATTTAAAACTAAAATATTAGTGTAGCTACTACTGTCATTTACTAAGTCTCTGGGATAGACTACTTTCTATCTAATCCAGGTGGCACATCATGAGTCAAAGAGGAACTTTCTAAACTGCATTTGAAATGGACATAAGATTAAGTACATAGCGAATTAATAACGTATCCAATGGAAAGCAGACAGGTAAACTCATAAAACAACGATAGCGTGTTCAAACATGAGTTAGCTAATACTATCAAATCAATTCCATTAGCGCCATGTTTTATCAAAAATGCCTGGAAGATTAAAAAACTGTCTTCTCTTTATCAAAAGTGCTTTGAAATTTAAAGGGGAAACTATCTTCTCAATCGGAACACTAATAAAAAATAGTTCCACAAATATTTTTTACCGAAGAGAAGTGGCAACAATTACCAGCTCCATTGCCTCCTACAGAGGTACTTTTAGGAGACCTATAAGATCCAAGCTATGGGTCAATAATTATTACAAGAAGTTCAAAAAAGTGTTTTCTAACTATATCTTTTCAACAGCATAACCTTGTAAAGCAGCGAGCTTAAACAGAGAATCAAGTAATCCATATACACCTTAAATTTCCTGTAAAAGTGAGATAACGACAGGGTTCACAATCTCTCAAATCTGATATATAATTATTGATACAGCTAAGTAACTACATGGCAAGTTTTTAAGTTACACCTAAAGCTAAAAGCTCATTATAGCTGGCACTACTTTGGGCTAGGTAGTTAATATTGTGCAAATCATAAAGAAAGAAAAAGATGGATGCATTGGTTCACTTACTTCACGCATTATTTGCTTCACTGATTTCTTAAAAGGAACAACCAAATCCACATGATCCTCTTCCGGAGGATCTTGTAGGAAGTTGTCATCATCTTCTTCCAAATTTGACCGAGGCTCCAAAAGAGGTAAATAAAACAATAAGAAAGACCTCAATGTTGTCATTGCAAAGAATTTCCAGTGAAAAGCTGAGAATAAAGGTTTCATCTCAATGTAGTACTCTTTAGTACTGTATGTCACGGCATCATGCTGAAAGATATTTCCAGATGCACTTCTTATAGCAGAAACATAATCTTCACCTAGTGTTGTGTCAGCATCACAGTGAGCAACTGATCTCGCACCAATACTGCGTCACAAAGATTATGCTATCAATAGTATCAATAAAAACTACGAAGGATAAAGAACTTAAACAAAAGGAAGAATGAATGTGATAGGAAAAGAAGAGGTAGAAAAGCGGCAGCCAGTGCATGATGGTACCACCAATGTGGAAAAGGTGATGTATGCAGCATTACCAGCACTATCGCAGAGAGGCTGTCACACGTTCGAAACCGTGAGGCTGTGACCCACATGTGATAATTAACAACGTTAACGCTGTACCAACGCGTTACCTTATATAAGAAAGACTAGAAGCAAGAAGGAAATGAAGTGGCAATTCTGCATTCAATGAACATAACTAACTTCCAATGTTATCTGAAGCTTTCCTTATAATATACCATAAATTCCTAGATCAATATCGATCAGATTGAGTATGAGTCAGGTTGATATGTATTTTTACAACTGGATATCTTGTTCCCTGGGAGCAAAAAGGGAATTCAAAAGCAAGGACCTAGTCATAATTAAGTTTTAGCAAATAATGAAAGTAAGAAACAAGAACTAACTAAGACCAGAGTCAGAATAGATTATGCCTTTCTTCTAAATCAACTTTTGGCTCCAAATCCTCACACATAGATCTGTATAAGCTTATTATAAGCACCACAAGTTGAATATAGAGAAGGCATTTTCTTTGTTTTTTAGTATAAGAGTCTAGATATGCAAGAACAATCTGTGAACATGGATCAAATGGAGTTGTCGGAAATGTTAACACCCAAATCATACTAGAATTTAGTAAGCTTCAACAGTATTCAGGCAAAACTTAAGAGAGTGACATACTAAATAGTAAACATAATACTGGATGTGTAACTAAAAAACTGGTTATGTACTGCAAATATAAGTTATCATCAGGATTCTACACAATTTTTCTTAGAAAGTAATTTTAAGGTATCACCAGGAGTAAGTTACAAGGAAATTAAAGGGATAATCTTTAAAAGAAGTGAAGCAAACTCACTGGAAAGTTCCAAGAGATGCTGGAAATCAGAGTGAGGGATACCCATGGCATCAAGATCTAGCATATTGTCCAATACCGCTTGTGACAAGTAGGACTTTTTTTATTCTAAGGAGACCAAAAAATTGGCCAGGACAGTTTGAAAAGAGAATCCAGGTATGGCACACTTGGAAAAAAAAGGAAATGGTTGAATGGCATTATCAGTAATTAGATGTAGTAAGCTGAGTTCAGAGTTTAGATGGACGTGTGGATCTAGGCCATTTGCACTGCTAGGAAGCACAAGGTCACCTATGCTCATCCTAGGAGGACACAGAACCTTAATGATCAAATTTTTAAGATGCTATTATGAGAATTTCAAAACTTCCCACTTTCTTATGACAATATACGTGAAACGGTCTCATGTTTTCTTCTCTTGGGACGCCAATTTTTTTTCAGCAATGTGAAAATCAATGTTAAGAAAGAAAAAAAAAATTAATTCAGGCTCAAATAAAAAAGGCCCCTACCCCTAGTATTCATTGTTGATAATTCCTAAGTGCTAATTTGGAGTTTTAGATAAAACTAAGAAAAAACAAGTCCCCTAAATCAACCCATAATATATAAAGTCGGTGTTGTCCTCGGTCTATATTATATAGAGCAATTAACGTAAAGACATTCATAAACACACACGTCATACAAAGTATATATCAAGAGTTATACGACCTCTGTTCCAAAATTAGACTCTCTTGTGAATCTTTTACCAAAATGCTAGGTCGTGATTCGAAGTCCTGACCATAATTAAAAAAGTATATAAAGACATTCATAAACACAAACGTCATAGAAAGCATGAACGTTTATCAAAGAGTTAAACTACCTCAGTTCCTAAATTTCAGTCTCTTCCAACTTTTTACCAAATTGCCACGTTATAACTCGAAAACCCAGACATTAGACAACTTAAATAACAAGAAAATAATGCTAACAAATCATGAATCCTCAAAGAGTTATATACTACCTCTGTCCAAAATCACTCTCTCTTTTGACTCATTACCAAACTGCTAGGTTATTATTCGAGCACTTAAACATCAGATTAAACTCAACTAACAATTGAAAATTAAATAAGCATTAGGTGTTTATTTCCTAACCTAGAAAATATAAATAAATTAATTAATTAATGCTTACAGATTTGAAAGAGGAATTTACCCGAACAATGCACGGGAGGCAAAAGGGGTGCCGGCGGCGATGGAAGCGCCGGCGGCGGAAGCCGCGAGCGAAGCCGAAAACAAGCCGGACGAGTGGAAGGTCTGGCCATTCAAGCTTGGATTCTTACGCAGCAGATCCACAAGTATAGCTATACCCGCCATTCCAAACTTGCTCCAACTTTCAAATCAAATCCAAATAGTCACATACCATGCCCAATCTGCTCAATTCTTGATACAACAAAAAAAGCTACCCACGTTGTATAGTTTATTAAACCGAAAATTTCAAGGATATATCAAGAAACGGATATATATATATCTATATATAAATCAACTCTGACAAAGAAGGGATTGTTTGGAACTGAATCTGGATTGAGAGAGAAAGGCGACGACTGATTTGATTTAACTACTAGTGGAGATGGAACTATAAGGTCGGTAATTTCGGCGTGCCGGGTTATTACATAATAATAACTAGGGCCAATCACATAGTGCGGGCCTTATTGGCTGTGAAATTTTTTCACTCCCCCTGAGGTTTGCATATACCGTTACTCAAGGCATTGAATCTCGTCTTGTTTAAGTAAAACCCCAGGTCTTAAAAGTAGCATTCCGTCTAAACATTGAGGGGTTGGATGTAATTTGTCCATCCCCAACCCTGCAATTTTTTCGTCTGTAAATCACTCCATTTGCTAAAAAAACTAGGTTTTTGGGCTAAGCATTTTAGCTATTGTTTAGGGTCTAGGGTTTTAGGATAAGGGTAAGTAATATATTTTGGAATATTTACAGGGTGTTGGAAACCGAAGCCCGAAAGAGCCTTGGACAGGAAAATAAGGCCAATAAGATGCTTGAAAGATTAGCCAAACACGTTTAATCGGTCACACACGAACACCTGTTCAGCTTCTTTAGACCTTTTCTCATTCTATTTATAATGCTATGTTTTAGCTGTCCGAGAAAAAAAAAAGTTTGGAACTTTAAAAATCTACTTATTGTTCTTGATATTGTGATGGGGTAAACACTTGCTTTTTTTCTTTTCTCACTTCATTTGGCTTAAAAGGCTGTGTTAACAACTTAATTTTAACCTTTAAGCACCAAATCGGGGAGGGGGTATAAGCATATGAGAAATTGGATTTCGGATATCTACATGTTTCTATTGTTTTGTCTGCACTGTGAAATGAAACTAGTGAATATAATTGTTATTCTTAGTAGTCAAGCTTTTCTAGGGTACAATATATTGGGATCTAAGCCCTTGAGACAGAGAAAATATAAATTTGTCGCAGAAAAATATATATATATGGAAAGGATATTTAACATGCTTTTTTCTCGTGCCTACTTCTATAGATAAGACAGCGAGATTCATACTATAAAGTTGATAAGTTACAAAGAAACTTTCACTTAGTCCAAACTAAGATAACCATTTTTTCTCTCTTTGTATAAGTGCAATTACAAAAGCACTTGGCTTGGTATTCGGTTATTTGGTCCGAGTGACTTGTATGTATAGCCACTTCAGTCGTGCTTGTGGCATAGCCTCACCGGTGTAACGAAGCAAAAGCCCCGGGGTTCAAGATCGTTGTCAATTACAAGTCACTCTAAAGCTGAATGTAAAAGTCCGATTATGGGTTAATCGTAAAGGGCCTAGGATTCTAACATTTCAGCTACAATTATAAGCTTTAAATACTTTACAATCTTTTTAACTCTCTGTGATGTACTCAAAGTGCATCACTGTCCTTAGCTCTCAAAGGCTAGTGCTTGGTCTGTTTGCAAATTCTTTGTGCATTTGCTTCTTTATACAAGGGAGGTCATGGTTAGAAGAATGAACAACACCACGTGTAGTCGCTGTTTCAATATTTATGCATGGTCCATTTGACCATAAAGTAAACGTAGATAAAATTAACTATTAAGGGTGTGCTTCCATATTTCTTCATTAGGTCTTATAGGTGAAAGTAAGAGTCACCGAGCCGGTCCTGCCATGCAAGTGAGCATTACACATGACTGGAGGTGAACATTTAATTGCACCAAAAAAAAAGGAGGTGAACATTTAAATTACTCAAGCCAATTCAAGCGGTCAAATCAAACCGACCAAATGACCGATCAAACCAATTTTTAAAAAATAATTGATTTTTTTCTCCACCCCCAAATGATGTTCGGTTCGGTTGGTTCGATTTTTTTTTTAAAATCGTTTTAACCGGACCTAATCGATATATTTACACACACATTTTAATTGAATCATAGTCATTATTCAGTTTTTATCATTCTTAAGAATTAACCACAATATATACAAGTAAACTTTACTCGAATTTCAATAGTTAGGCTCTAACTCGTGATCATGTATAATACAAGTGCCAAATAGCAGTTGATAGGTCAAAAGTCAAAAATTTTCTACAAGCCCAAACCGTTTAGTTAGTCAAAACCAATTCCTTTTGATCTGTCCCAACCGTTAAAACCGAATCGCTAAAGCTGAACATTTTTCAACTATTATTTTCTTTTTTTTTTATTAAAACCGGTGGTTGCCGGTTTTATTTGGTATTTAACCTCAAAACCGAATTAATCGAATCGTGTTCATCCCTACACACGACAATCATTCATGTGCGTTGCTGTAGCACTTTAGACTTGGTGGCTGGATGTGTTAATTCAAGCCATCTCTAACCCAAAAATGGTTCCGGTCATGCTTTGGCGAGGTTTCGAAGGATTGATGAGATTGGGGATTCCCCGTCAAAAAGTGAAACTTTTGAACTTAGTAAAAAATAGCGGGGGGGGGGGGGGGGGGGAGTGCTTTTAGTCCTCCTAGTAGTCGACCGGCGGTTCAGCTTTCCGGTCCAGCACTTGATAATTTTGAAATCCCGCCATGTTCGTAATCTTGAGTCAATTCAATACAAAAGCTAGGGTTTCTGACGAAACGTTTCGAATTTTGGGCTTTGGCGTGGCAAATGAATTCGGGCGATCTGTACAAAGTATGGGAGGTTAAGGCCCTAAAGAAAGCCGGAGAGGACGAGGCAAGGAAGCTGCTCGAGCGAGTAGCCAAACAGGTCCAGCCCATCATGCGCAAGCGCAAGTGGAGGGTCAAACTTCTCTCCGAATTCAGGTAATTGTTTTTCCTATCAATTTGATTATCTATTTGGCTGTCTGCAAAATGAAAATGAAAATGATGGACATGTGATCTAATTATGATTCTTATGCTTGTTGTAATCAATGTGAATTTGTCAATTTAGTCTGAGAGTCGCAAAACAGTAACAAAAAAGGTATAGCATAGCATTTCAGTTGTTTGCTTGCTTGTTGGGAATTAATCTCTGCCTTCCAAAGTGCGCGGCCCCTTTTGACATTTTAGCAAATTTTTATGCCAGTAACTAATTAGTAATTAAATACTGAATGAGCACTCTTCCATCTGTTTCATAATTTCTGACCCATTAGTCAGATTTCTGTAACAGAATTTAAACATGTAAATGCTGACCTTGCTTGTTGTTTCTGCCCTAACTTGAGTTGTCAAGCAATACTTCTTGACCTGTAATCACTATTTAAGCTCATTTCAGTGTTTGCTTATTTGAATGCTATCCTTGAAATTTGCAAAAGAACAAAGGGGACAAATTTTTGAGATGGAGGGGAGTATTTGACAAGTCAAACGAGGAAAATATAATGGGTGAGGCCAGTGCTTAGCTGTTCAGATGTCAAAACCTTTGAACTTTGCTTAAATATCAAGTGGCACAGAGAATTGGACCTGAGGGGGCATATGCAAATTGAATGGATTCAGTGTTCATTTTTTATCTCCCAAAATTAGGCTTGTCGTATGTCTTTTGGATTTTTTTTTTAGTTTCTAATATGAAGACAAACTGATGAACTAATTTGAAGTCCCAGCAATCAAAAGCTACTGGGGTTGAACGTAGGAGCTGGTGTGAATATTAAGCTGAGGCTTCGAAGGTTTAACAGGGATTGGGATTTCCTCCCTTTTGAGGAGATTCTTGATACGATGCTTCACGAGCTTTGCCACAATGTGCGTGGTCCTCATGACGCCATATTCTACAAGCTTTGGGACGAGCTCAGAGAGGTTTACTTTCCTACTTGTCTTGAATATTGTTTTTACATTGAAAAAAATATGTAAATAGCCAGAGCTTCACTCCCAAGTTAGATATACTAATAAACATAGGAGACAAAATAGGGATTATATGTAATATACTAAGAATTCTATAATGTACGAGGCGAATATTATGTTGATAAATGACATTAATTGACGTGATCAAAAGGGGCTATTATTTAGCATATGATTATAGGCCTTATCAAAAGAAAAAAAGCTTACAGTTAGAAGGTTGAAAAAGATCTAGATGATATTTGGCATTATTAAGTAAGCGGCTTGTGTCGCTGAACATGCTGAAATACGTGGTTTATTTTCATGCATTGTTTATTTTACCTTGTATTACTACAGGAGTGTGATCGGCTAATGAGCAAGGGAATAAGTGGCACTGGGGAAGGATTTGATCTTCCAGGGAGGCGTTTGGGTGGTTTCTCCCGTCAGCCCCCACTTTCATCTCTCCGCCAAACTATACTTGCTGCTGCAGAAAAGAGGTCCTGCTTGAGATCCCTTCTACCATGTGGCCCTAAACGGCTTGGTGGTGACGGCTCGATCATGGCTGTACTTAATCCGATACAAGCCGCTGCAATGGCTGCAGAGAGGAGATTACAGGATAATATTTGGTGTGGTTCTGAGTCTTCTGAATTAGCCGAGGAAGCAGAAAGTACTACCAATCACTTGCAGAAGCCTGTGGTGCATAGGGGTGAAAACACTGGGTCTGTTAATGGGTTTGATACGCATACTTCAGACATCTCTCGGAAAAGAACTCGTGAAGTCGATGATAGTTCATTGGCTCAATCTTCTAGTGGTGGCATCAGGCATTGCATGGAGACGAAGTTTATAGACTTAAGTGGGGTTACTTCAGTGCCTGGGTCTATGCTGCGCGATGATGCCTTGTTTCATAAAAGAAGTCGTCAGCCGGACAAGAAAGTTTCTCAGTCAGCGCAGGCTGCAAAATCTAGTTTTGAGAATTTAACATCTGAAGCTTCAACTTCTGCTGGATCTTTCTCTAGTCATGAAGCAACTGATAAGAAAGAGGAATCTACAAAGTGGGAGTGTCTGACATGCACCTTGTTGAACCCGGTTAGTTTTTTCTCGAAGTCTTCCCTCTAGTATATGTCGTATGCTCCTACTCCACCTTTAGTTGTTATTCTATTTGTTTCTATGTGACTTGAGGTAAATCCCTCGAAGACAGAGAGTTCGCTGCTTGAATTGTTTTAGGTTGGTTAATTACTCATAGTTGTATGTTCTAATCAGTAAGTATATGAGCAATACCTTGTCATTATTTCAAAAAAGAAAGAAAGAAAGAAAGATAGTGGACAGTTTTGTTATGGTAGGTCAATTTATTAAGAATAAATGGTATATGGAAAGCTTGGTAGTGAAGCATTTATGTCTATTCCTTCCGATCAGTTATATTTCGGAAAGGAGCAACATCATTGACAATATTAACCTGAATATCCGTTGGTAGGTTTATTTCTAAATAAGAAGTTCCCCATATGTATTTCTTAATGGGTCAGTAGTTCTTCATATTAGCCCCCCTCTTCTTTATGCCCGCATCTCGTATATGATTGCCAACGCCATCATATAAATTGGGACCATTTTCAGAGTAGTAATTGTTATGCTTAACTTAGTTTTGTAGAGAGATGACAAAATAGTTTTACCATATCTAATGTGTTTCCTTTGATATTTTGTTAATTTTCACAAGCATCTCTATATTTGGATACATTGAGCCACAAGTTTGAATAACATGTAGTCACAACAAGCTTGTACAGCGGTACCATGTCGCAAAAAGTTTGAACTTTGGGAATGTGGTATATTCCATAAGTTTAATCTTTGTCGACTTTATCTTTCCATGCTTATTATCTGCCTGTACCTTCTATTGGTTTTCTCTAGATCTCAATTGTGTTATGGTGCGTGATTGTTGCAGCCATTAGCTATGATTTGTGAACTCTGTGGTACCCGAAAGCCCAAAGATGTTGCAGAGAAGTATAAAATCTGGTCCTGCAAATTTTGCACTCTGGAAAACAGTGTGAAGTTAGAGAAATGCCAAGCATGTGGGCAGTGGAGATATTCGCACGGCCCATCTGTATCAGATTCAGTGCCCAATCCCAGTACTTGAAGAAAACTCAATGAGTATTTGCCAATCTGTCGTTGGTATCTTCCCTCGTTTAACAGTGAACTTCTTGTATAGCCCTTTTGTCAGCATTCAATGGTAAGAATTGTTTTGCGTACATATATATTGATCTTAATACTTTTTATTTGCGTACTGAACCTTTTATTGCTTGCCTAATAGCTTAAGGTTGTTTTCATCTACACAAGAGAAGCAGATACACGATGTTCTCGTATTGGTTAGACTTGCAGACATTAGTTCCTGCCCTGTAAATAGTTGGATCACTTGGATGGTATATTTGAACTCTATTCCGTGGTATGATGGTTGCTTACACCAATGACAATGAAGAAATGTAGCGTGACTTCCACCATCTAACTTTAGGTTGTGCCTCAGTCATCCTTCTTCCATATATACCAGTAAAAACAGTTGGTTAAAGTAATAGCATTAGAATTAAAAGCTCACAGAAGGCTAGTGGTGGTCATGTACACATTTGGTCTATATGATTGGAGGGAATGTTCATATGAAACATCTCGGATAACCTTTTCCCCTGCTCGTGCTACTTTCAGGTCTTCAAAAATGTGAGAATTGATATGAAGTGGAGATGAGGGGAAGCTTACAACCCCGAACCCCTCTTCCCTTCTCTCGCGTGTATCTATATGTTATGGATTGATTACCATGTAGGATAGGATATTACCCCATGGGAAGTGGTTTTCACTTGTTGCGTGGAAGCAAGGAAAGAAGATGGGACTTGGAAACCTCCTGTGCATGGTGGAGGTCGACGTGGGGTTTTGGCCCCGGGGGGGGGGTTGGGTGGGATTCTCGCAATGGACTCCTCCCGAGCTGTGGTCCAAGTCAAAACTCAAAACACTTGTGTGTGAGTTGATTCATTTTAAGAGATGGACAGCAACGTGAGTGTGATTATGAAATTGAAATTTTCTGTTTTTTAGGTTGAGATTAGTGAGAGTTATATATGGGCTCATATTGGTACATGAATTTTTATGTTGTACCAGCAGGATGTTACTTGTAACTTGCAATCACTGTTTTGGTAGCAGGAATATCCTTCAACAATCTGTTGAGACTTCTGTAAAGATTATGCTTTTTTTTTGCTTTGTAAATTATTTTTATCTTCAAGTATTATGTAATAGAAAACAAACATGTGGTGAGTTATCTTCTTTCTGAAACAAGGTTTTCATATCCAAAAGAAGTATGGGGGAAGTCAAAGAAGATAGGGAGAATTAGATAACAGTATGGCGCTCATTTTCAGTCAAAATCTGTTCTTTTTGGTTTCTCAATTTGCTCAGTCTGCAGGCCAAAGAAGTTGGAAAAATCAAGACTCGATCCAAAAATTATGTGAAAGATAGGCACAAAAAAAGAGTCTAACCCCATGTTACCACTGGCTCCTATCTTTACCTGAAGTCCTTTTACAGCTAATTTTATTGTACCACACCTTTGCAGTAACAAGAAAATTGTCTCTAAATGTGTTTTAGCGACAAAAGTTATCACTATAATTTTGGCAAAAATGACAAAAACATTTTACTGGTAATTTTTGGTCCAATAAAGCTATTACAATAGAGATATTGTACAGCTAGCAAACGATTCTTATCCCAATTTTTATTGCCAGTAGGAGAAAATTGAAAACTGATCTTGTATTTGGACTGCGCTTAGTTGGGCTTTATGCTTGGTCTTGGACATGGGCCTCAACCTATGTGGCTATTAATTTTTTCTTTGGCCCAAAATTAATCACAAAAGTGCATAATTAAAATAGTTTTCACTAAGTTTTCTAGACAACTCCAAAAATTTCAGGTTGGGCATGGTGTACAAACTATGTTGCCATACTCATACCTTTCTTAAGTAGCGACACTTGCTAACAATCTAGCGACAATTGGAGCGTGGAAGTAGTAAACGGGTATCATTTGATCGAATATAAATTTTGTTAGTCAATTTTTTTATGCAACGCACTTTGTTATTTACAATTATTGCCTCTATAGCTCATGATTTTACAGGAGTTTTATAAATAGTTGCCATTGTAATGTGCAACACGCAAAAGTGTGAATACTCGACCAAACATTTTCTCAAAAAAATATCATATCTACTAACAATTTATTGAACCAAAGGGGTGATTTTATTATTCTTTCAACCGTGGGAGACAATTGTAATATATTTATATTTCTACATTCTCGTGTATAATTGTTGCTTGAGAGTATGCAAATATATTCAATTTTAGCAACAAATTATGCATAATAAATGTGTAAATAAGTATTTGAAAAGATAAATAATTCATAATAACCACATGTCCAAATTCATAATAAATGCACGTTAAAGTTGACTTTTTAACATTATATTTACCTCAATTTGAATAGCCAAGCACTTCTTATTTAATTTGTATCAGTTCATTTGTAATTTACCTCAAAAAATTTAAAAACTTAAAAGAATAAAATTATGAGAATCATGTACTCTCCCTGTCTCACAAAAATTGATCATATTTCCTTGACTGTCCCAATAAAATTGATGACTTTTTAAATTAAGAAAGATTATGTAAGTGTTTTTCTAACTTTAACCTTTTTATATTTATTTTATTCTATTTTCTCTCTTTACATTTAATCCTCTACCAATCTTATTTTTCGCTCCCGATTCATTTTTTTTTTAATTTTATATTATATGTTTCATATCTTAAATAAGCGCGTAAATTAAATAGGATCAAATATTAAAGTCAGCGGTATTTCGACGAAAAGAAATTGGCTTTCAAAGTGGAAGTACGCATAGCTAGCGCTAGCTAGATATCCTGTAAGATACTCAACATTTTGCCGTTCTCCTAACAGCTACCAGTGTTCCCTGATTTCTCTCTCATCACCAGCTGCATGAAATGTGAAGTCCCAAGCCTCTGCAACTCCCCTCTACCTTGTTTATTGCTCCCCCGAGGTATCAATCTCCCCTTTTATCTCTTTCTTCTCGTTCACCTTCGCCTTTTAAGTCCAAAACACAACCTAAGCTAAACCCCTTCTTGTTGCATATTTGTTGAAGCCTCGAGCACATCACCACCATCACCAGGTCCCTCCAGTCCCCATAGACCTCCCACGCCTCCGCTTTCTGTTCTTGGGCGTCTTTTTACTGTTCTAGAGACGGATGCCCATCTCCATTCTTGATTAGTTTTTTTGGCAAAAAAAGTCTTCATGTCATGTTTTTATGTTTATAATCTTGTCTCATTGGGTTTTTGATCTTCTTGCAGATCCCCAGAACTATGTGCTCTTTTGCTCAAATTTGTCAGATGCCCGGTTTTTGTTTCCGGGAGTATCTGAGGTTCGGCAGCAAATTCTTGGAGGTTTTTGGGTTGAAGAAATTAGGTTTTTGAAGTATCAAAACCCAGGAGTTTGAGGCTTTTTGTTCAATTGATGCAAGATTATAGATTTTTAGGCAACTAGATAAAGTGGGTAGGACCCTTTTGCCATATTTGTGTGGTGAGGGTGGAGGAGGCTGTAGCTTTGTACATTAGGGTTTTATTCAGGGTACTTTTATGGCGACTTTGAGGCTTTTCTGTAATTGAAGCAAGATTTTAGCTTCTTAGGTAACAATTTTAAGTGGGCTAGTAGCCCTTTTTCCCAATTAATTTTGAGGGGCATCTCTAGCGAATTAAGGGGGTTCCGATGTTTTAGTAACTGCCCTTGGTGATTCTAAGTAACAACATGGCTGCAAGTGCTCCATGTTTTGTCGAGTGGAAAGAGCAATTTGTTTCGAAGGAGCGGGGCAACCGTGTAGTTCACTATTTCTTGAAGGATATTTTAGGGGAATCTATACTTGCTGTTGTGGGCACTGAGAGAAGTGTTAGGCATATGTTCTATGTTGTTTCTGAGGAGTTCCTGAATGTTAATGTGCCCGATAGTTCGATCCATGCCGGCTACAGGTGGAGATCAAGGAGGGAGGTTGTGAATTGGCTTACATCTATGCTATCAAAGCAGCATAGGCAGGGGGATCTCTCCAGTAAGTTCTGCCTCACCTTTATTGATCTATCTTGTACTTCAATTGTAGTCACACATGTAACCTACCTAGTGTTTTCTCACTGCAAATTGTACCATGTGTAAGCATAGTGCTAAACCAATTGTCACATGTCCTAGCTCTGTTTTGGTACGAACTTTACTGGAGACTATGGGTCACTAAGTTTGCTAGATCTCGGTGTCAAAACATGGTTTGTGTTTCTTCTCATATGCTTCAGAAATTACTTCTCAAATTTTTGTGTGTTTATGTAGAGCTTCCTTTGTAGTCATGTGTCAGTTGCTTATCCATGAGCAAACATGAACAAGGTATTGCTTTCTTCTCATCCCATGACATATTTCAAATGATAACCACAAAAAGGGGATCGAAACCTAAATGTGCTTTCAAGTAGACAACTCCCTTCAATTCTTCTTAGAAGCGCAGGCGCACGGCAAGACATGCATATGCACACATACATACATGCTCACTCTCAGGCAAGAAAAGAAGAGCAAACTGTTTGCAGTTGCTTTCCCAAACTACTGTCGTCTTCGTCGACAGTATGACGACATACCAGTGTTAGTCGTCCACTTTCATCTCCAAGCCAGCAACCCTTAAAGTTGGAGCACCACGATGCGTACTCCACACCTGAGGACGTAACTTGGGAGGATTTCTGCATGATACAGAGAAAAGGACTGAGAGCAGCTTTGCTTTTGAGGCAATCCTGGCTGCCAAGATACAGGCTGGACCTGACAGGAAATGGATCTAGTATCAGGAGATCTGGCAGCAGTAGCCACTTGATTTGAGTACATGCACATGATTTAGTAGTTTTAAACTGGCAGAGAGAAGTTTCGTCATTGGTGGTTTAATGCTTCTTGATCTAATTTGCAACGAGCTTGGGTCCTCGGTCAGTTGTGCATGCTGACGGCATAATTATGTCTCATGCTTTTTTTTGTGACTTTTTCAGTTTAATGTGGGCTTCAATTCGATTCCGACTTCAAATTTCAGTTATGAATGATTTCGACTGGAATTTGTTTTTGAGACCAATGAAATATCAGAAGATAGGGGTTTGTCATATTTGGAGGAAGAAGATGAAAGTAGAAAAGAAGGAAGAAGAATGAAAAGAATACCGAAAGAAAAACCAAAATAAAAGGAAACCCAAGTTCCAGCCTTAATTAGTCATTCTTTTAATGAGTCTTGATAGACATCCCAAAAAAATAAAAATGTAAAGCATGCTTTAATGGGAAATTATATGATCAAAATCTTTATATATGTTTTTTTAAACCCTATTAGTTCAAGGTTTTTTTTTTCTTTGTGCTAACCCTATGCCCGGAAAAAGTTGGATGTGCAGTCTACTTGAGTCGTGGCAGCTCTCTTAAGGAAGGGACCACCCACAAAAATGTAAAGAACACAACTAACCTTTTAATTGATCTTTAGGATGAGACATTTAGTCTCTTGTAACCAGTCATTGGTATCAAATGCAAGGACAGTTCCAACTGGGAGTCATCTCACGAGATGCCTCTGGACATGAATTGACTCCTCTCCTTTGGGTTTCACTTGTCAGAAAATGCCACTCAAGTTGACAGTTGGGGGAAAGAAGGTGGAAGTTCAATATCTCTCTTTTTAATCTTTATGATTACAGAAACAAGTAGTAGCTGGTACTAAGATGGTAGAGGAAATTAAGAATTGTCCTATCAGATCGATATGGTTTGCAGATTGCATAGTGTGAGACACAAAGTAGAACTTACAAAAAGATAGTAATAAATTCTAGGCAAAGAAACTGAAAATTGAAGCAAATTACAACCTTATACTAACTTACGCTCGTGATCACGTTGTCTCTTTCTGAATGTAGTACTCAAAAGGCAAAACAGACTGAGGTGCGATATTGCGTATTTACTATTTACTAGATTTGAACTTAACATAACTGGAGAATTACCAAAAACTATACTGGAAATTACATATTCCACATCTTAGGACACGGGCACATTGTCTACTTTGACTTTCAGCATTTAATAACCACTAATAAAATGACATGAAGCAAATGTAGCATATTATGTGTGTGTTATAATACGTTTAATTTTGCTATGCCTACTGGTTTGTATCAGATTATAGTTCTCTGCTATATCCTAATAAGATATGTACCACTTGTCACATATTTTGTCAAAGCATTTTGGTTGCTACATGAAAATAAATTATCTAAAAAGCAAAAGACTAATCTGAAAATTGTTCAGAGGATGTAAAACTCTGGTGCTAATTTTGCCAAGGAAACAAGGTGGTAGCTGTGAAATCATATATTCAAACGCTGTATGCATCTGATCGCGCCATTCTTTCATGCTTGTCTTGTACCATTTGAAGCATGAAAAGAATGTGTTGTGTTGAAGATACTTAATTGGTCTTTATTGCGACTTACCTTTTACCATATTACCCAATGCATTGGTTTGTCCAAAACGGCTCTGAATGTTACCACTCCATGCTATTTGTAGCCCTACTTTTTGCACGAAATGCACGTGCAGTTTTCTAGATAAGTTTGTGACGTTCTAATCATTTCAAAGTTTATGGAACTTCAAAGAATTTCCTTTGCCTCGGTCCTTAATGAGTTTTCCTGCAATAGAAGTTGTAGATCTTTGAATCGAGAGTCGCTGTTGCTATTCCAGTTATAACATCAGATTCTACATTCGCCACACCAGGACTGACTTGCAAGTTTTTGAGTTTCTGTAACCTTTTTTGCAATAAGTTCATTTGGCTGTGGTTGAAAATCTTGATTGCATTAGCATCGCCCGTTTTTTTGCCATAAAATAAGAGAAGATCACATTGACTTACTATGTTTCTTTGAACCATTTGAATGACAGAATCACCAAAAAATGATCCTATGTCTGGACTTAGTCCTCAGCAGAGTCACTTGCCGGAGTACAAGGTACAGCTTCATTGTTTTGCGGCTTCATGTGTAACATAATTCTTGCTTTACACATCATCTGACACCTCCATGTCAGGGGCGTCCTGCAAGGAGTTTTAAAGGGCAAGCTTCAGATATTGTGTGGTCCGGTGTAGCATGGACATGTGGTAAACAACTCAAGCACTACCCAGCATTTTGCAGGAACGGGATTACAATTGCGGTAAGCATTTTTTTTGTAAGGGTTGTAAGGCGGCTTCTGGTGTTAGATGCTTGAGTTTGAGGAACAAAAACTCCTTGTACATCTCATGCACGAGGGGTTAAAAGATAGAAAGGAATTTTGCGACCTGCTAAGTAGGGTTAGAAAATATGTAACTAAGACGTTCTGAAAGATCTCAAAAAGAACAGTGATAATAGAGATCATTGCCCTTATTGGATGTCAAGTTGTCAACTACGTACAAACGTTTATTTTCCCTCTTTCTTCACTGTCATTTTAGAATCTAAGTTTTGTCCTTGCTTTTTCCTGTGCTCTCTGATATTCAGATACATTCGTTTGTCTTTGTCATGGCTGAAGAAGAGAACCACCACCTTGCCTATCTGGAGGATATGTACGAAGACAGAAAGGGCCAGAAGAAGGTCAAAGTGAGGTGGTTCCACCACAATCAAGAGGTCAAGGGTGTTGTTTCCATACGCAATCCTCATCCCAAAGAAGTATTTATCACACCCTATGCACAGGTTATTAGCGCTGAATGTGTTGACGGTTCTGCCACAGTCTTAACTCGTGATCATTATGAGGAATCTGTAGCTGATATTCCCCATGATATGTTAAATAGAGTACATCTTTGCTTTAGACAATTTAAAAGCAATCGTGTGAAGCCTTTCAAACTGAGTAAACTACGTGGCTATTATGATCAACCAATCTTCTCATGTTTGGATCCTGACTTTGTTGATGAAGAGTTCAGCCCAGGCGATAATGTAAGACTGGGAGCTAAAAGGACTAGAAGTGGTAAAAGGCGTCATATGATGCCATATGAACCATCATGCCAGAACTTGAAGTATGATATGCCACGTAGGAGAGTGATCACTCGCAAGTATATTGAATGCCAGCCTTATCACAGCCAACTTATCAAGGCCAATGAAAAGATAGAGTTGCTGTGCCAAGATAGCGGCATACGTGGCTGCTGGTTCAGGTGTACGGTTTTGCAGATCTCTCGAAGACAAATAAAGGTCCAATATGATGATGTGAAGGATGAAGATGGGTGTGGCAGTCTTGAGGTATGCTTTGGCACTTGATTTTTCAGTTTTTTAGAGAATACCTTCATGAAGAGCAGAAATTATGAGTTGTAAGAATAAGTAATGACAACAGTTTCCTAATAAGTTATTTATTACCAATATTTTAACAGTTCCCTTTTCTAATAAGTCATTGGTTACTAATATTTGAATAGTTCCTTTTATCATTTGGAACTTGATTATTCTTTCCAAGGGAATAGTAAGATAGCCTGGGTGTTCTCAGAAACTTCAGTTGCTCCCCAAGTGAATTTTGTTATAGTGATGATTAAGTTGGATTGTTGTTATTTGTATAATCTACAGATCAGGGGACACGGTTGAAAACTCCTATTTGTGTTGCATAAAATATCACGTTTTCTTGAAGATAAGCGGCACATCTATGTGCGTATATCGCTTTAATCACCATCATCGGCAATACAATTGGGGCCAGGGGCAAGTCTAAAGGTGATTTGGTCGTAGCTTTTTGAAATGTTAGTCTCGTGCTTATATGAAGATGATTGTTGGGTTTTCCCTTCCACAGCTGAATGGGTGTAATGTTTGATATAGGATTACTGCTAGAAAAAGGGAACTGTCAATACATCGAAACTGTGAAAGAAAAGGCATTTCTAGTGTAATTTTTGACCAAAGTGCATATTCTGTTTCCACTTATTGTAAATCGAGTACGTATATATGTGAATGAGGTATAGCATATGACCAGATCTTGCCTTGTGAATGCATTCTATCTCGAAGTAATATTGCGTATCCATATATAGATTCTATCCTCTTTCTCTCTCTCTGTGTTTTATTTTATTTTTATTTTTGTTTTTTGTTTGTGGGGTCGTGGGGGGGTGGGTGGAGGAGATGGGGGTCGGTGGTCAAGATGAAGTTATTGACATGTTCTTGTATTTCACAGGAGTGCATCCCGGCTTTCAGACAGGCCATGCCCGACAAACTTGGAATGAGATACTCAGGCCGCCCAACAATCAGGCCTGCCCCTCCTCAACATGAAACGGACCTGGTTTTTGGGGTTGGAGCTCCAGTGGATGCTTGGTGGAGTGATGGCTGGTGGGAAGGAATTGTAACCAGAATTTGTAATTCTGAGGATGAAGATCCACAAGTCTATATTCCCAGTACGTCTTCTTGGATATATATACAAAATATTCATTTTTATGTTCTTCAAAAGGTAGCCTGGTTTTACTTTTCTTCTAATTTCGTTCTCTTTTTGTTTTGGTGAAATCAGGTGAGAATTTACTATTAACTGTAAACAGAAAGAACCTAAGAGTTTCAAGAGATTGGGCAGGTGACAGGTGGGTTGATGTCGGAGCAAATCCCAACATTCTCTCGGCCATATCGGCGGCTATCACCCCAGATGCTAAGCTTTCTTTGACGTCCACGATTTCTGAAGACCCCAAGTCAGACGGTTTTCCTACGTCGTGTAATGCCATTCCTACCAATACCAAACTTAGTATGGTTGAGGAGGAGAAGCTAGAAGTGGCTGGTTTGGCATCTGTTATCCCTCCGACAGATATGGAATGTACCAAAAAGGAGAAATTGCTGTTGGTAGAAGACGACGGCGACGAGGAAAATAATGGTGGTCATGAAGTTGACTGGCATGAAAAAGATAGTAAGGGTTCTGTTCATGGCAATAATGATGATGAAGTTAACAATAATGTTGATCTTGAGGACGATGATGGTGAAAACAAGTTAGAGATGGAGGAGTTGGACATTTCTGGACAGAGATGTGATGCAGAATTGGTGGAAGTGATGGCATAAGATGTTCAAAAGAAGTTTGTTTTGGTAAGTTAAAGTAAGTTGTGTGGTGGGATATCTGTAAATACGGCGCATAGGCGGCCGACTTTTAAATACAATTTTAAGTTGACAATGGAAGGTGTATAGCAATGACGTTAGAAGGGATTGTGTTCAGTTCTTGTTTTAGAAATTTCCGAGGAGATTTTAGTTAGCAAACTTCCTAATGAGTTGGCTCTCCTCCAATGTTGTCTCTCTGTAGCATTCTAGTGTTTTATGTGTACCAATAACATTGATTCTCATGTAATACTAGAACTAGTATTGGTTGTCTATGTAATTATTGCATGTTTATTGCTTTGTTACTGCTGTTCTTTTGTCTTTCTTCAGGAATCTTGTAATACAGTTCAGGAGATAATGCCCTCAAATCCAGTTTGCTTGGACCTCGTGCTACCATCTCATACATTTGTCATCTCATAATGCAACTACAGAGTGCCGAGGTGAGAAGAATTTATACTTTGTATTCTGCTATTGTGCCAATAGGCTTACTTCAACCATACACTATATTGTATCTCATGACTAGCTCCTCTACAATCCGATATTCAATTTGAAAGGACACATAAACATGCTCAAAATTGCGTCGCTGAAATTGGGACTCTTTTAGATTCGAAGAACGGAGGATGTTCATGGCAATCTCCCCTATAGTCTCAGCCATTGCTCTCCATCTATAAAATTCATGTCCAGAAAAGGCTGCACTTGGAAGTCATTCAAAGACTTGGACCATGGCACGCGCCTACTTCTGTCCGCTCCTGGACCTCTGCACTGGTATTCTCCGAACTCTGCAGTCCTACAGATCGAGAACAAACGTTAGTTCATTGGTTTGTTTATCTTTTGGCGGGTGAGATTAGGAGTAAGATCGTACTTTTGCTTCCACGGATCATCCCAGTCGCTCCATCCTGATGGAGTTACGACGTTGGAAATGTCACACTGAGAATAGACTGCTCGTGAATAATTTCCCCAAGCTCTTCCCAGGTAGATGCTGCCACTTCCGGTTATCGTACAGTTCACAAAAGAGAACCCTGTATCTTCATCCGGTGAACTCCTGTGATGAGCTGCTATTGCGCCAGTCATTTCAGCTGTTGAGTGCAGTTCACAATTCTGCAAGTCAAAGTTTAGCATTTACGAGGTTCTTTTGAAGGACGAGGAGTAGTTGAAGGTTAGCGAATACCTTATAGAGTGATCTTGCGTTGCCGCATATAAAATCAACAAATCCCTGGATGTAACACTGGTAAAAGTAGTGAGATCCAGTCTCGTCCAAAAGTGTGTCCTGTGAACCCAAAATCCGAACTCCATAGAACATGGCTCTATCACCAGCTATCCTCAACGCCACAGCCTGCATTCCGTCCCTTCCTGGCACAGCAACTACCGTATTCTGCAGGAGACAAAAAAACCATCATGCACATCTACTAAAATTCCTTCGAATTTGATAGTAGCTCGATCTCAAATTGGTAAGTACCTCGAAGGTGATGCCACGGGCGCAGAAGTAGTCGGATTCTACGGAGACGGTAGCTGATCCGCAGGTGCCCAATTCACCCCCGGGGACTTTATCAGAGGCTTTGTCGTTCCAAGTAATAACCGTCTCCGCTGTCCGGTCTGGATTTCCGATGAATGAAATGTAGGGTTTGCTGGCCGGAACAATCACCTTCTCTCTGCATTTCAGTTTTGCCCAGTCAGATACAAAATCTAGAAACATGGTAAACCCACCAAGAGAGTCGTAAGATTGATCCAGTATAAACATAAAGTATTGATGGCAATGAATATAAAAAAACTTCAATCCAGTATAACCATGAAAAGTATTCATAAAACCACGTTATATAAGGTAGGTGGGTGACTGAGAGAGAGAGAGAGAGAGAGAGAGAGAGAGAGAGAGAGAGAGAGAGATGTCTCTTCTATTACCCCACGTCCCTAATTTTGTTTCCCACAATTCCATCACCAGATAATGCATGCACAACTCTTGTACATGAAGCAAAAATTATGAAAATTTGGCAGCTCATCAGCCCATATTCACCAAACCATTTTAAATTACTCGACACTCAAACTCGCAATCCTTGCTCTCCCTATTCACTTTCCACCACAGAGGTTTGCGCTCGCTACCAAATGCGTGTCACCGTTCCCGCTCTCACTGTTGTACTCGCTCCTCCAACTCAACGAGGCATTGACTTAGGCTCAGGCGGCTCAGCCCCGCCCCGCCCCTCCCCTCCCCTGCTCCTTTAAAGGAAACATGATCTGGGTAATTGTTTGCGGAAAAGAGAAGAAGGCCCGGGTTCAATGCAAACAGGTTGCAAACACACGCACCCACAGAAAACCTACCTATAAATCCCAGGAAGAATGTAGATTTTAACTCTCTGCGTGTTGAACGGAGGAACCATATCAACCGCTCCTTTTACAGTGACGGAATCACCCTTCCCACTCTGATCAACCACAATCACCCTACTACCCTGATGATACTTCAACCCCGGCCACAACCTCAAGCTCTGCTCATGCACCACATCCACCTTCATGTCATCCCAAGTTATATAATCCGGCGCATTCGCTTCCATCCTCGCAAAACGCGCTTCAAGCTCGCCCACAAGCACCAAAGAGACCACGACCCAGATGCTTAAAACACCAGTATTCATCATGAACACCTTTGGTAACAGTATCATTACTATAGTTGAAGAAGAAGGGGAGGTGGGGGTGAGAAAGAGGTGAAGGCAATAAATAGAGGAGCGGCTGGTGGTGGTGGTGGTGGTAGAGTAATCTCTCTTGCAGTCCTTGTGAGACGTAAGATATGAGAAGATGTGGGATTGCATGTTATGTTAAACAACACTAAAAGTATTTGCTCTTATTAGGAAGTGTAATACAAAGAGATTGCTGGATTTTAGTAGAACAAACTGCAAAGAGACCTGATGAAAGAAGAAAAGGTCAGTCATGAGATTTGTGCTTAGATTGGGTAACTATTTAATGGGAAGGAAGCTCTTTGAGATTTTGGGTTTCTTTTGGTGATGATTGAAAGGTGGTTTATTGAGGTTGGGGGTGTGGCGGTGGGGTTGGGAGGGGTGGTGGGTAGTTATGAAACTGCAAGAGGTGTGTAACGGTTATGCTTCCTCCTCAGCTTTCACTTTTTGTGACTGACCTGGGAGTGAAAATGGGTTTGGGGACTCTTATTTTGGAACGCGTGAACCCACGAATTGCTGATGCGGGTGTGTTTTGAACCAAGCTAGCTGCTGTTTGAGAACTGACCGGGCGGGCCCCACAGCCCGCCACGTCATAGGGTGGGACGGGGCTCGGGTTCGTTAAAGCTTAGCGAGAACTCGTGATCGCTTCGTTTTCGTTTTCTGCTCGTTTATCACCTAGGTCAAGAGCTTGGACAAATTGAGAAATTTAACTAGAACCGTTTTTAAAATTACAAAAAAGAATCCCTCTATCGACTGCCAGATGCATTTTTACTCCATTTCTTTCACCGTTTCTTTGACTTTCTAAACTTCTCGGATAGAACTCAAAAATTCAAATCTCGAATTGACCTAAAGTAGTACTCCGCATTTACATATTACACAAGTAGTGTTTGACTTATCGAATAACGAGTCAAGTTGGTGATCATCTGTTCAATCTTCTACTTCTAAATAGTTGCAAAAAGAGGCAAAAATAAGGAATCAGTTTCCCAAAAAGGTTTGTTATATCTATGATGACTTGGTGAACATTGAAGAAGAATGTAAAATCCTATGAAGTACCGAAACAAGAGATTGCAATTCGATTGCCTGCACAAAATTAGGGATTACATTAGTGCAATTCCAAATCTACAAAACCAAACCCAACTACGGAGTTGGGGAAACGAGAAGAAAAAGTTCACCTTAGAAGCCCAATTGGACCAACTGGACTAGCCTGGTTTGGAGGCCCAATTAAGCTGGGCTTTGGCCAGAGGATCTGACTTCTGGCCCATACTCTTGATAATTCAATTCAGTAAATGTTTTTTTTTTTTTTGCTATTATTTCACGAATCCCATTTGGATAACACACAGCGATTCAAAATTGGATAAAGAGAGAGAAGCTCACAGAAGAGCCATGGCTATCTCAGCATCACTGTCGGCAGCAACAATCCCACTCTGCAATTCTTCCACCATTTATCCTAAACCCAAGTTCTCTGTTGTAACTTTGCCTTCAAATGCCTTGAAGCTACAAAGCCCAAGACTCTCCAGGTCATCTTTTACTAGGGTTTTTGCAGCACCTGAAGTATTGGAGTCCCCGGAAACCGTAGATGACCCTTCTGTCTTTGAGGTTCGCAGTTCTGCATTACATGGGGTTATCACCGTTACACTGAAGTTTTTCTCTTTTGTCTGGACATGGGTATGAGTATAATCATGCTTTTTTTTTCTGGTTTAATGTTTGTAATTGCAGGGTGAAGGGGTTGAGGCACCTGCTTCTTCGAAGCTCAGTGTTGGTAATGATGCTCACAAGGTATCTTTTGCTTCCCGCCAGGCTACAGTTGCTCGCTGTCATAGAGTGTTTTATTGAACTTGGTAGGGTGAAATGGTTGAATAACTGAGTAATGAGATTCTTCGCGAATAGACATTGATTGTTGAGATTACGCATTGTATTTCTGGCAATTGATCATTGATGCAAAAAGCGTTTGTGACTATTCCTTAAGACATGGGACAAAACCATGAAGTGTTATTGCTTTTTTATCATAGGATACTTATTGCATGAGGTCTACCCTATGTTAGATGAAGAGGCGTTTGTATAGCTTCATTTGGCAATTTGGGGGTTTATTTTTCGGAGCTTCATGGCTCCAACCAAATCATGGCAAAACGACTATGGGGGTGGGTGGGTGGATGTGTGTGTGTGTGTTGGCCTCTTGGGAGGAGGTGGGGCAATCAAGTGGTTTCTTTTGTTTTTGGAGAAAATAATTTTAGCACAAAGACGACAGTAAAATCCTTAGGGATGGGATCAACCTAAGCCAACAAAAAACTGCATTTTCTTGATGCGGCGCAGTGATTTTTAACTCTTTAGAGCTCGTAAAAGGATCATGTGAAATGATGGAAGCTTGAGAAAATGGTGGTTGCCAGTACCACACAAATGTTTCACTTTGCTTGAAAACTCATTCATGGAGAAGGAGAAAATGCAATTCTTTCCCTAAGCTTGCAAAGATGGGTACACGAACTCCTTTAGCTTCTCAGAAAAACCAACATATGGAAGAATGAAAACGAATTTCTCCCCTCTTTCTGCTTCCTGAGTAGTTCCGCTCGTACCCATTTCAACTACCAATCCTTCCTTGTTTACTGCTTTTAACTCAAATTGCACTCAACCATAACTTCAATTATGTTTAACATCATCCAAATAATGGTTTCCTAGTATTTGTTATTTTCCTAAGTGTCTCATACTTTTGTTGCATATTTTATTGATTAAGATGCACTTTTACAACTTTTTTTGTTGCCGTTAGTCATCTTGCTTCATTTTTGAGACGTGGTGAGTCAGGTTAGTTTCATTTGTTTGAACATTGCTTTCAATTTTGACCAAAGATCTACATCAACTCATTATGGACCTATGACCGGATGCATAGGCTGTCATATCCACATGCGACTTGCTATTAGATAGAAATACTCGATATGCATCCTAAATGCTAAAGTGATTGATAAGTTTCAGTTGTATCCACCACCCCAGGGTACGGCACATTCTGTCAAGATAAACGGATAGCTAGGTCTGGCTTTCATCCTCCACTCCTCCTCTCTTGATGTTTTTCCTGCTCTTTTTTCCTATACTTGTTCTTCTTCTTAGATTTTGTTAAGACATAATTCAAAAAACATAATTTAAGGAAAAAAATTCCTCTTATTCAGATGTCTGGATCTTGTGTTCCATACTTTTTGGTTGTACGTACAACATGGAAATTATTGACAGTAGCAAGTATCTTTGGGATTGGTAATTGTAAATGATTTCCACCGGTTAAAAGATTTCAGAACATGATGTTGATCTGGTTGCCAATATGAAGTATGAAAGTAACTCGTTTCTTAATTCGGGAACCTAAGGAATATCACGGATTTATTGCACATAACCTCTATTATCCAATTGGAATTTAACATGGGCATTCACATGAGAGCTGTCTTCCCAGTTCAAAGAATTTCTTTTATCTAACTCTGAAGAACCAATTTCTTATTGGTTAAACCAGGAGGACACGAGGTAATTGTGACATTTGTTGGCAGGTTGCTTAACCCAAGAAATGAAAACAAAAGCTCAGTGATTCATAAACATCTTCTATCCATATTTCTTTGCCTGAATGTTTCAAACAAGTGCTGCAATGGCTTGTGTACATGCTTGAATAGGAGCTCGACGAAATATTATAATCATATACTCACAGACAATGTATCTTTTTGATGTAAGTGAATCAGTGTGCCAACATGCAAATTTTCGGTCCTTTTGAGCTTGTATTCAAGACTTCGACTCCAGTATATGTTTGTCACATTGCATAAAACTAAATATACATTTTGCTCATCGTATGATTGTAACAAATAAGAATTCTAAATATTTGCATAACAATGAGAGTATGGGCCTGGCAACTGTTCCTCAGCAAAGATAAGAGCTTATCATGATCCTAATAGCTTCTAGAATTTTGGAAAACGGGTAGATTATTTGCTGAATTCTATTTGTAGATTATTTTGCTTTTGTGCCAGTCCTCCACGAGCCACGGGTGACATTGTGGATCAAGCTCTTTTAACTGACACTGAACTTGTTTTCCAATTCCATCTAGCATTGGTCCGTACTCCATAAATCATGTCTATTATATATTAATTGAAAGGTCTGTGATGCTGTAGTTTGACCTGCAAATCTTACTTTAAACTTTTTATTAACGCAAAGTTGAAAAGGAAAAGGAGGCTGGAAGGACATTTCAGTGGCGCGGATGTAAAACCGTATAATTTCTTAAAAGAAGAAAACTTTTGAAGTCGTCCTGCTAACATTGTTTTCGTGGTTATATGTGAAAAATGTGGGCTGATTTGACTAGAGCCATGTTTCACATTGTTTTGGGGTGATTTGGGTAGCTGAACGAGAGCAAGCTAAAATAGTCACTGCAGGGATGAGGCCTACTATTTATTTCTTGGCTTTTATATTCAGATGTATGTGTAACTTTTTATCAGGATACTAATCATCTGAAGAAATTTCTTTTTCCCGGTACTCAGATGGCTCCAAAGCAGAAAATCAGGATTAAGCTGAGGTCTTATTGGGTGCCTCTAATAGAAGATTCTTGCAAGCAAATCCTGGATGCTGCAAAGACAACCAATGCAAAGACCATGGGTCCTGTGCCATTACCAACCAAGAAGCGAATTTATTGTGTACTCAAATCTCCGCACGTACACAAAGATGCAAGGTTCCATTTTGAGATCAGAACTCATCAGCGTCTCATTGATATTCTATACCCAACAGCCCAAACAATCGATTCATTGATGCAGCTTGACCTTCCCGCTGGAGTCGATGTGGAGGTCAAGCTCTGAAGAGCATTACTGCAGCTTTGGTGAAACAGTGTAATTTCGATTCTCCCTTTTGATGATTGGGAGCTTTTTGAATTTAAACTTCCGTGTCTGTAGAATGTGTGACAAACAAACATTAGTTGGAGAAGAACGAGGTGAACGCATATTTTTGTATCATAGTTCACAAGTAGTTTCATAACCTCAGCTTCATTAAAGGGATACTGGGAATCTAAATTTTGGTAGAAGCAGCTAGTTCCACTTGTTTAGTTGCTGGATAGTACACCACCTCTCCATCTCGTAGCAATAGAATTATCTGTGTCTTAAATGATAGATGCTATGTTGCCCCCTCGTCCTTTTGTTTGATTTGGTAAATCAAAGCTCTGAAAGCAGGTAATGGCGGAATCCAAAGTGTGCAAACTCCAAAGAAGAAGGTTCCGCTTGTCTTGCATATTCTTTACTGGTGAGAAATCCTCTCCAATGTTCATTCCTTCAGCCACTTGGCTCCTCTGCACCTCAAGAAACTGTTACGTCTATATCACCTCCCGTATGGCTCTGTCAAGGGGCAGAAGCTCCAAAATGTTCAATTGTCGCGCTAGTCACATGGATCTCCTATCCAAGAATTCACAGTTGACATGCTCAAAATATCATACAAATCTCTCCTCCTCTCCTCTCATACAGTGATCACAAATTGTCACAAGATAAAGACACATTTTCGTACGCATCTTTAACTATAATTTTTAACCGTATTTTTTTTTTAACTCAGCGCTTAAAAAAGATAATCCGTTACCATCAAATCGACTCTATATATAAAGCTTGTAAGTTATTCTTACAACTCGAGGCACATTAAAGTATTTCCAGCCCAAGATTCTTTACAAGTTAAGCAAGGAAAAGGAGCCAAGAGAAGAACCAAAAAGCACAAAAAAGTGAAGATTCGTTGGGAAGTGGAGAAGATTTTTGAGTGAAGTGGTAGTTTCTGTTGGAGATGGTGAAGGGCCATTTTCTGATGCCCCAATTCACTAGCCAAGTACCAGTACTGGCTGGGCTGCCCTACCTATCATATCATATCATATCATATCATATCATGATCTGAGAGTTGCTTTTGTTTGAAAGGTCATCAAAGGCTTAGCCATGTTGTCCACTCACACAGACACAGTGGCCTGGGCCAGGCTACACGATCTTATTGCACTTCAAAAAGTCTTATGCGGTTCATTTTATATATGTGTGTGATGATAATGGTTTCTCGAGAATTAACATTTTCATTTTTTTGGTTTGTCATTTGTCTTCATTTTTTGTAAAAACAAAAAAAGAGTTTTACAAACATCTTCCTACTAGGCTAAGGTCTTGTCTGTATTGTGCGTGCGTTCATCGTAAATGGATGTTGTGTTAGGGATCCAATTTTTTGCTTGGACATAATATTGGCCGTTTTATTTTGGAGTCGAATATCACTAAGGTTTTAGAGTTTTTGGCTTAGGTTACCTGAATTTTATAACTTTTTAGGGAACATTTAAAGCATATTGGTCTGACCAATTAAACCTTATTACCTGCGAATCGATGCTTTAGATTCAACGAATTGAGTTTAATTTACACCTAGAAAACACGGAGACTTAGAGAGTAAAAGATAGATATATTCAGTTCTATATCTCCAGATACTTAGAATTCTGTATTACATCTGTGTCCTGAGTTTTCGTATATGGTCATCAAGTAATCACAAGAATCAATAATCAGTGAACCGGATTAAATCAAAGATTTGAGTGTTACTTAAGAACACCTCTACAGTGAAGCACTTTCACAGTTACTGACAACGTAACTGTTTTATATAATTACACTAAAGTGTATGAAAATCAATTAACAATAAAGAAATTAAACCTTTGAAACGACCCAATAACCCGCATCCTTAATTTCTCTCGTCCAGAATCTCCACAAAACCACCTCAACGAGCGCTTCGGGGTCAAAATGGTCATTCTCCTACACAATACCTTAGGAATGTGAAAGCAGACTTGACGTATATCCATTGGAATATTCCAGGTTTCCGTGATGGCTTTTCATGGAAGCCGACATGTTGTTTTAAAAATTGGTGGCACTAGAAATGGGATATTATGATATCTAGCTAAAGCAGTTTACTCAAGTAAGTGACTTAGGGAACCTGATTCGGTATCCGTTGGCCACTGCATCATTGGTGTCCTTGAGGGACCAAGAACAATTGCAGATTTTATTACTTTTTAAGTTGTCTCGTTGAATTTCGATCGATTTGTTCTTGTACTGTTCGAAAATATTTAATTCAAAATCATCCAAATACGCCTTAGCTCGGCTCAGCAGTGATAGTGGAGAGGTGGGCGGAAGCTCACGAGCTTTTATATGTTGAAATACTTATTGTTAGCTTTCCGACGTAAGATTGTATTATATTAGTCGGTTTGTGATACATTTTTAATTATCATTCATAAGTTAGTTTGCAAACTTATATGACGTGCCTATATATGTGTGCTAGAATGATAAGAGCAACGTTTCATTTAAACTGTCGTTTAATAGTTATTGCAATGGCAGAATCTCTATAGATATAGCGGTCCAAAAGGCATTTATGAACAACTACACAATGATTGGGAAAACTAAATTTCGTGATAGTGTCACCCTCCTAAGAAAGCTTTTGATTCCAAGATCGAACAATGAATTGTCATGTACATGAGATGAGCCATAAAACTCAAACGCATGTTTGCATTTTACCTCTCGTCGTCTCTATTCTAGCATTAGCCGTGGACGGTCAATAAATCTGTGATGCAAGAGATGTAGCTCGTGGAGGTCATTTTGCAGTCGTCTACAATGAGGGTGAAGCTCACAAACTTTAAATGTTGAACTACTTATTATCAATTTTCTTGACGTGGAATTGTATCTCAACAACTCTCGAGGTAGGAGTTGTTCTTCTTTTAATGAGTTCGCCTTATATTATTCGTTTTGTTTTACAATTTTAATTGTTATTCTCAAGTTACTCTTAGAAACTTATACGATGTGCATATATGCGCTCTAAAATGATAAGA
Source organism: Escallonia rubra (assembly GCA_033065855.1). Lineage (NCBI taxonomy): Eukaryota > Viridiplantae > Streptophyta > Magnoliopsida > Escalloniales > Escalloniaceae > Escallonia > Escallonia rubra. The sequence goes on along the minus strand of JAVXUO010003037.1, from coordinate 6,351 downwards.
AGAACAATTCATTGTAACCATTTTTTTTTTTATCTTTTATGGTAAAATCTCGAAAGATATAAATGTTCATAAAACCATGAACTGCAAAGATGCCCCTCTTCCTCTCATCCTTGGAATCTTCTTCAAGGGCCGGCTCTCCTCCACTCAGAACAAGAGTTTCAGGTCATCTACGAACACCTACACAACTAACGGAAAACTAAATTTTATTTCAGTATTGTTTTTGTTAGAAAGTTTTTGACTCCGACATCAAACAATAAATTCGTCGTCATGTACACGATATGAGTCGTAAGAATCAGACGCATGTTTGTATCCTACTCTCACTTTCTATATTTCAGGGTTAGCTCTCAATGGTCGACAAATTTATAACGAAAGAGACATAATTAATCGTTGTCAATTTACGATCATCTATAAGTACGCCATCACACGATGTACAAGAACTAGTCGAACTTACAAGTTCCGAGCATGTCGACCTGAAGTGTCCCCCTAAAATACCAAGTAGTCACATCCATTGGGCTGCTTTTCACGGATACACGAAGGTCGAATGAACCATCAAAGAACTGAAAACCAAATTCGTTTGTAAATTGTAACGAGGACCACTTGGGTCCCCAGAAATCAGCACTATTATTATTGTGTACTCCTATATTTAATTTTAGGATAAGGAACAGTTTAGAAAGAGTGGCGTCATCACAAACGTCATACACCTATTAGCCACCTTTTTAAGCTTTCTATTTTGGTCAAAGTCAAACTCCTTCCCAATCTCTCCCCCATCTCGTGGAAGTATGAACGCGCTTACTTAATCCAAAGGACTACCATGTTTTTTTTATTAAGACAAAACAATATAATGGGAGATTTTCCTAATATCTATTGTTTGTACAAGATTTTTCTTGTTTCTTTGACACAGACCATGATGGTCAAACTTGGTCAGCAGCACAGGAAAACGCTGTTGCTAGCTTGCTACATTTTTTATAAAATGTTAGATTTCCATTATTGAAGGATGATAACGTTACGTATGAAAATGACAGCGAAAACGAAAGAATTTGTAAAGTTTCCGATTGAAATGATGCTCATTAAAATTAGTTTTGAGGATGATATACACAACACAACTCAAAGAAGTGGAACAAGCGATCAACTAACTTTTGAACGTCTTACTAATCTTACCAATCAGAATGGATTTGAGAGCTTTCGGTTAATATACTCAGTATTATTTAGTTTTCTTTCTTCTTTGAAATAGTTCTCTATTTCTAATGAATTAATCTTACCCATACATGTAATATCAGGTACGTCGTTTGATCTGGTAAAATACGAACGAACAATTGTAACAGAGATCCCAAACACTAGCACTAACTGGTGTATTGTTTTGCACCACCCATTTGCCACTTTGCTTTAACAGGAAGTCCCAAAAGGAAGAGAGTGGACATTGCTGATTGCTGGTTGCTTGCTGCAGCATTTGAAGCCCTATAAATGTAACTGGCCATGCCTCCCTGAAGAACCAAAGGAACATTTCCACAATTATATCCTGTATTTCTGTTCATTAAATATTAACTATTATCCACTTCCAATTTTCCTCCAGGCAATCTCATAAAAAAGTAGAAGAAAAATTCCAATTCCATGAAAGTTCTGGTCTTTGCACCATACACGCCTCTATATACCCCCTTCCCCCCTTCCTCGTCACAGCCCCTAACGCGTATGTCCCCATATTTTCTTGGCTCGCCCATTTCACCTGAACCAGTATTCTTTCCTCTCAAACAAAGGAAAGTCCCCACCACCATGGCTGCTTGCGTTCAAGCTTCAAGAACAGACACTTGTGACCCAAAGAGATCCCAGCTTGAAGACCATGTTTACGTAAAATACTGCCGACATAGCTTCCACGATCTTGTTTCCTGCGCACCCATTTCGCAGGATCACCAAAAGATTTACAGAACTTCCCCCGAGGAAGATGAAGATCAAGAAGACTTTGTGTGGCTGACAATGAAAGGAGAAGCTAGATCCGACGTGGAACAGGAACCCATCTTGTCGAATTACTATTTTACCTCGATCTTGAATCATGGTTCGCTGGAGAGTGCTCTAGCCCATCATCTCTCAATGAAATTGAGCAATTCTAGTCTTCCCAGCGGTACCTTGTATGATCTTTTCGTGGGTGTGCTTGCAGAGGATGAAGAAATCATCAGAGCCGTTAAAGAGGATTTGATGGCAGTGCGGGAGAGGGACCCGGCTTGTATTAGCTATGTGCACTGTTTCTTGAATTTTAAGGGCTTTATTGCATGCCAGGCCCATAGGGTTGCACATAGGTTGTGGTCACAAGGTAGGAAGATTTTGGCACTTTTGATACAAAATAGGGTGTCTGAGGTGTTTGCTGTGGATATACATCCGGGAGCGATAATCGGCCGCGGTATCTTGCTTGATCATGCCACAGGATTAGTTATCGGAGAGACGGCTGTTATAGGTGATAATGTGTCGATTTTGCATAATGTAACATTGGGTGGAACTGGCAAGGCCTCTGGTGACAGGCATCCGAAAATTGGTGATGGGGTATTGATAGGAGCAGGGACTTGTGTGTTGGGAAATGTTAGGATTGGAGATGGGGCTAAAATTGGTGCTGGGTCAGTGGTGTTAAAGGAGGTACCTGCTAGGACTACTGCTGTTGGTAACCCAGCCAGGTTGATTGGAGGGAAGGAAAATCCAACTAGGTTAGATAAAATTCCTAGTCTTACCATGGACCATACATCACATATATCTGAGTGGTCTGATTATGTTATTTAGGAGATAGCCACATTTTTGTTCATGTGTTACTTTTCACTACTCTATTGGACCTTTGGGGGCTTTGTTCTTGTTTTTAAGTGAGAACCTAAGTTCTCCTATTAGCAGACATATCCTTTTTTAGTCGATGATGTACTATTATGCTTAGTCGAGCTCTTGATGTACCGAAGTAAATACAGTTCTCTGAATAAAAATGCTCTTTCGGTCTTCGATTTAATATTATTGTGTCAGTGTGATCATGTTGTGAATTTCAAAATGCACCATTTATCTGATGTAAAGCATGGACTCCTGCTATTTACTTGTTGAAAACAGCGTTGCAAGTTCTTCTGCTAAGCACTCGGAAATTCAGCACCAATGTCAACATTTGGTGCCCCTTTTGAAGTTTCTTTGTTTATCACAGTGTTGTGACGATCGCCATGTACCATGGTATGATATAAGGGGTTCTCTCTTTTATCTTTCCTTGTTATTATCTTAAACTGAATATCTGATTCAGGCTTCTTAGCAGGATGGGGCATTCAGAAGCAATTCCATCCATTATTGGAGTGAGAACTTTCCTTGTTTCTTTCTGACTAAGGTATGCTCTGTCAATCATTCAAACTCTATTTAGATATACTCTGATGCCTGAATTTAAGGTTGTCATACTTTATACCATAACTAATTTCTGGCTATGGCCTGGCTTTATGTGGCTTGAAAAGTTCGTTATGTCGTCTATGTACATTAGAACACAAGTGACGACTAAATAAAAGATTGGAAAAGTGAATAACCTCAATCAATGTGTGAAAGGTATAGACCTAAGGTTTTGTATAGCTTTAAACAAGCTCCCATATTAGCTTTAAGCAAATCTGGAATTATTCTCTGTATCGCTTAATGCAGGATCGCATATTAGCTTAAAGTGCTCCTGCCTTAAGTGGAGATTCGCTGACCTCTTGAAGGTGGAGATTAGTCGCGAAGTGGTCAACGATATATTAAGGGAACTCAGTATCTCCAGACCTCGTGCTGGCTGTTTCAACCCTTTGCATCTCTGACTTCAGAGAATCCATAGTTCTGGTTTTTTCTTTTCCATTCAGATCCAGCATATCTGACTTACATTAAGCTCTTACTTTCTGTGGACTACCTCGCATGTTGATAGCGTGAAGAATCAAGAATCGAATAAAACTGGATAAACTCCAAAGCTTTTTCATCAAACACCGCAGAAGGCTCTCTGCAACTGTCACTTTGTTCCCTCAATGGAACTCCTACTGCCATCCTTCTCAATTTTTTTTGGCTTCTTCCTCTTTGTGTTTATGCTAGTCAATATGTGAAACAGATAAAAAACAATTGACTGAACTTCACCTCAAGAACCATGTAATACCTATGATTGGAAACATGCACCATTTAGCAGGCTCTCTACCACATCATGCCTTAGAAACTTGGCCAAAAAACATGGATCCCTGATGCACCTACACTTCGGTGAAATTTCAACTGTCGTGGTTTCTTCACCAGAAACTGCAAAAGAAGTGATGAAAACCCATGATGTCATCTTTGCTTGAGGCCTCATCTTCTAGCATCAAATATTGCGTCTTATGATTCACAAATGTTGCATGCGCTCCATATGGTGAATACTGGATACAACTGCAAAAATTTTGGTATCAGAGTTTGTAAGTGCAAAATGCATACATTCCTTCGACCAATAAGAAAAGAAGAGGTATCAAATCTTATTGAATTGGTTGCTTCTCACTCTAACATAGGATCACCTATCAATCTCACTGAGAATATTTACTCATCCACATATGGTACCACCTCAAGGGCAGCGTTTGGTAAGAAAAGCAAGGACCAAGAAACATTCATATTCGTGATTAAGGAAGCTGTAGTGGTGTCAGCAGGCTTCAATATTGCTGATGTGTTTCCTTCCATTAAATTGCTGCATTTTATCAGTGGCACGAAGCCCAAACTTTAGAGATTGCAACAGGAAGCAGACAGGATAGGTGAAAACCTGATCAGTGAACATAAAGTGGAGGCAACAAAGAACCATGAAGATGAAGCATATGATCTGGTAGACGTTCTTCTAGATGGATGGGAAAGATGAGTTTGCCTTAACGACCGACAACATCAAAGCAATTAGCCTGGTTAGTAACTTCGAGGCTTCTGATATAATTTTTGGTTTATGTTGTATATGTACTTCCAGGTAATAATTTTCAATCCAAGTGGAGCATAAACCAAATTCAAGTAGTTCACTTACGTGGTCCTTAACATGCAATCTGTAAGACTACACCTAAGTAGTCTACGCAAGGAACAACATTTAAAGTTATGAGTTTCATCTATTTGAATTCAAATTCAAATTCATCAAATTTCTATCAGGACATTTTCAGTGCTGATAGTGAGGCATCGGCTACGGCTGTATATTGGAAAATGCCAGAAATGCCCAAACACCCCAACATAATGAGGAAGGCACAAGATGAGGTGAGAAAGGTTTGTAATTGCAACGGGAATGCTGATGAAACTGACACTGATGACCTAATACTTGACCTCAGTTATCAAAGAGACTCTTCCCACCAGCTCCTCTATTACTCCCAAGAGAATGTGGGGAAAGATGTGACATTAAGGGATATGAAATCCCGATAAAAACAAAAGTCATAATTATTGCATGGGCAATTGGATGGAATCCCAAACACTGTACTCATGCAGAGTGCTTTAAACCATAGAGATTCCTTGATACTTCAATTGATTACAGAGGGATGAATTTTGAGTATATTCCATTTGGTTCGGAAAGGAGGATATGGCCAGGCATACCTTTTACTCTAGCTAATATTGAGCTTCCACTTGCTCAATTCCTGAAATAGACATGACAGAGGCCTGCCTTTAGTGTGACAGTTCCAAGGAAAGATGACTGGGACCTTAATGTTAGTCCGTTTGCTTATCAACCATAGATGTAGTTTGAGATTCTGTTGTATCATTGTTATTAAGAAAGAGAAGTGTTTGCTATGAGTAGACCCCGGTTGATTCAATGGGAGCTATTGAATAGGATACCACTGAATCAACCCCTCTCAAACTGTCAAGAACATCTACACACTAGCTACTTAAATTTCAGACACTAACCCGTCATTGTTCCAAAGCATTCCTATTTCAAGTTTCTCAAGTGGGAATTCCCCCATTTGGAAATTGGGTGGATCTGAATTGAAAGGACGGGAAATAAGGTTTTGTTCGTCGTCAAATTCTTTGCTTATCATCCTTGTTTGTTGACTTTAATAGTCTGAACACTGGCTGTTGAGGGGAAAAAAAGAAATTGTAAGTGTACTAGATACTCAAATTAGGAAATTGAAGTCGTTCTTTGATCATTTTTCTGGTTTGAATGTGAAGTTTGAAAACATTTTCCTCTATTTTGAAAGTTGTCGTGAAGTACCAGAAACTCAGAAAGAAAGCTTGGACCAGGGGTTGTTTCTACGATCTTAAAAACTTGGCGTCTGTATTTCAGCCCCCACCAAGAAGGGGTAGCTTTCTGTAAAGCACCAGCCTATCTGACTTGAGTGACTTCCCTTTAGCATTTACCTTCTCTAAGCATTGGGAATGTGACCGTAATCCATTGTTTGCGAGTGTGTGTGGGTAAGTAGACAGATT